>JAWWEX010000108.1:8665902-8681319 GCA_035583215.1 Arremon brunneinucha
ACCACAGGGGAATGGGGAGAACGGAGGGCTGTGGAATATGGGGGGCTGGGGAATGTGGGGGGGTGGGGAGCATGGAGGCTGGGGAGAATGGGAGGAACACAGGGGGCTGGGGGGCGCTGGAGCACGGGGGGCTGTGGAGAATGGGGGGCTGTGGAGCACTGGGGGTCTGGGGAATATGGGGAACTGGGGAGCACGGGTGGCAGGGGAGCATGGGGGGCTGTGAAATATGGGGGGCTGGGGAGCACGGGGGGACTGTGGAGCACGGGGGGACTGTGGGGCACGGGGGGGCTGGGGAGCACTGTGGGGCTGTGGAGAACGGGGCTCTGCAGAGCATGGGGGGCTCTGAAGTAGAGGGCTGTGGACCACAGGGAACTGGGGGGCTCTGGAGCCTGGTGGGCTGGGGGGCCCTGGAGCACAAGGGGCTGTGGAGAATGGGGGACTCTGGAGCACAGGGAGCATGGGGGGCTGTGGAGCACAGGGGGCTCTGGAACATAAGGAACGGGGGCTCTGGAGAACGGGACACTGTGCCAGCCCGTGCTCAGCACCAGCGCTCCTCTGCAGGTGTTCATGGAGGAGCTGAACCGCAAGCAGCCTGACGTGGAGAAGGTGACCAAGAGCTGCAAGCGGAAGCTGGCGGTGGACCTGGGCCCCCCGGCCACCCGCCGGCTGGCCACACGTAAGGAGCCCCATCATCGCCCCCCTCCCATGTCCCAGACCCCCGGCCGCCCCCTGACCCCGCTGTCCGCAGGTCGCCGCAGCAGCGGGAAGGCGCAGGGCACGGCGGCGGCGCCGCTCGGGGCGCTGGAGCCCCAGACGCCCCTGATGGCGCAGCTCCTGCACCGCTGGCAGCAGCTCTGGCTGCTGGCCCTGGACCGGCAGTACCGGCTGGAGACGGCCCTGCAGCGCCTGCGGGAGGTACGGCTGGCACCGGGGGTCCCTGTGCTCTGGGGGGTCCTGAGCAGCTCCTCTCATCTTCTGACCATGGGCTTCCCCCGGCCAGGTCATGGGGATGGGGTCAGCAGCCCCAGCCCCTGTCCCTACAGGGTCTGTCCCCTGTCCCTGTCCCTCCCATGGGTGCACCCTGACACCCCAGAGGGGCTGCTGGAGCCCTCTGCACCAGAGTGGGGGGTCCTGGGTTGAGACCCCCCCTTACAGCTGTGGCAGGGCCAGGGCTGGGAGCAGCCAGGCTGTGGAGCTGAGGCTGCCCGCGGGCACAGCATGGTGAACCAGGTTGGGGCAAGGGGCATAAGAGGGGCGTGAGGGGGTCCTGCTCATCCCCTCCATGCCCCTCCCAGCTGGAGGAGTTCGTGCACTTTGACTTCGGGGTCTGGAGGAAGCGCTACATGCAGTGGATCAGCCAGATGAAGTCTGTCCCTGCAGGGGTCTGTCCCCTGTCCCTGTCCCTCCCATGGGTGCACCCTGAAACCCCAGAGGGACTGCTGGAGCCCCCTGCACCACAGAGTGGGGGGTCCTGGGCAGAAACCCCCCCCTTGCAGCCTTGACAGGGTTGGGAGCAGCCAGGCTGTGGAGCTGAGGCTGCCCGTGGGCACAGCGTGGGGGGCGTGAGGGGGGCATGAGGGGGTCCTGCTCACCCCCTCCGTGCCCCTCCCAGCTGGAGGAGTTCGCGCACTTTGACTTCGGGGTCTGGAGGAAGCGCTACATGCAGTGGATCAGCCAGATGAAGTCGCGCGTCCTGGACGTGTTCCGCGGCATCGACAGGGACCAGGACGGGCGCATCAGCCAGCGCGAGTTCATCGAGAGCGTCCTCGCCTCCAGTGCGTGCCGTGGGGGGGCTGTAGGGGGCTGGGGGGCTGGAATTGGGCGCTGACAGTCTCTGTACCCCCACAGAGTTCCCCACCAACGTGCTGGAGATGAACGCCGTGGCCACCATCTTCGACATGAATGGCGACGGCTTCATCGACTACTACGAGTTCGTCAGCGCCCTGCACCCCAACCGGGACCCGCTGCGCCGCTCTGCTGATGCTGATCAGATCCAGGACGAGGTGTGGGGCAGGGGCAGCAGGGCTGGGGGGCGCCTGGAAATGTGGGGGTCCCGCCTGGGGCTGAGCTGAGCGTGCCCCCACAGGTGAACCGGCAAGTGGCCCAGTGCAACTGCGCCAAGCGCTTCCAGGTGGAGCAGATCAGCGCCAACAGGTACCGGGTAAGTGCCAAGCTGGGCTCTGACGCCTGTGCCCGGCCCAGTGCCCCATGCAAGGGTCCTGCAGTGCCCGTGTGTCAGGGCAGCGAGGGGGCACCTCCCCGTGCCCATACAGGGGTCCTGCAGTGCCCGTGTGCCAGGGCAGGGAGGGGGCACATCCCCATACAGGGGTCCTTCAGTGCCCGTGTGCCAAGGCAGGGAGGGGACACATCCCCGTGCCCATACAGGGGTCCTGCAGTGCCCGTGTGCCAGGGCAGGGAGGGGGCACCTCCCCGTGCCCATACAGGGGTCCTGCAGTGCCCGTGTGCCAAGGCAGGGAGGGGGCACATCCCCATACAGGGGTCCTGCAGTGCCCGTGTGCCAGGGCAGGGAGGGAACACAACCCCTGGCCCCTGTGGGAGGGTGTAGAATTTGCAGGCAACTCCAACAAAGGAAGAGAAGAGAATCTTCACTCCATGTTTCAGAAGGCTGATTTAATATTTTGTTATATATATTATATTGAAAGAAAATTATATACTAAAACTATACTAAAGACAGAGAAAGGAGATATCGGAAGGCTAGAAAAGAACGGAATGAATAAAAAAATCTTGTGGCTGCTCACAGCCTCGACACAGCTGGCTGTCATTGGTCATGAAGTAAAAACAATTTCACACGCTGAGTAAACAATCCTCCAAATCACATTCCAAAATAGCAAAACATGAAGAAGCCGAAGCTTCTCAGCTTCTCAGGAGAAAAGATCCTAACAAAAGGTTTTTTCATAAAATATGCCCGTGACAGGAGGGCAGCGCCCATGGGGCCAGAGGGGTGGCAGGGAGGGGCAGGTCTGGGTGCTGCCCCCTGCTCTGGCTCCCCTTCCCAACGCCCAGCCCTTCCCCGTGCCCAGCCCTGCCCCAGCATCCCTCTCCCCACAGTTCGGGGAGTCCCAGCAGCTGCGGATGGTGCGGATCCTGCGCAGCACCCTCATGGTGCGGGTGGGCGGCGGCTGGATCGCCCTCGACGAGTTCCTGGTGAAGAACGACCCCTGCAGAGGTGGGTGCGGGGGTCCCACTCCGGGCATTTCTGTGGTGGGGTCCCCCCGTGCCTGCGGGGCCATGCGGGGGCCATGGAGGGTGTGATGGGGTTCACAGGGGTTCTTGGATGAGGGAAGAGATGAGGATCTGACTCCATGTTTCAGAAGAATGATTTATTATTTTATGATATATATTACATTAAAACTATACTAAAAGAAGAGAAGAAAGGATTTCATCAGAAGGCTAATGAAGAATAGAATCAGAAAGAATGATAACAAAGGCTTGTGGCTCAGACAGAGAGTCCGAGCCAGCTCACTGTGATTGGCCATTAATTAGAAACAACCACATGAGACCAATCACAGATGCACCTGTTGCATTCCACGGCAGCAGATAACCATTGTTTACATTTTGTTCCTGAGGCCTCCCAGCTTCTCAGGAGTAAAATCCTAAAGAAAGGATTTTCGTGAAAGATGTCTGTGACACGGGGGCGCAGCACTCCCCAGCGTCTCGCACTGCTGGCTCCCCATCACTCACCCCCTCCGTTGTCCCCAGTGAAGGGAAGGACCAACCTGAAGATCAACGAGAAATACCTGTCCTCGGACGTGTTCGGAGCCGCCGCCAGGTGCGCCGGGACCCAGTCGGCCTCCTCCTCCAAAGTGCTGTCCCCGAGCCGCTCCAACTCCAGCCTCAGCCTCTACAGCAGCGCCTCGGCCCCCAGCAGCCCCCTGGCCAGGAAGGTACGGACCGAGAAGCCCCCCCTGCAGTGCCGAGCCCCCCAACCCACCCGCCGGGGGCTCTGACCCTCGTCCTCACCCTCATCCTCCCCCTCCTCAGTCGGTGCTGCGGAGGACGCGCTCCGGGGACCGCTGTCCGCGCTCCCGGGGCTCGGGGCTGCCCGACGGAGCCGAGATGCAGTTCAGCGCGGCTGAGGACAGCCTGCCTGTGGCACCGCCAGGTGAGCTCTGTGGGGCTGGGGGGCACCGGGGAGCCGGGCTGTGGCACCCCCAGATGAGCTCCGTGGGGCTGGGGGCACCGGGGAGCCGGGCTGTGGCACCCCCAGGCTGGGGGGCACGGGGGGCCGGGCTGGGTGCGCTCTGTGCCGCAGGGCAGCGGGGCTGTCCCCCCGGTCCCTCGCAGCGCTGGAGCCGGGGCCGGCCGAGCTCCGCGCTCCATCCATCCCCTCCGTGCCCCCGCAGAGCCGCCCGAAGAGTCCCCTCCGGAGCGCTGCAGCCCCTGCCGCTGAGCCCCGCGCCCGCCCTGCGCCCAGCACCCTCGGCCGGCCCCACTCAGGACCCTCCTGCACGGGGCCGCGCCCCCCGCGGGTCTCCGGCCCGGCGCTGCGGCCCCCCGAGCGGGGCTGAGCTGGACGGCCGGCACCGACCGCGCCGCCGGGGCCCGTTCCAGAGGATATGCAAGCATCACCTCCCGACTCCCAGCGAGCCCCCGGGCTCCGCTCCGAGCGCCCGGGGCTGCGGGACCAGCCGGGCACCCCCTGCCCTCCTCCCGTGCCGCCGGTACCCCCGGCACCGGGCCTCGCTCGCGGGGGTCCCCACGGTGCCTCCCCCGCCCCGGCGGGAGGCGGCCGGGCCCGGTACCCGGCACCGGGAGCCCCCATTCTGGTGCTAACCCTCACCCCTCGGCCTTGGGGGAGCTCCGGCCGCCCCCTGCCCGGGGGTCCCGTCCCGTCCCGCCGGCGGCACCGGGGGCAGTGGGACCCCCGCCCCGCCGCCGCATGCCCGCGCCACCCCCGCTAACCGGAGAGCAGTAGAGCTGAATGTAACCCCGGCCGGGCGCGCCCGCCGCCACAATAAACTGTAGTGAGGTTCCTTTTTCTACCGGCGCCCCGTCTGTCCGTCCGTCCGTCCATCCGTCCACGCGGGGAGGGCCTCCGCGCCCGTGCCTCGGCCGAAGGAGGGGTCCGTCGGTCTGTCTGTCCGTCTGCTAGGGGAGAGAGGCTGCAGTCTGTCTGGTTTGTGTGCTCACACCACTGTCGGGATGGGGAGGTGCAGTCTGTCCATCTATCCATCTGGCCAGGACAAGGGGCTGCAGTCAGTCTGTCTGCCTGTCTGTCTGGACAAGGGGCTGCAGTCCGTCAGTCTGTCTGTGTGTTCAGGACAAGGGGCTATGGTCCGCCTGTCCATCTTACCAGGACGAGGGACTGCAGTCCATCTGTCTGTGCATCTGGACAAGGGACTGCAGTCTATCAGTCTGTCCATCTGACCAGGACAAGGCTGCAGTCTGTCTGTCCATGTGCTCAGGACAAGGAGCTGCACTCTGTCAGTCTGTCTGTCTGGACAAGGAGCTGTAGTCCATCAGTCTGTCTATCTGACCAGGACAAGGGGCTGTAGTCCATCAGTCTATCTGCCTGTCTGTCAGTCGGTCTGTCTGGACAAGGGGCTGCAGTCCATCAGTCTGTCTGTCTGGACAAGGGGCTGCAGTCTGTCAGTCTGTCTGTGTGCTTGGGACAAGGAGCTGTCTGTCCATCTGCAGTCTGTCCATCTGACCAGGACAAGGACCTGCAGTCCATCAGTCTGTCTGTCTGGACAAGGGGCTGCAGTCCGTTAGTCTGTCCACTACTCACTCTGCTGTCAGGGCAGGAAGTGTCCCCTCACCACAGCAGGTGCCACCTGCACGGTGTCACCCGGTGGCCGGGCAGGGCTGGGTGTGCCCCAGCCAGTGGCACAGGAGCCCCAGGCGCTGCAGAGGTGCCAGCACCGCGTCCCCTCCTTTCCACGGAAGGCATTGCTGCCGTTCCTGGTGGCATTCCAGCTGGCACCAGCACCCACCGTGGGCAGTGCGGAGAGAGGGAAGATCCTGTCCCAGGTGTTGGCAGCTCTCTGGGCACCCACAGCCCTGAGGGCACCGGGAATGTCCTGGCAGCTGTGCATCCATCCCCTGTGTGTCCTGTCCCCTTTGGGATGGGCCCAGCTGCCTGTTGGGGTGGGATGGGGTGTCTGGAGGCTCTGGTTGTGTCCCCACTCTGAGATGTGGGGGTCACTTTGAGCATGGGGACTGTCCTCAGGCATTGCAGCACCACGACCCTGGCCTGGCATCTCCCCAGTTTAGGGGAGTCTCAGACCCCACACACTCTTTGATCCCCCACCAGCACTGCCTGGCTCTCCCTTCCCAATCCCCTTGGTCACCTGGCCATGTCCTCGTGGCTTCCAACTCTGTTTTTGCACAGTTTCACCCTAAAATCTTCTCTCCACTATTTATTTTCTGAATAAGCACGGAGCCAAAGTGTCCAGGAGTGGAACTGTGCCTGTGCTGGGCATGGAGAAGCCCCTGGCACAGGTCAGGACCCTTTACCACAGCCCCCCAGGAGCAGGACTGAGCCCAGGGCTCCCAGTGCCACATCTGCCAACACATCCCAGGCTGGAACTCCCAACACGAATTGAGTTGCACATTCCTGTGCCCATGGAAATCTCAATCTCAGCCACATTCCTGTGCCATGGAAATTACAATCTCAGCCACATTCCTGTGCCCGTGGAAATCTCACCACATTCCTGTGCCATGGAAATTACAATCTCAGCCACATTTCTGTGCCCGTGGAAATGTCACCCACATTCCTGTGCCCGTGGAAATCTCAGCCACATTCCTGTGCCCCTGGAAATCTCAGCCACATTTCTGTGCCATGGAAATCTCAGCCACATTCCTGTGCCCGTGGAAATCTCACCCACATTCCTGTGCCATGGAAATTACAATCTCAGCCACATTCCTGTGCCCGTGGAAATCTCACCCACATTCCTGTGCCATGGAAATTACAATCTCAGCCACATTTCTGTACCTGTGGAAATCTCTCCCACATTCCTGTGCCCCTGGAAATCTCAGCCACATTTCTGTGCCATGGAAATCTCAGCCACCACTCCCATCTGGGGCTGGTCCCTGGCACCACTGGCACCACCGGCCCCACGGCTGATGCCAGGCGCATCCCCAGCCTCAGGCAGCGGCACTGGCTCGGCAAGCACGGGCAGCAGGCGCTGCGTGGCGGAGCCCACACCAAACTGCTTGGTGTTTTCACTGTGGTGGAGCCCCAGGCAGGAGACACGAGCTGCTGTCAGCTGGCAGCGAGGCTGGCAGGGGTTCCACGGATGGGCACACCCACACGGAGCACGGGAATGGGCACACGGGAACTTCGCAGGAACTGCTTGGAAATTCAATGTACTCAGGGAGATGAGATGGGGAGCGGGGATGTCCTGGGAGAGCCTCTGTGGCTCTCTGGGGTTGGTGCTAAGTATAAGGGATCACACTGCCAGGGCAGCAGGTGAGTGGGTGGGGAGTGGGGCTCCAGGTGGGACCATCGGCTCCAGGTGGGACAATCAGCCCCATGGTGGTACCATCAACCCCATGGAGGGACCATCAGCCCCAGGTGGGACCATCAGCCCCATGTTGGGACTATCAACCCCATGGTGAGACCCTCAGTCCTATGGTGGGACCATCAGCCCTGTGGTGAGACCATCAGCCCCATAGTGGGACCATCCTGCCCCACAGAAACCCCATCCCGCCCCATGGAAACCCATCCTGCCCCATGGAAACCACCATCCTGCCCTGCCCCACAGAAACCTCCATCCTGCCCCACAGAAACCCCATCCTGCCCAACAGAAACCCCATCCTGCCCCACGGAAACTCCATCCTGCCCCACAGAAACCATCATTCTGCCCCACAGAAACCCCATCCTGCCCCATGGAAACCCCATCCTGTCCCATGCAAACCACCATCCTGCCCTGCCCCACAGAAACCCCAGCCTGCCCCAGGGAAACCCCATCCTGCCCCATGGAACGCACCATCCTGCCCCATGGAAACCGCACCCTGCCCCACAGAAACCCCATCCTGCCCCATGGAAACCTCATTCTACCCCCATTCTCAGTTCAGTCAAAGAAAGAACAGAGATAATCTCTCCCATTGGATGGATTGGGCTGAGCCTGGGAATCTTAGAGAAGAAGACTTCAAACAATAGAGAAGACTTCAAACAATTATTATCTCTTGTTGCGTATCCATTGTTTATATTTATGGCTCTCCACAGTGTGTTATTCACAGTCGGTGTGAGATGTTCCTCCTTTGAGACCAATCGAGTCTCACCTCAGCGAGTCACACCATAAAAAGTTCCGCTACTCTCATTAAAAGCTTTCGCCCTCTGATCCACCTGGAGCCTTTCTTTGCATCCCTGACTCAGCAGCGTCAGCCTCGAGGGGTGGAAAGGGTGGCTGTGCACAGCTGAGCTGGCCTGGCCCCCAGTGCTGCCACCAGAGCCCCCCAGAGCCCCCCAGAAATGGGGTCTGTGCACTCTGCTGCTTGTCCTTGGGCTGGCCGTGAGCCTGGACTGACAGCACTGGGACAGACGGACACAGCACAGGGGGTGGCAGTGTTTGAGGATGGGGGAAGGGATGAGGATCTTGACTCCATGTTTCAGAAGGCTGATATTATATTTTATATATATTATATATTTTATATATTTTATATATTTATTTTATATTATATTATGTAATATAATATAATGTAATATATTGTAATATAATGTAATTATATTACACTATATTACATTATATTGTAATATAATATATTATATTATATCACATTATATTACAATATAGTGTAATATAATGTAATGTTATATGTTTATCATATTATATGTAATATAATGTAATATTTAGTATAGCATATTACATCACATATGCTATACTAAAACTATACTAAAGAAAGAAGAAAGGATTTCATCAGAAGGCTGGAAAAGAATAAAATCTCGTGGCAGACTCAGAGAGTTCGATGCAGCTGGCTGTGATTGGCCGTTAATTAAAAACAATTCTCATGCAGCCAATCAAAGAGGCACCTGCTGGTAAACCACCTCCAGACCACATTCCGCAGCCATCAGATAGTGATTGTTTACATTTATTTTCTGAGGCTTCTCAGCTCCTCAGGAGAAAAATCCTAGCGAAAGGGTTTTTAGATAATAAAATATGTTAGTGACACTGGGAGTTGCGCTGCGTGCCGGGCACCCACCCTGGCATCTGGCATGGCACCCACCCTGGCATGGCACACATCACACCGCAACACACCCTGGCATGGCAACTCTGCCAGTGAGCCCATGGCACTCACCCTGGCATGGTACCCACCCTGGCACGGCAACTGTGCCAGTGTGACCATGGCATCCACCCTGGCATGGCACCCACCCTGGCATGGTACCCCCCCTGGCACGGCAACTGTGCCAGGGAGCCCATGGCACCCACCCTGGCATGGCAACTGTGCCAGTGCGACTATGGCATCCACCCTGGCATGGCATCTACCCTGGCATGGCACCCACCCTGACATGTGACATGGCACCCACCCTAGCATGGCACCCACCTTGTCATGTGGCATGGCACCCATCCTGGCATAGCAACTCTACCAGTGAGCCCATGACACCCACCGTGGTATGGCACCCACCCTGACATGGCACCCACCCTGGCATGGCAACTCTGCCAGGGAGCCCATGGCACCCACCCTGGCACAGCACCCACCCTTGCATGGCAACTCTGCCAGTGCAACCATGGCACCCACCCTCCCTGGCATGGCACCCATCCCACCCAGGCAGGGTTCCTGCTGCAGGACAGATCCTCCAGCACAGCGTGACCCTATCCCAGTCCCTCTGGGCTCCCTTTCCCCAGAGCCAGTGGCGCTGCAGCCCCGCAGCTTGGCTGGCACAGCACGGGTGCCACCGAGGCCCCACTGCTTGGCTGCATGACACGGTGCCACCGAGGCCCTGCAGCTTGGCTGGCATGACACGGTGCCACTGAGGCCCCGCAGCTTGGCTGGCACAGCATGGGTGCCACCGAGGCCCCGCAACTTGACTGGCACAGCACGGGTGCCACCGAGGCCCCGCAGCTTGGCTGGCACAGCACGGGTGCTACCGAGGCCCCACAGCTTGGCTAGCACAGCACGGGTGCCACCGAGGCCCCGCAGCTTGGCTGGCACAGCACAGTGCCACTGAGGGCCCACTGCTTGGCTGGCACAGCACGGGTGGCACCGAGGCCCCGCAGCTTGGCTGGCACGACACGGTGCCACCGAGGCCCCACAGCTTGGCTGGCACAGCATGGGTGCCACCGAGGCCCCGCAGCTTGGCTGGCACGGCACGGGTGCCACCGAGGCCCCACAGCTTGGCTGGCACGGCACGGGTGCCACTGAGGGCCCACAGCTTGGCTGGCACGGCACGGGTGCTACCGAGGCCCCACAGCTTGGCTGGCACAGCACGGGTGCCACTGAGGCCCCACAGCTTGGCTGGCATGGCACAGCATGGGCGCCACCAAGGGTGTCACCGAGGGTGTCACCAAGGCCCCACAGCTTGTCTGGCATGCCATGGGTGCCAGACCACCACTGAGGGTGTCACCGAGGGTGCCACCGAGCTCCAGCAGCTGCAGGCAGGGCAGAGATGCGCAGGCTGGTCGCTCCCCGTCCTTGCTGCCAACCCAGGAGCTTTGATGAAGCTGCCCGTGCTTGGGTTGGATTTGTCCAAATGGCAGCTGCTCATTAATTACGGATAATTAACGCCACAGCCCCTGGGCAGCCCGCGGGCAGCAGCAGCAGCTGCCCTGCACTGGCGAGGGGAGCATGGCGGGCTCAGCACGGCCCAGTATGGCCCAGAACAGACCAGTATGGCCCAGAACAACCCAGTACGGCCCGGTACGACCCAGAACAGCCCAGTATGGCACAGTATGACCCAGAACTGCCCAGCACGGCCTGGTACAGCCCAGAACAGGCCAGTATGGCCCAGAACAGACCAGTATGGCCCGGTACAGGCCAGAACAACCCAGCACGGCCCAGTACGGCCCATAACAGGCCAGTGTGGCCTGGTACAGCCAGAACAACCCAGCACGGCCTGGTACGGCTCAGAACAACCCAGCACGGCCTGGTACGGCCCAGAACAACCCAGCATGGCCTGGTACAGCCCAGAACAACCCAGCATGGCCCGGTACAGCCCAGAACAACCCAGCATGGCCCGGTACAGCCCAGTATGGCCCAGCACAGTGCACTGGGTGCTGTGTGCCCTGACAGGGAGCTGGGATCCCCTCCTGCCTGTCCCTGCAGCCTGGCAGGGTGGCCGTGCCCCGAACGTGCCCCTTTGCCTGGTGCCCAGCCACCACGTCCATACCCAGTGCCAGCGCAGCCCCGGGGCTGTCTGAACGCCCAGCATGGGTCACAGGGCCCCAGTGTGCAGCAGGAAGCTCTGTGGGTTGGCATTGCCCAGCTCTCATCCCTGTTTGCCCATGGATTAAGGAGCTCAGCACCTCCCGTGAGCGGCGCCTCCGCCACGCCTGGGCACCGTCAGAAACTTGCACCAGTTTGTGGGACACGGCTGCCATGGATGGGTTCTCCATCCTGCAGGAGCATGGATGGGTTCTGCAGCCACCCCCTGGCAGGGAATGCAGCCTCTGGCCCTCTCACTGCCCCACTGGGGCTGCCTCTGCTCGGGCATCACGAGTGCAGGGCATTATGCCAGGCAGTGCCTCCCTCAAATCTGCTGCTCTGGGTGACCCTGCCCAGGTTCCTCTCTCAGATCTGCACCTCTGGGTGACCCTGCCCAGGTTCCTCTCCTGAATCTGCACCTCTGGGTGACCCTGCCCAGGTTCCTCTCCTGAATCTGCACCTCTGGGTGACCCTGCCCATGTTCCTCTCTCAGATCTGCACTTCTGGGTGACCCTGCCCAGGTTCCTCTCTCAGATCCACAGCTCTGGCTGCTCCAGGTGACCCTGCCCAGGTTCCTCTCCTGAATCTGCACCTCTGGGTGCTCCAGGTGACCTTGCCCAGGTTCCTCTGCCCTTCTGGACCACCAGTATGGCACTGCCCCACCAGCAGGCATAGGGTGCTCACCCTGCCCAGGTGTTCAGTGCCACCTTGCCCGTGTGTTCAGTGCCCACCCTGCCCAGGTGTTCAGTGCCACCCTGCCGGGATGTTCAGTCCCCATCCTGCCCAGCTGTTCGGGGCCACCCTGCCCATGTGTTCAGTGCCACCCTACCCGGGTGTTCAGTGCCACCTTGCCTGTGTGTTCAGTGCCCACCCTACCCAGCTGTTCAGTGTCCACCCTACCCAGGTGTTCGGTGCCGCCCTGCTCAGCTGTTCAGTGCCACCCTGCCCGGGTGTTCTGTGCCACTCCGATGGGAAGGGACGGCACCACAGCTGCCAGGGCTGCCCGCACCCAGGGCAGGCTCCAGGGCTCCGTGCCCGTGGGCTCAGCCAGCCCGCCCATGCCTGGATACCGGCAGCTCTCCAGACAACACACTCCCACGCCCCATAAACACCTTGCCCAAGCGCCGCATCCTCCCCACAGCGCCTCGCCCCGAGGGGGTTGTGGCACAGCCCCCTGCCCCAGTGGCCCCAAAGCCTCTTTGCCCCTCTCTGTGGTACCCACTGCTCTCACAGCACCCACCGAGCAGCTGTGGCTCAGGGAAAGGGCTGGGGGTGCTCGGGGGGCAGCAGGGGCAGGCGGTGGGGCTGGTGCAGGGTCTGGAGAGAGGGTGTGGAACTGCTGGTGGAGGCAGGGCAGGGATGTTTGGGTGACTCAAGCAGCAACAGGATGGTTTGGGCATGTTTTGGGCAATTCAGGCTTTCTGCACATCCAGGGGTGTGGGCAAGGCTGGGGGAGCAGGGCAGGGTCCCCCTCTCCGCCCCAGATGCCAGGGTTAGGGCTACACTTGGGTTTTGTCAGCCCTGCACCTGCAGCCCGAGTCCCACCACTGCCACGGGGCACAGGGGCACTGCTGGCAGCAGGGAGGGTTTGGGGGTGATGGAGACAAGGATGAGGAGCTGCTGGGGATGAAGGCAGTGCTGACCCTGGCGTGGGAGGTCTCTGCCCTTCGCTCTCAGCTCCTCTATGGAGGGCACAGCCCCCCGGGACGGGACCACCCCCTGCCCGGCAGCCCTTTTGGGAACCCCTGCGAGGAGGGACCCCAGCTCCGAAAGGGAGCAGTGGGGAGGGCCGGCCCGCGAGTTTCTGCAAGGGCTGGGCCGCTGTGTCATCCCCAGGGGCGGGGAAGGGCCAGGGTTTAAACGCGCTCCGCTCCCGGGCAGGAAGCAGAGCGGTGAACGCCGGGCACCTGCCAGGGGAGCCCCAGGTGTGAGCACCGTGCGCAGGTAGGAGACGCGGGCGGGCGGGCAGGCAGAGTCCTGCCTGGGCACCGCGGGCCGTGCCAGGGGCACTAAGGAGCTCTGGAGAGCCCTGGAATGGCAGGAATGCGGCAGCGCTCCTGGGTCGGGGTGGGACCGCGGGCACAGGGCAGCGGCACACGGGGCTGGGGCACCCTGGGCAATGCCCGGGGCACAGCGCAGGGTCTGGGGCACCCTGGGCACAGCGCACGGGGCAGTGGCACCCTGGGCACTACCAGGGGCACAGTGGGAGGATGGCGGTCACAGCACGTCCCAGGAGCAGGGCAGGATGATGCCCGGGCAGGATGGCTCCGGGAAAAGCCTCAAGGCTCCGATGGCACAGGCGCTGGGGAGGGGGCGGGTAGTGGGACAGGGCAGGGGGAGGACTGGCAGCCCCCTCCCACGGAACCCGGTGAGGTGGGGATGTCCTGAGGACAGGGTGCGAGTTCACCCTAGAGCAGCACCCTTCGGGCAGCGGGCAGGACCCTGGCACTGCGGACCCTGCTCTGGGGCGGCCGGGGGGGCAGCACTGCCTGGGGAGAGGTCCAGAGCTGCCCCCAGCCCTCTCAGAGCAGGATCCCTCTGCTGCCCTCCCTGTTCCCATCACCCTCCGTCCCTACCCCAGAAAATTCCCTGCTGCTCTCCCTGACCCGAAACACCCCCGGCCCCAGCCTACCCCACGGACACCACCCTGCAGCGCTCCCGCCCCCGGCCCCAGCCTCTCCCAGCGCTCTGCAGTCCCTGTCCCAGCAAACAACTCCCCCGCCACCCTCTCCCGACACCGCGTCCCGCACTCTGCCAGTAAAACCTGTCCCTGCTCCCGGTCCCTCCCCGGGGCCCTCCTCCCCCGCCGGTGTCCTGCGGGTGCAGAGGGGCGGGATGTCCCACGGGGCGGCCGTGGGTGCTCGGGGGCTCCCGTGGGTGCTCACACCGATGTCAGCGCATTCCCTGGCGCAGCCGGGAGGGAAAGCCAAGGAGCAGCGGCTGCCAGGGAGCGCTGCCCGCGTCGGGGAGAGACCGTGGCCCCAGGGAGGGCGGCAGGTGCCAACACCTCTGCCAGGAATCTCCCTGCCTCCGTCGGAACAGTCGGTTACTCAAAGTTTCCGATGACGAAAGGGAGCGGAGCCCTTCCCTTGCTGCGCGCCCACCGCCTCCCCTGCCCGGGGGGCAGCGTCTTTGCTTCCCCAGCGCCTTTGCTTCCCCAGCCGCTTTCAGCCTTCCACAGGTGTGGGGTGGCAGTGCCCGCATTCCCTCTGCCCTGCGGTGCCAGTGGCCAGTTCGGTTCTGGGAACGTGCGGGGACCTGCCTGGGGCTCTCCGGATGCTGGAACCGCTCCGGTGCCGGTGTCCGCCGCCGCCCCAGCTCCGGGACCTGCAGGGACCTGCCCGGGGCTCTCCAGACACCGGAGCCACCCCGGCGCTGCTGTGTCCGCGTCACGGCAGGGCTGAGCTCAGCTCCTTCCGAGGGCAGCGCAGCCGGTACCATCCAGCCCTGCCAGGACGGGGCTGCGGGGACAGCCAGTCTTCCCGGGCCAGCCCCAGCCTTCCCGGGCCGGGAGCGGGCTGCAGAGCCCGTGGGAGGTGCTGGCGGCCCCGCAGGTGTTTTGCATGAGCCTGGCACCGGGATCCCCGCGGGGGCGTGGGCATTGGGGTGAGCCCGTGGGGCAGAGGGGAGAGCCCTGCGAGGCGGGGAAAAGCCCCTGGCTGGCAGCACAGAGCGCTGCCCCGGCTCTCAGCCGGCAGCTGGACCCCTCACCCTCCCCCTGGCCCCCAGGCAGGGACCCCCGAGCCCTCCTGCCCTTCCCGGGGGCCGGCGCAGCCCCGGGGCCGTCCGCAGCTCCGGGCGCCGGGGCCGGGCGCGATCGCGATCCTGATCCTGCAAACACAAACGGCGCTGCCTGGGCAGGTCCGAGCCGCGCTGACATCACCGGGCGGAGGGAGCCGGCTCCTGCCGGGACCTCTCCCCGGGCCGGGCAGCGAGCCCGGAGCGCGGCTGGGGCACAGCAGCGCGCGTAGGGAGAAGGTGCTGGAGTGTGACCGTGTTCGCAGGGGTCCGAGGATGAGGGAAGAGATGAGGATCTGACTCCGTGTTTCAGAAGGCTGATTTATTATTTTATGATATATATTACATTAAAAC
>JAWWEX010000108.1:8681419-8701077 GCA_035583215.1 Arremon brunneinucha
TGAGACCAATCACAGATGCACCTGTTGCATTCCACAGCAGCAGATAACCATTGTTTAAATTTTGTTCCTGAGGCCTCCCAGCTTCTCAGGAGGAAAAAATCCTAAGGAAAGGATTTTTCATAAAAGATGTCTGTGGCACTGGTGTGCCCGAGGGGTACGGAGGGAGCTGAGGGACACGAGGGCACAAATCCGGGTGCACGAAGCCCCTTTGGGAGGCTGCTCTGGGGTGGGCACCGCACCCGCAGCACCTTCAGGGTGCTTTTCACTCCCAGCTCTTGTTGGCACGGGTGAAGCCGGGAGGAGATGGGTCTGTGAGCCCCAGACAATGGGACAGAGCTGTTCCACACTGTCCCCACTCGATGCGACCTCTATGGAGGTGCAGAACTGGGGTTCTGTGTGGGGGACACCTCGAGGAGATGATCTGTGAGCTCCAGGCAATGGGACAGAGCTGTTCCACACTGTCCCCGTTCAATGTGGCCTCTGCAGGAGGGTCAGTGTGGCACAGAACTGGGGTTCTGTGTGGGGACACCTCGGGGCAGCCCTGTCCTGGCTGTGTCCTTGCAGACATCCTGGTGGGCAGCACCGTGACCCCTGCCCGGCTGCAGGAGCCGCTCCTTGGTGCCCGCAGCACTCGGTGCTCGGTCCGGGGGCTCTCCCGCGGCTGTGGGGCCAGTCCAGCCCTGACAGACCCCGCTGGGCACCGGGGGGATGGAGTTCCGGGGGGAATCATTCATCCCACCTGCGCTCCCGCTCCTCCAGCCCGCTCCAGCCCCGCTGGCCGTTCTCCCGCCGGCTGCTGGCACAGGGAATGCGGGCAGGGAGGCTCCCGAGCCGCCGAGTGACCGCAGGGGCCGGGGCTGACCGCAGCTCCCAGCGCTCGGCACGCCCCAGCTGCGCTCCTACCTACCGGTGCTCACGGTGCCGCGGCTGGGGCAGATCCAGCGGTCAGGATCCAGTTATTGAGGTTATTAGGAATGCCTCTGCCCGAATTGAGGCGCAAACGAAACCCTGTGCCAAAGTCAATAGTATGGGTTTTATCTGACTGTAAACATGTGAGAGAGAGAGGGAGAAAGAAATGGAAAATAGAGTGACAGAGACAGAATAAAGAAAAAAAAAAGAAAATATAGAATGAAATATAGAATAAAGAAAATACAGAATAAAATATAGCATAAAGAAAATATAGAATGAAATATAAAGAAAAGACAGAATAAAATATAGCATAAAGAAAACACAGAATGAAATATAGAATTAAGAAAATACAGAATGAAATATAGCATAAAGAAAATATAGAATGAAATATAAAATAAAGAAAATATGGAATGAAATACAGAATAAAGAAAATATAGAAGAAAATATAGAATAAGGAAAACATAGAATAAAATCTAGAATAAAGAAAATACAGAATAAAATATTCTATATTTAGAATAATAAAGAAAAAGATGTTTTCTTAATAAAGAAAATATCACCATCTCTGGAGCCCCCTGATGCTCTGCTGATTCCCTGTCCAGATGGTTTGGTGGTGAAGGTCCCCCTGGAAAGCTCGGGTGGGTTAATACACTCAGACCAGGTTGGAACCCCCCTGGGGGTGCCATTGTCCCTTACAACACACTCCGGGTGTGTCACCTGTGCTGCAAGGGTTCGGGAGTGACTCTGGGGGCACCCGGGGGTCTCTGAGGGATGAAGGCGCCCCTCAGCTGCCTCTGGGCTCACTGCCCCAAACAGAGGTGACAACACCCCGCCCCAGCCTGGGCTGGGGATGAATCTGTGCAAACCTGCTCCCGGCACAGGGCTCTGTGAGCTGCAGCCTCACCCACCCCAAAGCCAGCCAGAGAGGATTCTCGGCATGACTGCTGCGCTTGCCTCGCATTCTTTTCCTTGTTTACTTGTTTACTTCTCCCCTGGGGAATGGGTTTCCCTTTATCTAATCTTGGCTTTCAGTCCAAAGTTCCAGCCAGGCATTCCTTAGGGAGGGGTGGTCTTCGTGAGGGAAACTTTACAGCAGCACGAACTGCTTCAGTCTCTGACACAAGTGCATCCCACAGCTTTGCCAGCTCCTGGGGGGTTTGGACTGGGTGCAATCTCACCCCGAGGCAGCCCTGGAGGTGGCCTGGTGGCCACTGCCCACTGAGATGGAGCCTCTGCCTTCCTGGCATTGTTTGGGCAGGGTGGGAATGGGGGGACAGTGGAAGGACAGGGGGGGTTCGTGCAGCAGGCCTGTGGGAACACATGGAACTGCATTCCAGCACCCCCAGAGTCACAGAATCATGGAAGGGTTTGGGTGGAGAAGGACCTCAAAGCCCACCCAGTCCCACTCTGTGCCATGGCAGGGACACCTCCCATGGGACCAGGCTGCTTCAAGCCCCCTCCAGCCTGGCCTGGAAAACTTCCAGGGATGGGGCAGCCACAGCTGCTCTGGGCACCCTGTGCCAGGGCCAAACCACCCTCACAGGGAAGGATTTCTTCTCAAAATCCCATCCATGCCTGCCCTCTGGCACTGGGAGCCATTCCCTGTGTCCTGTCCCTCCATGCCTTGTCCCCAGTCCCTCTCCAGCTCTTCTGCAGCCCATTTATGCCCTGGAAGGGGCTCTGAACTCTCCCTGGAGCCTTCTCCTCTCCAGGTGAGCCCCTCAGCTCTCCCAGCCTGGCTCCAGAGGGGCTCCAGCCCTGCAGCACCTCCGTGGCTCCTCTGGGCTCTCTCCAGCAGCTCCAGGAGCTGTTGCAGTGACAGCAGGGCTGGGGCAGCTCTGCAGGTGAGGTCTCACCTGGGCAGAAGAGCAGAATCCCGCCCTCCTTTCCTGCTGGGGGATCAGCCCAGGGCACAGGGGGGGTTTGGGTGTTCCAGTGCATGTGGCCGGGGCATGCAGAGTTCTCACCCACTGACTCCCTGAGTTTGGCCTCATCCCTCAGGGTGGCACACCAGGTTTGGACATGCCCAGCCTTTGGCTGTCACTTCCTCCTGCCTGAGGGTGTTTATGTTTCTGATTTCATGGTATTTAGCACGCAAACCGTGAAGAAGTTTGTCACAAACATTTTTTATGAAAATTCCTTTTCTTAGGATTTTTCCTCCTGAGAAGCTGAGAGGCCTCATAAACAATGATTATCTGCTGCTGTAGAATGTAACAAGTAGATCTTTGATTAGCCCATGTTGGCTGTTTCTAATTAATTGCCAATCACAGTGAGCTGGCTTGGGCTTTCTGTCCGAGCCACAAGCCTTTGTTACCATTCTTTCTTTTTCTATTCTTAGCTAGCCTTCTGATGAAATCCTTTCTTCTATTCTTTTAGTATAGTTTTAATATAATATATATCATAAAATAATAAATCAGCCTTCTGAAACACGGAGTCAGATCCTCATAACTTCCCTCCTCCTTAGACCCCTGTGAACACAGTCACAGAAGTTGACTTCTCACTGAGCTTTCCCTCTCTCTGCAGAGTCCTGGGAGCTGTGGGAGGCGTGCAGCAGCAGCAGGATGGAGAGCAAGCCAGCAGTGAATGGCCAGGCTGTCCCTGGGGAAGTCGTGTCAGGGACAAACCACTTGTGCCAGGACGTGATGCCACGCAAGCAGCAAAAGGCAACTGGCAGGGACGTGGGGCCGGATGCTCCCGGGGAGCCCTCGGAGACAGCTGGCAGCATTGCAGGCGTGTATGTAGAGGCTTCAAAGAGGATAATGAGCTTCTATGAGGCCACCAGAGAGCATCTGTTGAGCCTGGATTCGGCCCTGAGCCTCCTGGAGGCGCAGGCAGCCACGGGCTCCATCTCCGACCCGCTGAGGAGCTGCCGTGTGCCCGTGGCAGAGGCCGTGAGGATGGGGCTGGTGGGGCTGGAGCTGAAGGAGAGGCTGCTTTCAGCCGACAGGGCTGCTACTGGCTTCCTGGACCCCTACACAGAGGAGAAAATCTCGCTGTACCAGGCCATGCAGAAGGAGCTGGTGGGGAGGGAGCAGGGCATCCGCCTGCTCCAGGCCCAGGTGGCGACCGGAGGCGTCATCGACCCGGCCACCGGCGCCCGGCTCCCGGCCCGTGTGGCCTGTGAGAGGGGGTATCTGGATGAGGAGATGAGCCAGCTCACCTCTGACCCTGGCAGTGAGGACAGCAGGGTGTTCCTTGACCCCAGCACCATGGAGAAGGTCACTTATTCAGAGCTGAGGAAGAGGTGTGTGGTGGATCCAGCCTCGGGCTTCCTCCTCTTGCCGCTGCAGATCACATTCCCGGGGATGGGAGGGAGGGTGAGCAGCAGGGACCTGATGGACTCTGGCATCATCAGCCCCGACGTGTTCCGAGGCCTCGAGGAGGGAGGAGTCTCTGCCCAGGAGGTGGCAGAGAATGACATTGTTCAGCACTTCCTGCGTGGGACCAGGAGCGTGGCTGGGGTTGTCCTGCCTTCTGGGGAGCAGAAAAGCCTTTACCAGGCGCTGAGGGAGCATCTCCTGGTGCCTGGTGCTGCTCTCATGCTCCTGCAAGTCCAGGCCTCCACCGGCAGCCTGATAGACCCCCTGAAGAACAAGAACTACTCCGTGGACGAGGCTGTCAGGGTTGGTCTCATTGGCCCAGAGCTTTACGAGAAGCTGTCCTCAGCTGAGAAAGCCATCACTGGGTACAGGGACCCGACCACCGGGGAAATGCTCTCCCTGTTCCAAGCTATCAGGAAGGGCTTTATTCCCAGGGACCATGGCCTCTGCCTCCTGGAGGCTCAGCTGGCCACGGGGGGTGTCATCGCCCCGGGCAGGCACCTGCGTGTGCCCATGGAGAGAGCCTGCGAGTGGGGGTACCTGGACGAGGCCACCAGGCAGCTCCTGTCCAGCCCTCCTGATGACACGAAGGGGTTCTTTGACCCCAGCTCCAAGGAGAAGCTGAGTTATGCAGAGCTGCTCCAGCGCTGCGTCACCGACCCCAGCACGGGGCTCCTGCTGCTGCCACTCCCTGGGGACAGCAGCCAAGGGTCCCAGGGCACACTTGGCTTCTTTGACCACAGGACCCAGACAGCTCTGGAAAACACACAGGTGCCCGTGGCTGTGGGGAAATTCAAGGGCAAGCCGGTGTCCCTGTGGAAACTGCTCTTCTCCGACTACATGCAGGGCCAGCAAAGAGCTGCACTGGCTCAGCAGTTCCTGGCAGGAGTGCTCTCCCTGCAAGGGCTGGGAGAGGCCGTCAGAGCCGCCGTTGAGGAAAATGCTGCCACTGCCAACGTCACCTTCAAGGGCCTGAGGGAGCAGGTGACAGCTGACCAGCTCCTGAGCTCAGAAATCATCAACAAAGACTTGTTCAAGAAACTCAAGGAGGGAGAAACATCGGCCAAAGAGGTGGTGGGCATGGACACGGTCAGGAAGTACCTGCAGGGCACAGGCAGCATCGGGGGTCTGCTGCTCCCCGACTCCCAGGAGAAGATCAGCATCTATCAGGCAAAGCGCAAGGGACTCCTCAGGCCAGGAACATCTCTGATCCTCCTGGAGGCCCAGGCTGCCACGGGGTTCGTCATCGATCCCGCTGCCAACAAGAGGTACTCCGTGGACGAGGCTTTACGAGCAAACGTCATCGGCCCGGACGTGTACGACAAGCTGCTGGCTGCGGAGAAATCTGTCACTGGCTACCGAGATCCTTACTCGGGGGACAAGATCTCCCTGTTCCAGGCCATGAAGAAGGAGCTGATCGTCAGGGACCACGGCATCCGCCTGCTGGAGGCCCAGATTGCCACCGGTGGCATCATTGACCCCGTCAACAGCCACCGCATCCCCGTGGAGGTGGCCTACAAGCGTGGCTACTTTGACAAGAAGATGAACTTAATCCTCTCCGACCCCAGCGATGACACCAAGGGCTTCTTTGATCCCAACACCCACGAGAACCTGACGTACCTGCAGCTGAAGGAGAAATGCATCACTGAACCCTCCACGGGGCTCTGCCTCCTCCCTCTGAACAGCAAGAAGAGGCAGTTCGTGGACGAGACAACCAGGCAGGTGTTCAGGAGCTCCTGGCTGCCTGTCAGGTTTGGGCGCCTGCGGGGGGAGAAGGTCTCGGTGTGGGACCTGCTGAACTCTGAGTACTTCAGCGAGGGGAGGCGCCGGGAGATTTTCAACCACTTCCAGCTGAGGAAGCTCAGCCTGGAGCAAATCCGGCTCATGCTGGAGGAGGAGATGAAGAAATGGGCCCCCATCAAGTTCCCGGCCATGAGAGGCAACGTCAGCGCTTACCACCTGATGGAAACTGGTGTCATCGACAGGGCCCTGTTTGAGCAGGTGCTGGAGGGGTCCGTCACCCCAGAACAAGTCCTGCACATGGATTCCGTCAGGAAGTACCTCTACGGCTCGGGCAGCATCGGGGGGATCGTGCTCCAGCCATCCAACCAGAGGATGAGCATTTACGAGGCCATGAAGCAGAACATCGTGGTGCCAGGAGTGGCCCTGCCCCTGCTGGAGGCCCAGGCTGCCACGGGCTTCATTATTGACCCTGTGAACAACCAGAAGCTCTGTGTGGATGAGGCCGTCAAGGAGGGAGTCATTGGGCCGGATGTGCATGAGAAGCTGCAGCAGGCAGAAGGGGCCGTGACGGGCTATAAAGACCCTTTCACGGGCAAGAAGATCCCCCTTTTCCAGGCCATGAAGAAGGGCCTGATCGCGGACAAGCAGGCCATGCAGCTGATGGAGGTGCAGATGGCCACAGGAGGCATCATCGACCCAACGTGCGGCCACCACATCCCCCTGGAGTCAGCCCAGCAGCGAGGCTGCCTGGATGAAGACACCACCAAGGCCCTCTCCAAGCCCAGTGATGACCACAGAGTGTTCTGCCTGCCGGACAGCAAAGAGAGCGTGACCTACGCCGAGCTCATCCAGCACTGCCAGAAGGACGACATCTCCGGCTTCCATTTGCTGCCTCTGGCACAGGCAGCTGCTCCTGCCTACACTGACGAGCAAATCCAACGGATCTTCAAGGAAACCATGGTGAAGGAAAAAGGAGTGTCCCTCTGGGAGCTCGTGCACTCGGGGTATTTCACCAAGGAGCAGAGGAGCGACTTTGTGGAGAAGTTCCGGTCTGAGGAGCTGTCACTGGAGCAGCTGGTGGCTCTGGTGCTCAGGCTGGTGGGGGAGATGGAGATGAAAGCCAGGACACAGATCTCCCTGGAAGGCCTGAGGGGCAGTGTCCCTGTGGTCTGGCTGCTGGACACGGGCATCATTTCCCAGAAGACGTTTGAAGAACTGGCTCAGGGCGCAAGAACTCCCGAGGAAGTGGCTGAAATGGAGAGCGTAAAGAGGTACTTGAAGGGCACAGGCAGCATTGCTGGGGTCTTCATAGAGGCAACCAAACAGAAGATGAGCTTCTATGATGCCTTGAAAAACAACCTCCTCCTCCCTGGGGCTGCTCTGAGGCTTCTCGAGGCTCAGGCAGCCACAGGGTACCTGACTGACCCTGCCACAAACCAGAGGCTCAGTGTGAGGGACGCCGTGAGAGCGGCCGTTGTTGGAGAGGAGCTGTCTGAGAAACTCCTTCAGGCTGAGAGGGCTGTGACCGGCTACACAGACCCCTACACCGGGGGCTCCATCTCCCTGTGCCAAGCGCTCAGGAAGGAGCTCATCCCCCTGGCAGAGGCCGTGCCCCTGCTGGAGGCCCAGCTGGCCACAGGAGGGGTGGTTGATCCCATTCACCACCTCCACCTGCCGCTCCAGGCTGCCTGCAGGTACGGCTTCTACGACGAGGACCTGAACCAAACCCTGTCTCAGCTGGATGACAGCACCAAGAGCTTTTTTGACCCAAACACCAAGGAGAATGTGACCTACCAGCAGCTGAAGGACCGGTGCATTTGTGATGCTGAGTCGGGTCTGTGGCTCCTCCCTCTGTCAGAAAATGCCATGTTCTGCGTGGATGAACAGACCATGAAGGTGCTGAAATCTGTGACTGTTTGTGTCAACGTGGGGCGGTTCAAAGGGCAGACCGTGTCTGTCTGGGACCTCCTCAACTCTGAATACTTCTCAGACAGCCAGAGAAGAGAGCTGGTGCAAAAGTACAAAGATGAGAAGGCTGAAGTCCTGCAGGAAATCACAACAATTATCACCACAATCATCCAAGAGACTGAGGCACAGGGCAAGAAGTTCGCATTCAAGGGCCTGAGGAAAAGAGTTTCTGCCAGTGACCTCTTCCAGTCCCAGCTGATTGACAAAAAAACCCTCGACGAGCTCAACCAGGGGAAGAAAACAGTCAAAGAAGTGACTGAAATGGAGTCTGTCCGCAGGTACCTGGAGGGCACTAATTTCATAGCAGGGGTCTTTATCCAGCCAAGCAATGAGAAGATGAGCATCTACCAGGCCATGTGGAAGGGCATCCTGCGGCCAGGGACCGCCCTGGTGCTGCTGGAGGCACAGGCAGCCACCGGCTACATCATCGACCCCGAGAAAAACAAGAAGTTCTCGGTGGAGGAAGCGTTAGAGGTGGGTCTGATTGGAGGGGAGATTTTTGAAAAGCTGCTCTGTGCTGAAAGAGCCGTGACAGGCTACACAGACCCCTACACCAAAGCCCCCATGTCCCTGTTTGAAGCCATGAACCAAGGGCTGATTGTGAAGAGCCACGGCATCCGCCTGCTGGAGGCCCAGATCGCCACTGGTGGCATCATCGACCCCGTGCACAGCCACCGTGTCCCTGTGGAGGTGGCCTACAAGCGTGGCTACTTCAACCAGGAGATGAACCAGATCCTCTCCGACCCCAGTGATGACACCAAGGGCTTCTTTGACCCCAACACCCACGAGAACCTCACATATATGCAGCTCCTTGAGAGATGTGTCCAAGACCCAGACACGGGGCTGTACATGCTGCAGGTTGTAAAGGAGGGAGGAAAGTATTTCTACATTGATGAGTCCACAAAGCAGGCTTTGCGCTCAAAGTCCCTTCAGGTGAAGGTAGGAAAGTTTAAGGACCAAACCGTTTCTGTCTGGGAAGTCCTCTGCTCTCACTATTTCTCAGAGCAGAAGAGGAAAGAGCTGGTGATGCAGTACAAGAGCAAAAACATAGCGCTGGAAGAGCTTATATCTCTCATCTTAAAAATCATTGAGGACACAGAGCGAAGGGGAGAAGCCCTCAAGGTCAAAGGACTGCGGGGTGAGGTGTCGGTGTCAGAGTTGTTCAACTCTGAGATAATTGACAAGAAAACTCTGGATCAGCTGCAGGACGGGAGTCTCACCCTTGCCAGCCTCACAAAGAGGGACACCATCCAAAGGTACCTCGACGGCACTGGGTGCATTGCCGGGGTTCTCCTCCCGCTGAGGAAAGAGGTGATGAGCATCTACCAGGCGCTGAAGAAAGGCCTCCTCACAGAGCAGTGTGCCCTGGGGCTGCTGGAGGCACAGGCAGCCACTGGCTTCCTGGTGGACCCCCGGGGCCACCAGAAGCTCTCTGTGGACGAGGCTGTGTCCTCTGGGCTGGTGGGCAGCGAGCTGCGTGAGCAGCTGCTGTCGGCAGAGAAAGCCGTGACGGGATACATGGACCCTCAAACAGGAAATAAAATATCTCTGTTCCAGGCTGTGAGGCAGAAGGTAATAGTCAGGGATCAGGGCATCCGCCTGCTCGAGGCCCAGCTCGCCACTGGTGGCATCGTTGACCCGTGGCATGGCCACCGCCTGCCCCTGGAGGTCGCCTACAAGCGTGGGCACCTGGATGAGGACATGTTCCTCCTGCTTTCAGACCCAGACCATGGCAGCAAAGGCTTCATAGATCCCAACACTCACGAGAAGATCAGTTACAGCCAGCTCCTGCAGAGGTGTGCCAAAGACAGGGAGAGTGGCTTGTACCTGCTGCAGGTGCTGGAAAAAGAAGGCGACTATTTCTACATTGATGAGCAAACCAAAAACGCCCTGTTGTGCACCAAGGTCCAGGTGCCAGTGGGAAAATACAAGGGACAGGTGTTATCGCTGTGGGAGCTCCTCTGCTCCGAGTACATCACAGAGGAGAAGAGAAAAGAACTGGTGAAAAAGTACAAAGCAGAGTCCCAACACATTGTGCAAGGAATCATTGAGACAATACTGAAGATCATCAGGGAAAAAGAAGAGGACAGAAGTGATGTCTGGTTCCAGGGAATCCGACAGCAAATCACAGCATCAGAACTGCTCAGTGCACAGATAATTACAGAGGAAACAATAGAAAAACTCCAAAAAGGAAAAGAGACGGCGCAAGAGATAGCAAAAATGGACAGTGTGAGGAGGTACCTTGAGGGAACTGGAAGCATTGCCGGAGTGCTGGTGCCCTCCAAGGCCGACCCAAGCAAGATGGAGAAGATGAGCATCTACCAGGCGATGTGGAAGGGCATCCTGAGGCAGGGCACGGCCCTGGTACTGCTGGAGGCCCAGGCAGCCACTGGTTTCATCGTTGATCCAGTGAAGAACCAGAAACTCTCAGTGGACGAGGCCGTGTCCTCTGGGCTGGTGGGCAGTGAACTGAAAAACAAACTTCTAAGTGCTGAGAGAGCTGTGACAGGCTACACCCACCCCTACACAGGACAAAAGATGTCCCTGTTCCAGGCCATGAAACAGGATCTCATCGTCAGGGACCATGGCATCCGCCTGCTGGAGGCCCAGATCGCCACCGGTGGCATCATCGACCCCGTGCACAGCCACCGCCTGCCTGTGGAGGTGGCCTACAAGCGTGGCTACTTCAACCAGGAGATGAACCTGATCCTGTCGGACCCCGGCGATGACACCAAGGGCTTCTTCGACCCCAACACCCACGAGAACCTGACCTACCTGCAGCTGCTGCGCCGCTGCGTGCCCGACCCGGACACGGGGCTGCTGATGCTGCAGCTGATGGACAAGGGCTCCGTGCTCTACCAGCTGAGCGAGGATGCCCGCAGAGCCCTGCAGGCCGCCCGCACCACGCTGGCTGTGGGGCTCTTCCAGGGCCAGAGCGTCACCGTCTGGGACCTCCTCTTCTCCCGCTATGTCCCCGAGCACCAGAGAGAGGAGCTGCTGAGGAGATACAAGACAGGGGCAGTGAGCATTGCAGAGATGATCGACGTCCTCACCGCCACCATCACGGCAGCAGAAAGGAGCAACGGGGCTCTGGGCTCACCCACAGCCAAGTCCAACGATGAGGTGAGATTGTCACCCCCAGCTCAGGACACGCAGGCCCAGGAGCAGCAGCTGAGGAAGTCCCTCAAGTCCATGATGGTCCATGTCACTGCTGGCGAGTTCCGGGGGCAAAACGTGTCTGTGCTGGACCTGCTCTTCTCCAGATACGTCCCTCAGGACAAGCGGCAGGAGCTGCTGGAGCTGTACAGGGCAGGGATACTGAGCACGGAGCAGGTGGGCGCCGTGGTCACCACCATGGTGAACCGGACGGAGGCCGCAAACTCCGCACGGGTCGTGAACACCAGGGGCACACACAGGGCAGTGCCAGCGGCTGGGGAGGATGAGGAGGATTGTTCAGTACACCTGGATGAGGCCCTGAGGTCCACCACCATCAGTGTGCCGGCTGGCGAGCTGCAGGGACAGCAGGTGTCCCTGTGGGACCTGATCTTTTCTGATTACATCCCCGAGGAGAAGAGGGAGGAGCTGCTGGACCTGTACCATGAGAGGTTATTAACTCTGGAGCAGATGGCAACTGTTGTCAGCACTCTGATTAGGAAAAAAGAATCTGCAGGCAGGAAATTGCACATTAAAGTCAAGAGTTCCAGCAAGGACCCCGTGACAGCAGCAGGAGAGGAGAGTGATGACAAATCCCCCAAGGAGGAACCCTGGAAAACAACGCTAAAAACCACAGTGGTCCACGTGGAGGCTCCAGAGTTCCAGGGCAGGCAGGTGTCCCTGTGGGACCTGCTGCGCTCCCGCTACATCCCTGAGGAGAACAGGAGGGAGCTGCTGGAGCTCTACGAGGCAGGAGAGCTGAGCCTGGAGCAGGTGAGGACCGTTGTCACCACCATTGTCACGAGGACAGTAGCAGCAGAGAGAACAGAGCCTGTGAGCAGTCCCAGGGCAGAGCCGGTGGCCACAGAGGCTGAACCCACTGCCCTGGATGGGGACGGGGCCTGGGAGGAGACCCTGAAGGCCACCAGAGCCGAGGTGGCAGTGGGGGAGTTCCAGGGCAGGCAGGTGTCCCTGTGGGACCTGCTCTTCTCTGACCACATCCCCAAGGAGAAGCGGCAAGAGCTGCTGGAGCTGTACCGTGGGGGGACACTGCCCTTGGAGCAGTTAATCCTTGTTGTCACCACTCTCATCAAGAAAAAAGAATCAGCAGGCAAGAAATTCCAAATTTCAGTCAAGAGTTCCGGCAAGGACCCCGTGACAGCAGCAGGAAAAGAGGGTGACCACCATCCCAACGAGGAACCCTGGAAAACAACCCTAAAAACCACAATGGTCCACGTGGAGGCTCCAGAATTCCAGGGCAGGCAGGTGTCCCTGTGGGACCTGCTGCACTCCCGCTACATCCCTGAGGAGAACAGGAGGGAGCTGCTGGAGCTCTATGAGGCAGGAGAGCTGAGCCTGGAGCAGGTGAGGACCGTTGTCACCACCATTGTCACCAGGACTGCAGCAGCAGAGAGAGCAGAGAGAACAGCACCTGTGAGTGGTCCCAGGGCAGAGCCGGTGGCCACAGAGGCTGAACCCACTGTCCTGGATGGGGATGGGGCCTGGGAGGAGACCCTGAAGGCCACCAGAGCCGAGGTGGCAGTGGGGGAGTTCCAGGGTAGGCAGGTGTCCCTGTGGGACCTGCTCTTTTCCAACCACATCCCCGAGGAGAAGAGGCAGGAGCTGCTGGAGCTGTACCGTGGGGGGACCCTCCCCATCCAGGAGCTGCTCAGCACCACCAGCAGCCTGGCCAGCCAGAGCCTGGAGCAGCACCTCAGGGCCCTCCCCGCACACACCATGGACCTGCTGCGCTCCGAGGGCTCCTACATCACCTGTGACCCGGCCCAGGAGCGCCGGGTATCCGTGTGGGAGCTGCTCTCCTCCAAGAAGGTCTCCGAGTACAGGCGGGAGGCGTGTCTGGATACCTACCCCTCGGGAGGGCTGACGGTGAACAGGATCACCATCACCACCACCATCACCACCGGGCCCCGGCTGGAGGAGAGCCGCCCCTGGCACCACTGACCGAAATCCTGGCACAGCAGGGTCCTGGGATCCACCAGGACTTTGTTCCTTGGGTCCCTCCTTGTGTCCCACCACTGACCGAGATCCCCGCACAGCAGGGTCCTGGGATCCAGTGGGACTTTTCTCCTCATGTCCCTCTGAGTGTCCCACCACTGACCCAGCCCCGGCACAGCAGAGTCCTGGGCACCCATGGGACTTGGTTCCTTGAGTCCCTCTGTGTGTCCCACCACTGACCATGATCCTGGCACAGCAGGGTCCTGGGATCTGCTGAGACTTTGCTCCTCGTGTCCCTCTGAGTGTCCCACCACTGACCATGATCCTGGCACAGCAGAGTCCTGGGCACCCGTGGGACTTTGTTCTTCGTGTCCCTCCTTGTGTTCCACCACTGACCCAGCCCCGGCACAGCAAGGTCCTGGGATCCGCTGGGACTTTGTTCCTTGGGTCCCTCCTTGTGTCCCACCACTGACCGAGATCCCAGCACAGCAGGGTCCTGGGCACCCATGGGACTTTGCTCCTTGTGTCCCTCCATGTGTCCCACCACTGACCCAACCCCAGCACAGCAGGGTATGGGGCACCCATGGGACTTTTCTCCTTGTGTCCCTCTATGTGTCCCACCACTGACCCAACCCCGGCACAGCAGGGTCCTGGGATCCAGTGGGACTTTGCTCCTTGGGTCCCTCCGTGTGTCCCCACGGTGACAATCCCGTGTGTGGGGCGGGCTGGGACTCAGATAACCTCCTGCTGTCCCACCTGGATGTGCTGATGTGGGATGTGGGGCTGGGAAAAACTCCTGCTGTCCCACCCCTGGATATGCTGATGTGGGATGTGCTGGATGTGGGGTTCAGATAAACTCCTGCTGTCTCACCTGACTGTGCTGATGTGGGATATGTGGGATGTGTTGATGTGGGGCTCAGATAAACTCCTGCTGTCTCACCTGGCTGTGCTGAGATTTCTTTTGCCCGGCAGAGCTTTCCCAGAGGGGATTGGGGGATGTCCGGGAGCCTTGGGACTGTGACCCTGTGTCACTGCCCCGATGGTGGCACTGCAGCCCCCGTGTCACTGCTCTGAGAGTGGCACTGCAGCCCCCATGTCACTGCCCTGAGGGTGGCACTGCAGCCTCCTTGTCACTGCTCCAAGGGTGGCACTGCAGCCCCCGTGTCACTGCCCGAGAGTGGCACTGCAGCCCCCGTGTCACTGCTCTGAGAGTGGCACTGCAGCCCCCGTGTCACTGCCCTGAGGGTGGCACTGCAGCCCCCATGTCACTGCTCCGAGGGTGGCACTGCAGTCACTGTGTCACTGCTCTGAGAGTGGCACTGCAGCCTCCGTGTCACTGCTCCGAGGGTGGTACTGCTGCCCTTGTGTCACTGTTCTGAGGGTGGCACTGCAGCCACCGTGTCACTGCCCCGAGGGTGGCACTGCAGCCTCCGTGTCACTGCTCCAAGGGTGGCACTGCAGCCCTCGTGTCACTGCCCCGAGGGCGGCACTGCAGTCACTGTGTCACTGTTCTGAGGGTGGCACTGCAGCCCCTGTGTCACTGCCCCGAGGGTGGCACTGCAGTCACTGTGTCATTGCTCTGAGGGTGGCACTGCAGTCACTGTGTCACTGCTCTGAGGGTGGCACTGCAGTCACTGTGTCACTGCCCCGAGGGTGCTACTGCTGCCCTTGTGTCACTGCCCCGAGGGTGGCACTGCAGTCACTGTGTCACTACTCTGAGGGTGGCACTGCGGCCACTGTGTCACTGCTCTGAGGGTGGCACTGCAGCCCCCATATCACCGCTCCGAGGGTGGCACAGATGGTGACACCGCAGTTTCCGTGTCACTGCCCCGTGGGTGGCACTGCAGCCACTGTGACGGTGACACAGACGGTGGCACTGCAGCCCCCGTGTCACCACTCTGAGGGTGACAGTGCGGCCCCCATGTCACCATTCTGAGGGTGACACTGTAGTCCCCATGTCACCGCTCCCGGCACGGACCGGGCACCGCCGGCACCGGGACATACCGGGGGCTGCGGGATGGGGACGGGGGACTCGCAGCCAGGGCGGGGAGGGCTCTGCAGGGACCCGGTGCCACTGCAGCCTGCCTGGGGCTGGCAGGCTCCGGATGGCTCACCCCTCCAAGGGGTGACAGTGGTGACAGGGGGACAGGGGTGGCAGGAGCCCCAGTTCCACCCTCTGAGGGGTGACAGAACTCCAGGGCTCGGTGCCACCCGAGGCTGGCAGGGCTCTGGATGGCTCCGAATGGCTCCGGGGACTCGGTGCCACTCCTGCCCGAGGCTGGCACGGCTCCGGATGGCTCCGGATGGCTCCGGAAGGCTCCGGATGGCTCCGAGGACTCGGGCTGCGCTCCCACAGGAAGCGCTGCATTTCCAAAAAAAGCGGCTGAAAGAAAACAGGAGGTTTTGAGAGCCGGGAGCTGAAGGAAAACAGGAGGTTTTGAGAGCCGGGAGCGGAATACATTTGCATCGTTAAAAGCTCGTTGCATAACGGGAGGGATGGAGCGGCTCCGAACGCTCCCGGGGCACGGGGAGGTCGGACAGGGACCCCCATCCCTGCGGGAATGTGGCACCCACCCCATCCCTGAGGGAATGTGGCACCGACCCCATCCCATGGGAATGTGGCACTGCAAGGACCCCATCCCTACGGGAATGTGGCACCGACCCCATCCCATGGGAATGTGGCACCGACCCCATCCCTGTGGGAATGTGGCACCGGGAAATGCCTTGGCTTGGTGGGACAGGAGTGGGGTGACAGGAAAAGCTCCAGGACGGGACCTGAGCTGCTGGAAAAAGAACGGGACAGCAGCAAATCCCAAACTGTGCCCACAGGCACGGTTGGGACAGCAGAGGGCTGCCCACCACAGCTCTCCCTGTGGAATGATCAGAGAGCCATGGACCCATGGAAGGGTTTGGTGGGAAGGGACATGAAAACTCCTCCCGTCCCACCACTGGGGACACCTTCCTCCATTCCAGGCTGATCCAAACCCCAGTGTCCAGCCTGGCCTTGGGCACTGCTAGGGATCCAGGGACAGCCACAGCTGCTCTGGGCACCCTGTGCCAAGGCCTCACCCCCCCTCACAGAGAAGAGTTCTGTCTGATACCCGATCTAAATCCACTCTTTCAGCCCAAAACTGTCCCATTGTTTCCCCTGTCACCACAGGCTCTCGTGGGAAGTCCCCCTTCAGGCACCCACGGGGGCCACACACCTCTGCAGTGAGTGTGGGACATGGTGCCAGCCCAGCCCACGACCCCCCTGGAGCCCCCAGCCCACCCTGACACAGCCAAGGGGCTACCAGGGCACCCCTGGGGCTGTAGGGGCGCTCCCAGGCCAGCAGGGCACTCCTGGGGCTCTCAGGGCACTCCAGGGGCTCTCAGGGCACTCCTGGGGCTGTAGGGGCACTCCCAGACCAGCAGGGCACTCCCAGACCAGCACGACACTCCCAGACCAGCAGGGCACTCCCAGACCAGCAGGGCACTCCTGGAGCCACCAGGACGCTTCCAGGGCCATCAGGATGCTCCCAGAGCCACCAGAACACTCCCAGGCCAGCCCTGCCCTCCGTTTCCAGCAGCCCCCAACTGTCAGGACCCAGGACATCCCTCTGTCTGTCCTGAGCAGCCCAAACCCCTGCCAGGGGTCTCAGAGACCCTGGCACAGAGCCCAAGATGCCCCTGTGGGTTTGATTATGACCCGTGCAGCAAGTTACCAACCTTGTATGAAAATCAGCAAGCCACAACAGTTTAGGTAGAATAATAGTGAAGCTATCACGGGGTGGAAAAGCAGATTTTGGGGTTTTGGTATGGGGGTTCAGGAGGTAAGATGGAGGGAACTGGGTGTGCCCAGCCTTTCTCCTTCTTCTCCGTGGCCTCCATCTTCTGCTGTGATGGTGGCACTTTTAGATTGGTTTAGAGTAGAAGCTCACTGTCTAACACAGGTAATAGGTATTGGGAAATAATTGTGAACATTGTACAGGTAGTTTGTGGTATAAAGACATAACACTGCCCTGGGGACAGGGAGTGTGCCTGGACTGTCTTGCTGAGTGGACCTCGGCAGGGCAGGAGAAAATTTTTTATAGATAAGATACAATGAACAACCTTGAGACCGAGAACTGAAGAGCCCCGACTCCTTCTTCAAGCGCCGGGCTGGGAAAAGAGACTTTCAAAGTCTTCTGGGGGTCACTGTGACAGCTGGAGACCCCGACACCCAACGTTCCCCGGTGTCCAGCCCACCTTCTCACGTGCCAACCCCTCCATCAGCTCAAGCAGATCCTCTCCAGGTCCCGCTGGTCCCTGATAAGGCTGCCCTGGGCTCTTTTATCTCCCTGCACATCTGTCCTGCCACAGCTGCTCCTGCTCTGCTCCTCCCTCTGCTCTGCCTCTGCCCCTGCCCCATGGCTGGGGCACACAGAGCCCTGCCTGGCACCCTCTGGGGCATTCAGAGCCCTGCCTGGCACCACCTGGCACGGCTGGAGAAAGTTTCCTGGACTTCAAGACAGACTGGAATCCACAAAAGTGTGAAATATTGAGATTATGGAGAGTATAGATTATTATTTATAGAGTTTAAATATTTAGATTAAAGAGAGTATAGATTATAATTTATGGAGTTTAAATATTTAGATTATAGAGAGTATAGATTATTATTTATAGAGTGTAAATATTTAGATTATAGAGATTATAGATTATTATTTATAGAATGTAAATATTTAGATTATAGAGATTATAGATTATTATTTATGGAGTTTAAATATTTAGATTATAGAGAATTTAGATTATAGAGAGTGGCATAGGTGTGTCACTGGGTGAGAAATTGAGGTTTTGGGATTTTTAGTGTGTTGATGGAAGAAGGATGGAGGGCACAGGGTGTTGTCCTGGGTTTCTTCTTCAGCTTCTTCTTCCTTCTTCTCCATGGGTTTGGGTGGCATTTTGTAATTGGGCAGAAAAGTCAGCATTGGGGGCTCTTTGGGGACCAGTTCCTGGGTTAAAAGGGAAAATAATCTAGGTGTCAGTTCTTAATTGGATAGTTTAGCCTTAAAAGACCTTATAACAAGAGATTGTTGGCCTTTTTGTGCCTTCTAATGAAAGGCTGCAGAACTCACAGTAGTGAGACTGTTTTACTGATAAGAAATAATAAACACTTGAGTCTGAACATGAATTATTGTCTCAGGTGCCTTCAGTCCAGCTCCAAAGAAACCCACAACTGGGACCCCAGCACTTCTTCCTCATGGGTTTGGGTGGCACTTTGTAATTGGGCAGAAAAGTCCCCATTGCAGCTCTTTGGGATCAGTTACTGGGTTAAAAGGGAAAATAATCCAGGTGCCAATTCTTAACTGGATAGTTTAGTCTTAAAAGCCCTTGTACCAAGAGACTGTTGGCCATTTTGTGCCTTGTTGCTGAGCTCACGGCAGTGAGACTGTTTTACTGATGATAAATAATAAACACCTGAGTGTGAACATGAATTATTGTCTCAGGTGCCTTCAATCCAGACCCAGAGAAAACACAGCTGCTACTGGCACAGCTGAGGGCATGACTGTGCATTCGGGCTGCCCCTGATGGTGCCGTGACTTCCTGCAGCCTCAATGTCACCCGGGCCAGCCCTCGGCTCCCCTGCTATTTATTGACAGAGCAGTTGATAAAATATTCCATTCGTTTGGCCCTGAGAGCCCACGTGCTCCCTTACAGCTCCCCTTCCAGCCGGGGGAACAAAAATTTCCTTTTTGGCTTTGCTGCTGCTGCTGGGATCTGGTTGTTCCAAATTGTCCTGGTTTGTCCCAAATTGTCCTGGTTTGTCCCAGCAGCACAAAGAGAGGGCTCAGCATTGGAGGCCTGGGGTCTCCAGCACCTTTCCCCAGCCCCAGAGGTCACACCTGCCACCAGCTCTGTCTGCTGCACCTCTCTCCAGGAAAGGTTTGACCTGGAAGATAAAAAGGAGCAAACCAGGCCAGGTTATGAGGAACCTTTGTCCGGTTTTCCACTGAACAGGTTCCACGTCTTCGTCTTAATCAGAGCTCAGGAAGGTGTTAAAGGTTGTTGGGACAGGAATTGCTGGGACGTGAGAGCCCAAACTCCTCCCTGTGTGACAGCCAGGAGAGGCTCCTGCAGCCCAGAATCCTCAGGCTGGGGGTCCCGGTGTCCTTCCTGCTCATCTTCCATGGTGGGAGAGTGTTAGAATCCATAAAGTTAGAGAGTTTTTAAAAAATAGTTTAAAAAGTATAAGCCTCAGACTGAAGTTTTGTTAACATTGCAAATACAGCAGAAAAGTTTCCCAAGCAGTAGAGCATACGTGTCCTTAGTAATGCGTAAATTCCTAACACAATTAGACATATATTTTCCCATATATACCTGACCCCCGCAGGACAGGTTCTGACAAAGGAGTGGCAGGGATTGTCCCCTCCTCACCTCCCCAGGGCTGCCCATCCAATCCCATCCCATGGATCCCATCCCATCCCATAATCCCATCCCATCCCATTATCCCATCCCATAATCCCATCCCATCCCATGGATCCCATCCCATGGATCCCATCCCATTATCCCATCCCATAATCCCATCCCATTATCCCATCCCATTATCCCATCCCATCAAATCCCAACCCATTATCCCATCCCATTATCCCATTA
>JAWWEX010000108.1:8726195-8742795 GCA_035583215.1 Arremon brunneinucha
TAATGTAATATATATAATAAAATAATAAATCAGCCTTCTGAAACATGGAGTCAGATCCTTGTCTCTTCCCTCATCCTTGGACCCCTGTGAGCATGGTCACAGAGTGTGTGACAACGAGGAGCAGTCCTTGTGCCCACACCACTCCTGTCCAATAATGTCAATATATTGCTGTCAGGCCACAGAACCATGGGATGGATTGGGCTGGAAATGCCTAAGGAAAGGATTTTCCATAAAATGTTTCTGTGACACCTGGGGACACAGCAGCAGCAGCTGGAGCTGCTGGGGAGAGCTCAGAGGGGACCAAAGAGCTGCTGCAGGGCTGGAGCCCCTCTGGAGCCAGGCTGGGAGAGCTGGGGGGCTCACCTGGAGAGGAGAAGGATCCAGGGAGAGCTTCCAGCACATTCCAGGGCCTGAAGGGGCTGCAGGAGAGCTGGAGAGGGACTGGGGACAAGGCCTGGAGGGACAGGACACAGGGAATGGCTCCCAGTGCCAGAGATGGATGGGATATTGGGAACTGGGAATTGTTCCCTGGCAGGCTGGGCAGGGGCTGGGATGGAATTCCCAGAGCAGCTCGGGCTGCCCCTGGATCCCTGCAGGTTTTCCAAGCCAGGCTGGACATTGGGGTTTGAAGGAACCTGGAACAGTGGAAGGTGTCCCTGGTCCCATAGAAGGTGTCCCTGGTCCCATGGAAGGTGTCCTTGCCCGTGGAAGGTGTCCCTGGTCCCATGGAAGGTGTTCCTGGCACTATGGAAGGTGTCGCTGGTCCCATGGAAGCTGTCCCTGGTCCCATGGAAGCTGTCCCTGCTCCCATGGAAGGAGTCCCTGGTGCCATGGAAGGTGTCCCTGCCCATGGAAGGTGTCCCTGGTCCATGGAAGGTGTCCCTGGTCCCATGGAAGCTGTCCCTGCTCTCATGGAAGGTGTCCCTGGTCCCATGGTAGGCGTCCCTGCCCATGGAAGGTGTCTCTGACCATGGAAGATGTCCCTGCCCATGGAAGGTGTCCCTGCCGTGTCACAGGGTGGCACTGGGGGTGTTGCAGACCCCTCCCCATCCAAACCATCCCGGCGCTCCCCAACTCTGAGCTCTGCCTCCTCCAGGAGGGGGAAAGGAGGGAAAAAGGGAAACAGCAGCAGAAAGCGCGGGGCAGAAACGCTGAGGCAGCGTTTAATGAGAATAAAGTGGTGTTAAAAAGCAGCCAGAGGCAGGGGGGAGGTTCGGGTGGGAAAAGGAAAACAAAGCATGGAAAAGCAGCGCTGGGAGGGAGGGCTGGGATCCCGACAGTGCGGGGGTTCCCATTTTTAGGCATGGATGAGGTTGCACTTGGCAGCAGATCCCGGCTCCACGCTGGGGAAGGCTTTGGGAAGGCTCCAGCCCTGCGATTCCTGCCACGGGGTTATTTTTGAAAGCTGCTCTGCTGCCAGCTGTCCCCAGGGAGCCGTGAGGAGCTAAAAGGAGCTGAGAGGAGCTGAGAGGAGCTCTTCCAGCGCGGAGGGATCAGCTGCAGGGCTCGGCTCCTTCCCTTCCTGCCTTCCCTGCCTCCTCCTGCCCTCCCTGGCTTCTGTTTGCCCCGGGGGCACCTCGCAGGGCGAGTTTGGGGTGACCCTGCCCAGCTCTGCTCATCTCTCAGGGGAGCCATCAAGGCTTTTGGGTTAGTAGGCAAGAATTCGGCGTTAATAGCCAAGGATTCAGGATGATATCCAAAAATTTAGGGTTAATATCCAGGACTTTTGGGTTAATATCCAAGAATTTAGAATGATATGTAAGAATTTAGGGATAATATCCAAGAATTCATACACATGAATTTAGGGTTAATATCCAAGAATTCAGGATGATATCCAAAAATTTAGGGTTAATACCCAAGAATTTAGAGTGATATTCAAGAATTTAGGCCTAATAGCCAATAATTTAGAGTTAATATCCAAGAATTTGGGCTAATATCCAGGACTTTAGGGTTAATAGCCAAGAATTTAGGGTGATATCCATGAATTTAGAGTTAATAGCCAATAATTTAGGATGCTATCTAAGAATTTAGGGCTAGTAGGGTTTAGGTCTTTAGGGTTAATAGCCAAGACTTTAGGGTTAATATCCAAGAATTTCAGCTAATGTTCAGGACTTTAGGGTTAATATCCAAGATTTTAGGGTTAATAGCCATATCCAGGACTTTAGGGTTAGTAGCCAAGATTTTAGGGTTAATATCCAGGAGTTTAGGGTTAATAGCCAAGACTTTAGTGTTAATATCCAAGAATTTAGGACATCTAAGGGTTTTGGGCTAATATTCAAGAATTTGGGCTAATATCCAGGACGTTAGGGTTAATATCCAAGAATTATGGCTAATACCCAGGACTTTAGGGTTAATAGCAAAGACTTCAGGGTTAATATCCAACACTTTAGTACTGGCTGTGCTCTGGCTGTGCATGGGGGTTCTGGGGCACCGCAGCTCAGGGTGAACCAGAAGGAAATGGAACTCCAGAGCTCACCAGTGGATAAATGTTACTGGGAGCAGACAGTGCAGCTCTGTCCCCAGCACGGCTCTGGCACGGATTGAGCCCAGGCTGTGCCAGGTTTGGAGCCCTTGCCATCACCCTTCATGGGCAGAGCGGGGATTTATGGATGGAGGGATGGAGGCATGGAGGCATGGATGGATGGAGGGATGGATGGATGGAGGGATGGATGGATGGATGGACGGATGATGGACAGACGGACGGATGGATGGATGGATGGATGGATGATGGACGGATGGATGGATGATGGATGGATGGACGGATGCATGATGGACGGATGGATGGATGATGGATGGACGGATGGATGGATGGATGGACGGATGGATGATGGACAGACGGATGGACGGATGGATGGATGATGGACGGATGGATGGACGGACGGAGGGATGGATGGATGGATAGATGGATGGATGGATGGATGGATGGATGGATGGATGGATGGATGGAGCCCCAGGGCCGCTCTCCCCGTGCCGTGCTCTGCATTTCACCGAGCCTTTAATCCTCGGGGAGCTCTCCCGGGCCGAAACAATCCCGACCCTTGTTCTGGCTGCTGGGGAGGGGCTGACGTCAGCCTGCCGAGAGGATTCAGAGCAGGAATTGTGGTTTTTCATGCAGGAACACGCTCCTCAATCCCCGTCCGTGCTCTTACAGGAATTCCAGGCTGCAGCTCCTTTATCCCATCCCTGTTTTGTGCAGCAATCCCAGGCTGCAGCTCCTTTATCCCATCCCTGTTTTGTGCAGGAATTCCAGGCTGCAGCTCCTTTATCCCATCCCTGTTTTGTACAAGAATTCCAGGCTCCAGCTCCTTTATCCCATCCCATCCCTGCTCAGGAATTCCAGGCTGCAGCTCCTTTATCCCATCCCTGTTTTGTACAGCAATTCCAGGCTGCAGCTCCTTTATCCCATCCCTGTTTTTCACAGGAATTCCAGGCTGCAGCTCCTTTATCCCATCCCATCCCTGCTCAGGAATTCCAGGCTGCAGCTTCTTTATCCCATCCCTGTTTTGTACAGCAATTCCAGGCTGCAGCTCCTTTTTCCTTTACCCCCAGCTCCCAGCCCGTTCCCCCTGTGCTCCCCCCTCCCACAGCGTTACAACTCCTGCCATTTTACCTGTTTTTTTTCCCTTTCCTGCCTTTATCCGCGCTGGTTTTTGGCCCTTTCCCTCTCTTTCCCAGGGGGATGGTTTTGTTTGAGCTGCAGCCGGCTCCAGCCCCCTCCGTGCCCCTTCCTGCGTTTCCTGTGCTGTAACCCGAGCCCTCGGCTGTCCCGGGGGTTTGGTCCGTGTTCCGTGCCGGGCTGGGCTGTCCCGGGCTGGGTGAAGCTTCTGGAATGCGGCTCAGCTCTGCCCTGAGTGCTTGTCTGGGTTTGAACACACAGGTGTGTGCTGAGGAGGGCAGGAGCCTCCCCTGAAATGGAGAATGTAAACTCCCTCGGTTTCCAAATTGTTATAAATTTGAAATTAAGGGGCTCTCAGGCAAAAAATGTGGGAGCAGGAATAACAGTTCTTTCATAGGGAAGAAAATGAAATGATAAACAATGCAGTGAAATAAAACAACACTGAGAGAGTCAGAGCACAACCTGACACCCTGTGGGCGAGGGTGTTGGTGGCAGTCCCATTGGAATTGTGGCTGCAGCCCTCCTGCGGTGTCAGGGGTGGTTCTGTTGGAGCAGGGGGTCCTGTGGGAGTCCCACTGGAATGGTGGCTGCAGGGATCCTGTAAAAATCCAATTGGAATTGTGGCTGCAGTTTTTTTGGAGTGTCAAATGTGGTTCTGCTGGATCAGGGATCCTGTAAAAGCCCCACTGGAATTGTGGCTCAGCCCTCCTGCAGTGGCAGGGGTGGTTCTGCTGGAGCAGGGATCCTGTAGAAGGGTGCAGTCTCTTCCTCTGAAGATCCAGTGGAAGAGGCAGCTGCTATTCCTCTGGGAAATCTGGTGGACAAGCAGTGCTGGCGTTCCAGAATCTCCACATTACATCCTTGGCTCTCCCCTGGGTTCACACCTCCCAATGGGATGCTGCAGTTCTTATCAGCCATGCAGTGACATTCAATGGCTGTTATCAGCAGATGTCTCCCCGGTTGTGGAGGAGATGAGGAAAACTGCCCACTGAGCAGAAGACAACTGCCATCCAGATGGCAAATACAGTTTGCTTGGCAATCCAGGAGAGCAAAGATGGCAAACCTGGGCTGAGCTCTGCAAGGGCTCCCTGGGCTCCCTGGGATGTCCTTCCAGCAGGGATGTGTGTCCTGGAGCTCTGCAGGGTTGCCCTTCCAGTAGGGATGTGTGTCCTGGAGCTCTGCAGGAGCTCCCTGGGCCCGGGTAGGCTTGGGATGGGGGGCACAGCATTCCCGTGGGGCACAGGATGCCCAGGAATGGGGCACAGGATGCCCATGAAATGGGGCACAGGTTGCGCAGGAATGGAACACAGGATGCCCAGGGATGCGGCACAGCATTCCCGTGGGGCACAGGATGCCCAGGAATGGGGCACAGCATTCCCATGGAATGGGATACAGGGTGCTCAGGAATGGGGCACAGCATGTCCAGGGATGGAATACAGCATTCCCATGGGATGGGGAACAGCATTCCCATGGGATGGGGCATAGCATTCACATGGGACGCAGGGTGCCCAGAGATGGGGCCCAGCATTCCCAGGCATGGGATTCCACCTGCCCATCCTCTCCCTGGCCCCTGCTGCTCCCCTTCCCCCCCAGCCCCTCAGGCTGCCCTGGCACAGTGCAGGCTGGCACTGGGACCCTCTCCCTGTCCTCGAGGACACTCCTGAGCTGTGTGCCACTGCCAGCCCTGTGACACTGCCTGCCCAGTGACACTGCCTGCCCAGTGACACTGCCAGCCCCATGTCCCAGGAGAGGGGACTGGGCTGGGGGGACCCTGGGCTTGTGTCACCTCCCAGGGCTTGGTTTGGGTGACCCCAGGCTTATGTTACCTCCCAGGGCTGCCCTGGTGTGACTCCAGGTTTGTGTCACCTCTCCAGGCTGTGCTGGGATGACCCCAGGCTTGTGTCACCTCCTAGGGCAGTGCTGGGGTGACCCAGGCTGGTGTCACCTCCCAGGGCTGCCAGGGGTGACCCCGGACTCGTGTCCCCTCCAGAGCCATGCAGGGCCAGGGGGTAAAGCAAACATCACTGCCAGCTCCGGCTGCAGGCAAGGGCAGGGAGCCAGGAAATAAACACCAACCCTGCTGCTAACCCTGCTGACCCTGCTGCTGCTGCTCCTGCAGGAGCTGCCCTGGCATGGGCAGGGAGCTGGAAAATAAACACCAACCCTGCTGCCCCTGCTGCTGCTGCCCCTGCAGGAGCTGCCCTGGCTCTGCTTGGAGCAGCAGGAAATGCCAACCCTGCTGCTGCCCCTGCAGGAGCTGCCCTGGCTCTACTCAGGCCAGTGGAAAAATACTCGGGTGTCCCCTTGCCGGAGAACAGGGACGAGAACAGGGAGGGCAGTGTTTGCTGGGCAGCAGGGAAGGGCAGCCGTGGGCACAGAGGGAAGCAGAGGCTGCCAGCCCTCCCACTGGGGCAGTGCTGGGTATGGGATGGATGGAGTTTGGGAAGGGATTCCTGCCTGTCAGGGTGGTGAGGCGTTGGAATGGGAGCAGGATGGGATTTTGGGAGGGAATTCTTCCCTCTGAGAGTGGTGCAATGGATATGGGATGGGATTTTGGGATGGGATTTTGGGAAGGAATTCTTCCCCATGGGGATGTTAGGGTGTTGCAATGGAATTCCCAGAGAGGCTGTGGCTGACCCTGGATCCCTGGACGTGCCCAAGCCCAGGCTGGACGGGGCTTGGAGGGACCTGGGCTGGTGGGAGATGTCCCTGCCAGGACAGAGGTGAAATTTTGAGGTGGCTTCTGAGGTCCTTTCCCACCCACAGCACCCCGGATTTTGATGGTTCTGTCACAGGGAGGGTCCCTGGAGAAGGGCTGGGTGCTGTGGGTGCCCCTCCTGCCCTGGCTGGGGCAGCTCTGGCACTGCCCACCCCGCTGTGCTGTCCCTGACTCAGTTTCCCTGCCTGCTCTCCCAGGCCTGGGCACAGCCACACACTGGGGTGTGATTTGTGAAAAGAAGCAAACAAACTCCACAACTTTTGTGCAGTTGTAAAGCTGGTATGTTTATTACAGCCTTGGACACGTGTGGAAATCATTTTTTTAAAATGACATGCGTGCTTCTGAGAACTTCAGATTATTTTAAATCTCTCTCTCAAATACATATGCATGCAATTTCACAGTAGGTTCATACATATTCATTCTACTGATTTTGAGTGACACTTGCTGCTAATTGTTCTTTATCAGAAAGAACTCTTGAGTCAGGTTGCTTTGCTTTGACTGCTCCTTTCCCCCCCCTTATTTCTTGTCCTTCAGCTGAAGCAGTTTCTCTGAGCACAGGTTTTCTGTGAGACGAGGCAGACTAAACAGCAAGTACAGATTTAACTCATAGATGTACGTTTCACCTAGATTAAAATAGATTTCTATTCCAGAAAATTTCTACTTTGCTTCAGGTTCTTCTCCTGGGTGACAGGGCAGCCCTGCTGCTCCCTGCCCCAGCTCTGCTGGTTCCCCATGGCCCAGGATGGACCTGGCCAGCAGTGCCTGTGGGGGGCACACGGCTGTGCCCCCTGTGCCCCCCTGTGCCCACCATGGCTCCTCATGGCCCAGGGCTGGGTTAGTGCAGAGCTCACGGCTTTGTAGCAGACAGGATCAAATGCTTCACTGGAATCCAAATATTTTCCGTCCGCTGCCTTGCCCTCACCTGCTGGTTGTGTAACAGGATGGCAGGGACAGAACAGGTTTGTCTGGCACCACGGATCCCTTGGCACCACCGCGGGGCTGAGCTGTGCCCAGCCCTGGGCATGGCATCTGTGCTGGCCTGGGGCTGCTGCTGCTGCTGCCGGTGCCCTGGCTGGGCACAGACGGGTGCAGGTGCCCTTTGGGGGTTGGATGGAGCCCTGGGATCCTGGAGCATGCTCTCACCTGGGACAGGAGTCCGACAGCTCCTTACTTGGGCATGGTGCTGGATGGAGCCTTTGGAGCAGGAGCTGGAGCCTGGAGCAGGAGCTGGGACAGGGGTGTGACAGCCCCTTCCATTGGGTACAGTGCTGGATGGGGCTCTGGAGTAGGAGGTGGGAGCCTGGAACAGGAGCTGGGAGCCTGGAGCAGGAGCTGGAGGCTGGAGCAAGCTCCAAGCCTGGGACAGGGATGTGACATCCCCTTCCCTCGGGCACAGTGTTGGATGGGGTCCCTGGAGCAGGAGCTGGAGCCTGGAACAGGAGCTGGAGCCTGGGACAGGAGCTGGGAGCCTGGGACAAGGGGTGTGACAGCCCCTTCCCTCGGGGGTTGGATGGGGGCCTGGAGCAGGAGCTGGAGCCTGGAGTGAGCTCCCAGCTCAGGACAGGGGATGCGACATCCGCTTTCCTTGGGCACAGTGTTGGATGGGAGCCTGGAGAAGGAGCTGGAGCCTGAAGTGTACTCTCACCTGGGACAGGGGGTGGGACAGCCCCTTCCCTCGGGTGTTGGATGGAGCCCTTGGAGCAGGAGCTGGGAGCCTGGAGCGTGCTCCCAGCCTGGAACAGGAGTGTGACAGACCCTTCCGTCTGGATGGGGCCTTGGAGCAGGGGCTGGGATCCTGGAGCAGGAGCTGGAGCCTGGGACAGGGGTGTGACAGCCCCTTCCCTCAGGTGTTGGATAGAGCCCTTGGAGCAGGAGCTGGGAGCCTCAGACAGGGGTGTGACAGCCCCTTCCCTCGGGCACAGTGTTGGATGGGCCCTGGAGCAGGAGCTGCAGCCTGGGACAGGGGTGTGACATCCCCTTCCCTCAGGCAGGGCAAAGGGGGTCGGTGACCGCTCAGCTCCAGTGCCCGCAGGCTCTGCCCGTGCTGCCACTCCCCACCCCTGGTCCCTGACCCTCAGGGACATGCAGGATGCGGCTCAGGTGTCCTTGACCCTCGGGGACGTGCAGGACACGGCTCAGGTGTCCCTGACCCTCGGGGACGTGCAGGACGCAGCTCAGGTGTCCCTGCCTGGGGCCTCAGAGCTCCCAGCTCGGTGTTTTTGCTTTCCCGTGTTTTCTGAAGCGGTTTCTGTGTTGCAACAGCCGCGCCTGCCCTGCCTGGGGCCACAGCTGGGGACAGCTTCAGTCAGGGCAGGGGATATGGGGTTTGGGGGGCACAGGTGGCCCAGGGCCAGCAGCCCCCCGTCCCTGCTGCCTGCGGGGTGTCCCCATGTCCCACCAGGATCTGGACACACTCCCAGGTGTCCCTGTGTCCCGGGACAGCGGGGTGGACACGAGGCTGGCATTTCCTGCACAGGGATTTTCCAGGCACGCCTCGTTCACCGCTCGGCTCCGGGGTCCCCCAAATCCCAAATGCCGTGGGGGCACAAAGGACTGAAATAATCGCTGCACACCGTGAGGGGAGAACCATGGAGTGGTTTGGGTGGGAAGGAACCTCACAGCTCCCTCCCCGCCATGGGAACAAAACTTCCTCTCCCCGTTATTCCCGGCTGCTCCCCCAGCCCCAGAGCTCTATCCTCGATCCCGTTCCTGTTCCTGGCTCAGCCCCATCCCCCGGCTGCTCCCCCAGCCCTCAGCCCGTTCCCGGGCCTGGCTCAGCTCCATCCCCCGGCTGCTCCCCCAGCCCTGAGCCATTCCCGGGCCTGGCTCTGCCCCATTCTCCATCCCCCGGCCCCAGAGCTCCATCCCTGAGCCCGTTCCCGGGCCTGGCTCAGCGTTCGCTGACGAGAAAGGCTCAGGAGGGAGCGATTGCTTGGAAGCTGCAACCCGATCTTTGCTGAACCGGCCCTGCCCCGTCCCCAGCGGCTGCTAAGGGCGCCGGCCGAGCGCTCCCGGGGCGGCGCCAAGCAGAGCACGGAGCTGCCGGGAGCGGGATAAACCACAGGGGATAAACCACGGGGGATAAACTATGGGGATGAACCACTGGGGATAAACCACAGGGGATAAACTATGGGGATGAACCACTGGGGATCGACCACAGGGATAAACCACAGGGGATGGACCACAGGGATAAACCATGGGGATAAACCGTGGTGGATAAACCACAGGTGTTAAACCCCGGGGGATAAACCACAGGGGTAAACCACGGGGATAAACCAGGGGGATAAACCATGGGGATGAACCACGGGGATGAGCCACGGGAGATAAACCACGGGGGATAAACCACGGGGGATGAACCATGGGGGATAAACCACAGGAGATAGACCACAGGGATAAACCATGGGGATAAAGCACTGGGAATTAATCATGGGGATAAATCATGGGGAATATACCACAGGGATAAGCCATGGGGATAAACCGCGGCGGATAAACCATGGGGGATGAACCATGGGGATAAACCATGGGGAATAAATTATGGGGATAAACCATGGGGAATAAGTTATGGGGATAAACCATGGGGAATAAACCATGGGGATGAACCATGGGGGATAGACCACAGGGATAAACCACAGGGGATAGACCACGGGAGATGAACCACGGGGAATAAACCACTGGGGATAGACCGCAGGGATAAACCATGGGGGTTGAACCACAGGGGATAAACCACGGGGAATGAACCATGGGGAATAAACCCTGAAGATAAACCACAGGAATATACCACGGGGCATAAACTCCAGAGACCAGCGTCTCTGCCATTCGTCCCAGTCAGGCTGTGTGGAAAATGCCACGTTTGTTTGTTTATTTATGGAGGCTGGGCCGAGCTCAGAGCAGGAGCAGCTGGTGATGATCAGCTCTGTTCTCACTCAGCACAAGGCGGAGCACGTTCGTGTCCGCACGCAGCCGGGAAGGGTCCAGCCTGACACGTTCCAGAGCTTCCTGGATCCCGGCAGGTCCTGGCACTGATCCCACTGCTGGGGCTCATCCCACTCATGGAGTTCATCCCACTGAGATCCTGGATCCTGGCAGGTCCTGGCACTGATCCCACTGCTGGGACTCATCCCACTGCTGGGGTTGAGATCCTGGATCCTGGCAGATCCTGGCACAGTCCCACTGCTGGGGCTTATCCCACTGCTGGGGTTTTTTGTAAATGAATACTCCAATTTAATAATTAAGGAAATTTATTAAATAATCAAGGTAAAAATTTGGAAAAAGGCACAAGCAATTTGAGCCAGGTGATCAGAGTCAGGGAAACCCATGATTTGACCTCTATCACACTGAAGTCCCCTTGGGTCTCCAAATGTCATTTCTAAGGAGTTCTAAGTTTTATACAGTATTTTGGGCTCTGGAAGGAGCCCTTCTTTGGCATATTTTAGCATATTATTGTATTTTTTTCTTTCTTGCGGCCACGTTTCTTGGAACTGGTGAATAATTGCTGAAATCCTATTAGGTGAAAATCTGCTGGGATAAACTTCTGGCGTCAAATATTATCTTATTGATGATGCCTATCAAATGCCTCCTGCTGAGGTCTTGTCAGATGAAAAAATCCCTTGAAATATACATTTCAGGAGACAGTCATCCTCCTGGTGTTTGAAACTCCATCCTGATCATGCAGCCTATTACTGCTTGTTGCCCGACACTGGCTTTAGTACACAAAATGCTGTGGTTTTTAATTTCCTTTGGCATTAATTATTTTATAACATATATTACAATCCCACTGCTTGGGTTGAGATCCCAGATCCCAGCAGATCCTGGCACTGGTCCCACCCTGGGGCTGAGATCTCGGATCCCAGCAGATCCCAGCACTGATCCTGCTCCTGGGGCTGAGATCTCAGATCCCAGAAGATCCTGGCACTGATCCCACTCCTGGGGCTGAGATCCCGGATCCTGGCAGATCCCAGCACTGATCCCTCTCCTGGGGCTGAGATCCTGGATCCCAGCAGATCCCAGATCCCAGCAGATCCCAGCACTGGTCCCACTCCTGGGGTTCATCCCACTGCTCAGATTGAGATCCTGGATCCCAGAAGATCCCAGCACTGGTCCCACTGCTGGGGTCAAGATCCTGGGTCCTGGCACTGGTCTCGCTCCAGTGGGGCTGAGATCCCGGATCCCAGCAGATCCCCTGCCCCAGCCCTGAGCACTGGGATGCCCCTCAGGCCCGGAAAGAGTTTGTTTGGAGCTGGGAGGGACCAGGACCAGATAGGCTTTAAGGTCCCTCCAACCCAAAGCTGTGATTCCAAGACAATTCTGTGGTTCCCCCTCTGGCTGTGCACTGGGATCACTGGGAGCACTGGGGTCACTGGGATCTCTGGGGTCACTGGGATCTCTGGGATCATTGGGATCGCTGGGAAGGCTGTGCCCGCGTCCCTCGCTGTCCGTGCCGGGTTCTGAGCGGAGCCTGTGCCGGGCGGGAGGAGGAACAGAGGTGGAGGAGGAACAGAGGTGCTTTGTGTGGCTGCAACATGAACCGTGAGCTGCCTGGGCGTGCCCTGCTAACGAGCCGGGGGTGCTGGGCGTCACGGCTGCCCCGAGCCCCGCAGGGACCAGCCCTGGCTGCAGGATCAGCCCCAAGCCCGCGCAGTGGGATGAACCCCAAACCTGGCCAGTGGATGAGCCCCAAACCTGGCCAGTGGGATGAACCCCAGCAGTGGGGCCAGCCCTGGCTGCAGGACCAGCCCTGAACCCAGGCAGTGGGATGAACCCCAGCAGTGGGATGAACCCCAAACCTGGGCAGCAGGATGAACCCTAAACTTGGGCAGTGAGATGAGCCCCAGAGGTCACACCTGCAGAGGTCACACCTGCGGAGATGACACCTATGGAGGTCACACCTGAGGAGGTGGCACCTGTGGAGGTAACACCGGCAGAGGTCACACCTGTAGAGCTGTCCCCCACAGACTCCTGGGGTGAGGATCTGTGGCCCCTGGGGTTTGGAGGTGCTTGGACAGGTGCTGGGGCTCCTGGAGATGCTCACAGGTGACGTTGTGGGTTTGCTTTGCCCAAACCTGAGTTTCTTTGCTTTGCCTACACCTGATTTTCTTTGTTTTGCCCACACCTGAATTTCTCTGCTTTGCCCACACCTGATTTTCCTTGCTTTGCCCAGCCCTGATGTTCCCTGGGCAGTGCAGGTGTGGGTGGCTCTGGGACAGGTGTGCAGGGCTGGGGACAGGACTGTCACAGTCCCTTCCACACCCCTGAGGAGCCGCAGGGCCAGCTCAGCACCAGCTCCAGGTGGTTTATTTGCTCTTTTTTAATTATCTTTCTTTGACCTGCTGAGATTTGTCACCACGTTGGTTTGTGGCGCACTGCCAGCCCTCAGGGCACTGTTATTGTTTTATACTAAAAACTACGTGTACTTTATTTACAATAATTTTCTTATTGTAAAGAAATTTACAATGAATACGATAAGTAATAATACTTACAATAATAATAATACTTTACAATAAGTAATAAACTTATTACTTATGTTAGACAGTTTGTATTACTCTAAACCAATCTTAAAGTGCCACCATCACAGCAGGAGATGGAGGCTAAGAAGAAGGATAAGGAGAGAAAACATGCTTAGATCCTTTTATTTCGTTTTTTGAACTTTATTCTAAAAACTTTTAAAATTCTACTTTTTCAGCCAGTGACAAATTCACTAACGTTCTACCCAAACTCTTGTGGCTTGTACATCTTCACACAAAGCTGGTAATTTTTTCCAAGGGTTAAAATCCAAGGCACAGGTGGTTTTGACTCCCAAGGTCTCTGAGCCCCCCTGCCAGGGTTTGGAGTCCTCCAGGGCAGTCAGAGGAATTTTTATTTGTGGATTTGCTGTGTACGGTGGTGATTGCAATGAGGTCTGCTCACAGTGACCTGCCAGAGCAGGGGGTTCCTGCCAGTCCATTTATAATTTTTTATGTATGTATGTATGTATGTATGTATTTATTTATTTATTTATTTATTTTTATTTGATTTGTGCATTTGCTGTGGGAAGTGTCAGTGACTGTGGGAGCACTCACAGTGACATGAGGGTGACTGCAGTGAGCTCTGCTCACAGTGCACCTCCCAGAACAGGGAGTTCCTGCCAGTCTGTTTATCATTTTTATGTGTTTATTATTTGTTTATTTGTTTGTTTATTTATTTATTTATTTATTTATTTATTTATTTTATTTGTGCATTTGCTGTGGGAGGTCTCGGTGTCAGTGATTCTGGAAACACAGTGACACAGAGGTGTTGCAATGAGCTCTGCTCACAGTTCACCTCCCAAAGCAGGGGGTTCCTGTTCCTACTGGTTCATTTATTATTTTTTGTGTATTTATTTGTGCATTTGCTGTGGGAAGTGTTGGTGTCAGTGACTGTGGGAGCACTCACAGTGACACAGAGGTGTTGCAATGAGCTCTGCTCACAGTGCACCCCCCAAAGCAGGGGGTTTCTGTTCCTGCTGGTTCATTTATTATTTTTTGTGTGTTTATTTATGTATTTGTTTGTGCATTTGCTGTGGGAAGTGTCAGTGACTGTGGGAGCACTCAGTGCTCTGCCAGTGACAAGGAGGTGATTGCAGGGGGTTCCTGTTCCTGCTGGTTCATTTATCATTTTTTGTGTATTTATTTATGTATTTATTTGTGCATTTGCTGTGCACAGAGGTGACTGCAGTGAGCTCTGCTCACAGTGCACCTCCCAGAGCAGGGGTTTCAGGCTGGTTCATTTATCACTTTTTATGTATTTATTTTTACCTATTTATTTATTTATTTATTTATTTATTTATTTATTTATTTATTCATGCATTTGCTGTGGGAAGTGTTGGTGTCAGTGATTGTGTGAGCATAGTGACACAGAGGTGACTGCAGTGAGCTCTGCTCACAGTGCACTTCCCAAAGCAAGGGCTTCCTGTTCCTGCTGGTTCATTTATTATTTTTTGTGTATTAATTTATGTATTTATTTGTGCATTTGCTGTGGGAAGTGTCAGTGTCAGTGACTGTGGAAACACTCACAGTGACACAGAGGTGACTGTGCAGTGAGTTCTGCTCACAGTGCACCTCCCAAGCCAGGGGGTTCCTACTGTTCATTTATTATTTGTGATGTAATTATTTGTGTATTTATTTATGCATTTGCTGTGGGAAGTGTTGGTGTCAGTGGTTGTGGGAGCACTCACAGTGACACAGAGGTGACTGCAATGAGCTCTGCTCACAGTGCACCTCCTGCTGGTTCATTTAATATTTTTTTGCGTATTTATTTATGTTTTCGTGTATTTGTTTGTGCATTTGCTGTGCAGGGTGGTGACTGCAATGAGCTCACACGTCCCAAAACAGGGAGTTCCTGTTGCTGCCAGTCCATTTATCACTTTTAGTGTATTTATTTATTTATTTATTTGTGCGTTGGCTGTGCACAGAGGTGACTGTGCAGTGAGTTCTTCTCACAGTGCACCTCCCAAACGAGGGGGTTCCTGCTGTTCATTTATTATTTTTGATGTAATTATTTCTGTATTTATTTGTGCATTCGCTGTGGGAAGTGTCAGTGACTGTGGGAGCACTCAGTGCTGTGCCAGTGCCATGGAGGTGATTGCAGGGGGGTCCTGCTGGTCCATTTAGTATTTTTATGTATTTATTTATGTTTTTATTTATTTGTGCATTTGCTGTGCAGGGCGGTGACTGCAATGAGCTCACACCTCCCAAACCAGGGGGTTCCTGTTCCTGCCAGTCCATTTATCATTTTTAATGTATTTATTTATGTATTTATTTGTGCATTTGCTGTGCACAGAGGTAACTGCAGTGAGTTCTGCTCACAGTGACCTCCTAAACCAGGGGTTCCTGTGCTCAGAGCCCCTCTGGATGCCCAGAAACACCTGGGTGGAAGTGGGCTGTGCACAAACCACTCAGGTTACCCCCTAAAGTCTGGCTGGTCAGGCCAGCAGGGCCGTTCCTGGCCCCAAGAGAACAGAAAATTGGTATTTTGGGGGCCTGTTCCAGATCAGACTGTTCCTGAACAGAAATTTGGTATTTCTGGGGCCTGTTCCTGATCAGGCCATTCCTGAACAGAAGTTTGGTATTTTTGGGGCCTGTTCCTGATCAGGCCATTCCTGAACAGAAGTTTGGTATTTTTGGGGGGTGCCTGTTCCTGATCAGGCCATTCCCAGCCCCAAGAGAACAGAAATTTGGTATTTTTGGGGTCTGTTCCTGATCAGGCCGTTCCTGAACAGAAATTTGGTATTTTTGGGGGGTGCCTGTTCCTGATCAGGCTGTTCCTGGCCCAAAGAGAATAGAAATTTGGTATTTTTGGGGGGTGCCTGTTCCTGATCAGGCCGTTCCCAGCCCCAAGAGAACAGAAATTTGGTATTTTTGGGGGTGCCCGCGCAGCAGGCGGTGCCAGCCTGGCCTGACCCCCCCTGTGCCCCCAGGTGAACCAGGGGAACATGCCTGGCATCCAGAGCACCTTCCTGGCCATGGACACCGAGGAGGGCGTGGAGGTGGTGTGGAACGAGCTGCTCTTCACCGACAGGAAGGCCTTCAAAGCACACGAGGTGAGGGCATGGCCTGACAAGGCCTGGAACAGCGTGGCACGGCCTGGTATGGCCTGGCAAGGCCTGGAACAGCCTGGTACATCCTGGTATGGCCTGGCAAGGCCTGGATAAGCCTGGCAGGGCTCTGCCCCCTCGCACAGCCTGGCACGGCCTGGCACAGCCTGGCACGGCCTGGCACGGCCTGGCACGGCCCAGCATAGCCTGGAATGGTCTGGCACAGTCTGGCAGGGCTCTGTCCCTGGCACAGGACCCTCCTCGGCTGCTCTCTCCCAGGGAGCCCAGACCAGGCCCTGAGGCATCCCCAGAGCTTGGGGTGCCCTGCCCATGCCAGGAGCTCCCACCTCACGTGTTCTGTGCCCCCAGGAGCTCACCTGCCCCATGCCAGCCCCCCACCTGTGCCAGCCCCTCACCTGTCCCACCTGTGCCCCTCACCTGTCCCCCCTGCCCCCCAGGAGAAGATCCAGACCATGTTTGAGCAGCTGGTGCTGGTGGATCACCCCAACATCGTCAAACTGCACAAGTACTGGCTGGACGTCAGGGACAGCAAGGCCCGGGTACGACTGGGGGTCTGGGGGGGGCCTGGTGGGGGTCACAGGGGTCTGGGGGTGTCCTGGGGCCTCTGGGGGTGGCTGGAGGGGCTTTGGGGATGTCTAGGGAGGTCTGGCTGGACATCAGGGACTGCAAGGCTCAGGTAGGGCTGGAGGGGTTGGGG
>JAWWEX010000108.1:8759067-8779580 GCA_035583215.1 Arremon brunneinucha
ATTTAACACACTACTTAAAAAAATTAATACAGCATAACTTTCTAACACAACACATATAATATTCATTTTAATATTTGTGAAAAGCCAAACATAAAGCATGCATTTTTCACACCTGCAATTTATGATTTATTGATCCGCTCCGCCCTCATGACCCATCCGGCATTTCCCGGTGCCCACGGCCGGTACCGGGGGGGCTCTGCGGCTGCCTCCCCCGGCTGCGACCAAAGACCACCCGGTGTCAGTCGGATTTAGCACGTTCCATCCCGTTTTAGCTGGGTTTACCCGGGTTTAACGAACTTTAGCTGACTTGAGCCCGTTGTATTCGGGGCCCGGCCAAGTGGCACCAGCAGCTTTGGACCTTCCCTGGCTGGCGTTGGCGTCCCAGCACCGACCCAGCGGCGCTGAGGCCGCAGCAGCCGCGCTGGAGCCCCATTCCCCCGGGATTACACCATGTTTTGTTTTATTTTATTTTATTTTATTTTATTTTATTTTATTTTATTTTATTTTATTTTATTTTATTTTATTTATTTTATTTTATTTTGTCTCGTTTCGTCTCCCCTCTCCGGCGGTTCCTGGGCGGCGCCATCTTGGGAGCCGCTGGGGTCACATGACACCCTGCCGAGCTCTCGCGAGACTTCACCTCGAGAGGGCCTCCAGCGCCGTTTCCCGCGCGCGCGCACCCCGCGGAGCTCTCGCGAGAGCCGCGTGCTGCAGACGGGAAGGACAAGATGGCGGCGACAACGGCGATGGCGCTGGTGAGGGGGCGGCGGGACCGGACCGGGCCGGGCTGGGATGGAATGGGATAGGATGGGATGGGATGAGATGAGCCGGGCTGGACTGGGCTGGGATGAGCCGGGTCGGCTTCTCGGAGCGGGATACAGCGCGGCCGCCGAGCGGATCCGCCCGGGCCGGAGCCTCTCCGGGCCCGCGGCTCTGAGGGGATGGCGCCGCTTCCTGTCTCTTGTCTCTTGTGGGTTCCCATGGCGGCCTTCTCCGTGTGGGGAAGTTGTCGGTGTCCCCCCTCGCCGTCCTGAGCTGCCGCCCAGCCGTGGCTGTCCCAGCATTGAGGGGAGCGGGCTCGGCCATCCCGTGCTGGGTGCCGTGCAGGCAGGCCGCTGTTCTGGGCTGTTGCTGCTGCCAAATGCATCGCTTTAAACGCTTCTTTGGGCTCCCGTTCCCAAATGCATCGCTTTAAACTCTTCTTTGGGGTCCCGTTCCCAAATGCATCGCCTTAAACGCTTCTTTGGGCTCCCGAATGTATCGCCTTAAACGCTTCTTTGGGTTCGTATTTCCAAATGCATCCCTTTAAACGCTTCTTTGGGCTCCCAAATGCATCGCTTTAAACGCTTCTTTGGGCTCCCGTTCCCAAATGCATCGCTTTAAACGCTTCTTTGGGGTCCCGTTCCCAAATGCATCGCCTTAAACGCTTCTTTGGGCTCCCAAATCCATTGCCTTAAACTCTTTTTTGGGCTCCTAAATCCATTGATTGAAACGCGTTTTTGGGCTCCCAAATCAATTGCTTTAAATGCGTTTTTGGGCTCCCAAATGCATCGCTTTAAACGCTTCTCTTTGGGCTCCCGTTCCCAAATTGGCCTGTTTAAATGGTCAGTGTTGAGCTAGGTTTCCCAAATCCATTGCTTTAAACGCTTCTCTTTGGGCTCCTGGTCCCAAATTTCTCTGTTTAAATGCTTCGTGTTGGCCTAGGTTTCCCAAATCCACTTGTTTAAATGCTCTTTTTGTGCTCCCGTTCCCAAAGTCCCCTGTTTAAATGCACGCTTTTAGGTTAGGTTTCCCAAATCCATTGCTTTAAACGCTGCTCTTTGGACTCCTATTCCCAAATCCGCTGCTTTAAATGTTGTTTTTGGGCTCCCGTTCCCAAATCACCTGTTTAAGAGCCAGGTGTTGAGCTAGGTTTCCCAAATCCCTTGCTTTAAACGTTTCTCTTTGACCTCCCCTTCCCAAATCAGCCTGTTTAAGTGCTCAGTGTTGGGCTAGATTTCCCAAATCCACTTGTTTAAATGCTGCTTTTGCTACTATTCCCAAATTTGCCTCTTGAAATGCGTGCTTTTGGGCTAGGTTTCCCAAATCCATTGCTTTAAATGATTCTTTTTGGGCTCCCATTCCCAAATTCCCCTGTTTAAATGCTCGGTGTTGAGCTGGGTTTCCCAAATCCACTTGTTTAAATACTGCTTTTGTTCCCGGTCCCAAATTCTCCTGTTTAAGTGCTCGGTGTTGGGCTAGGTTTCCTAAATCCACTTGTTTAAATACTGCTTTTGCTCCCATTCCCAAATTCCCCTGTTTAAATGCTCGGTGTTGAGCTAGGTTTCCCAAATCCACTTGTTTAAATGTTGGTTTTGGGTCCCCATTCCCAAATTCGCCTTTTTAAATAATCCATGTTGAGCTAGGTTTCCCAAATCCACTTGTTTAAATGCTGCTGTTGGGCTTGTTGGGCTCTGTTCCTAAATCCACCTGGATAAAACCTGAACTCCCTGGTTTTCTGAGAGTTCTTTGTGGACTCTGGGACATTTTTAGTTCTTTCCTGCGTGGCTGTGGGTGTGAGAGAGAGCAGGAATCTCGGGCGGGCTGTTGGTTTTTGTGAAAAACGCCAATCACTTGTTTTTAGATTTTTAGAACTTTAATAGTAATAAAATGATTATAAAAATAGTAATATAATTAGAGTAATAAAAATTTGGACAATTGGGATTTAGGACAATACGAGACAATGAAAACAAAGAGTTGTGGACACTCTCGGTACCTTGGTGTGCTGTGGGACACAGCAGGGCCAGGGGATGTGTGTGGGATTGTCAGGGAATGCAGGATCCTGCCCCTTGGTGTGCTGTGTGGGATTGTCAGGGAATGCAGGATGGATCCTTGGTGTGCTATGTGGGATTGTCAGGGATTCCAGGATGGCCCTTGGTATGCTGGGTGGGATTCTCAGGGAATGCAGGATCCTGCCCCTTGGTGTGCTGTGTGGGATTGTCAGGGAGTGCAGGATCCTGCCCCTTGGTGTGCTGTGTGGTGTGCTCAAATCCCAGGTGGAGATGGCATTTGGGGACATGGTCACTGCTGGCCGGGGCAGTGCTGGGGACAGTTGGGCTCGGTGGGCTGTGAGATTTTCCAATCTCAGCAATTCCATGATTCCACGTCACTTTGCTGGTGTGGTTTTCAGCTTGGCTGTGGCTCTGTGCACTGCAGTTTGCAGCTCCAGCCACCTCTGCTCCTGTGTCCCTGTTGGTGCCCTGGTGTTGCCATCATCCCTGTGTTCCTTGTGTCCCAGTCCTCCCATGGGGGACACCTGCAGCTCTGGGTGCTGTCCACACACCTGGAGAGCAGGATTTTGTCCTGGGAGGGTTTGTTTTCTGCTCCATGTTCACAAACCTGGAGGCTGCACAAAACCAGGAGTCTCATTCTTGCTGCAAAATAGGAGTCAGAATATTGGGGATATATCCTGGAATCCTGGAATGGCTGGGCTGGGAAGGGAAGCTGTGGCTGCCCCATCCCTGCCAGTGTCCAAGGCCAGGCTGGAGCAGCCTTGGCTAGTGGAAGGGGTCCCTGCCATGGCAGGGGTGGAATGGGATGAGCTTTAGAGTCCCTCCAGCCCAAACCATTCCATGATTCTGTGACAATCCAGGAGAAGCTTTGCTTTTGGTCTTGGCTCCTGCTCTGAATGGAGGTTTTTCCATGGATCTTTTTATTCAGAGCAAAGACTTCCCACAGGAACATGTCCAGGACCACAGATTGGGGTTGTCCCCGCTGGTTTTTGGGTGGTTGGTGGGAAATGTGGAGTGGAGAGAAGGAACCAGCTGTGTTTTGGTGGATGGTGCCACCAGAACCCCTGTGAGCACCAAAGGCAGGGCCAGGCCCTGCTGCTGGGTCTGAGCTGGGGGTGCCAGTACTGGGTCACCGGGCTGGAATTGGGGTCCCAGCAGTGCCAGCACCGGGCTGCTGGATTGCTGGGGTCAGTCATGGTTCCAATAGGGGGACCACCATCCTGGAGTCATGGTGCCAGCAGTGGGATCCATGGTCCCAGCAGTGAGATCACCATGCTGAAATTATGGTCCCAGCAGTGGGATCACCATGCAGGGGTCAGTCATTGTCCCAGCAGTGGGATCCATGGTCCTAGCAGTGGGATCCATGGTTCCAGCAGTGGGATTGCTGGGCTGGAGTCAGTCATGGTCCCAGCAGTGGGATCCATGGTCCCAGCAGTGGGATCCATGGTTCCAGCAGTGGGAGCACCGTGCAGGGGTCAGTCAGGGTTCCAGCAGTGGGATCCATGGTCTGAGCAGTAGGATCACCATGCTGGAGTTGTGGTCCCAGCAGTGGGATCCCCATCCTGGAGTCAGTCATTATCCCAGCAGTGGGATCCATGGTCCCAGCAGTGGGATTGCTGTGCTGCAATCCTAGTTCCAGAGAGCTAGAAAGGGACTTCAGACAAGGGCTTGGGCTGGCAGGACAGAGGGGAATGGCTTCCCACTGCCAGAGGGCAGGGTCACATGGGGTATTTGGGAGAAATCTTTCCCTGTGAGGATGGTGAGGCCCTGGAAGTGGTTGCCAGAGAAGCTGTTGCTGCTCCATCCCTGGAAGTGTTCCAGGCCAGGTTGGAGAGGGCTTGGAGCAGCCTGGGATAGTGGAAGGTGTCCCTGCCATGGCAGGGGGTGGGACTGTGTGAGCTTTAGAGTCCCTCCAAAGCATTCCATGATTCTGTGGTTTGGGAAAGTTTCAGAGAAGGTTTTAAACTGAAAACTTGAGAAAGCTGGGTCAGCAGAGCTGGGAAGGAGAAGGGAGGAGAGCATTGGTGGGTCTGTTGAGGGGATGGAGATGGTGTGAGCAAGGACTGGGGATTATCTGATGGTCTGTTCACAGCAAACCTGGCTGGAGAACTCTGTAAGTGTCCAACAATCTCTGGGTTTGTACAGTTGGGGATGGCACTTCCCACCGGGAATGGTGGGAATATGAACTGGTTTTCCTGACATCCAACAATCTCTTGGCTTGGACAGTTGCTGGGATGGCTCTTCCTACAGGGAATGGTGGGAATATGAACTGGTTTTCCTGACATACAGGTGGGTTTGGGAAGGGTTTTTAGCCAGCTGTCATGTTCTGACATGAAGTGCTTTGATGTTCTGGGAGGGAAGACAGGTCACTCCTGTGAGAGCAGATTTCCCTGAGCATCTCCTGTTTCCTCAGGGCACGGAGTCCATTAAGATGGAGAACGGGCAAAGCACGGCAGCCAAGCTGGGGCTGCCCCCTCTCACCCCAGAGCAGCAGGAAGCTCTCCAGAAGGTGAGTAACACTGGTGGGAGTTTGCTCTTTGGGGGTGGGGGTGTGCTTTAATGAGCCTCTGGCACTGGTGGGGCCAGAGGGAACTCACCACCGGCTCTGTGGGGTCGTGGCCATGCTGGAGGGTCCCACAGGCACATTTGGGGCCACATTTGCTTGGTTTGGTTTGGAGTTCATGGACACCTTTGGGGGCATGATGGGGAATTGCTGCTGGGGTGGGTGAGAGTGGGTTTCGTTTAAAAAGTCAGTCAGTTCAGAAAAATGGCATCCTGAGTCAGATGGGAATTCTGAGCTAGGGTGTGGGTGCCACTGAGGAGCTCCAGGAGGGCTGAAATTGGGATCTGCTGCACCTGGCCTGTCACTGTCCACACCCAGAGTGGGACACATCCCAGAATATCCCTGTCCTCAGGGTGGCAGAGACACAGAGCTGTGTCCCCTGTCCTCGGGGTGGCAGAGACATAGAGCTGTGTCCCCTGTCCTCGGGGTGGCAGGGACACAGAGCTGTGTCCCCTGTTCTCGGGGTGGCAGGGACCCAGAGCTGTGTCCCCTGTCCTCGGGAGGCTCTGTGTGGCTGTGTCTGGGCTGTCCCAGCTGTCCCTCTGTGTGACGTGACTGCCTCCCAGCCTTGTTCCCTCTGGCTTATCTGGAGCTGACAGATCCAAGCCCCCCTGTCCATTTCCAGTTCCCAAAGCACAGCCCTCAAACCCCTGGGTTAGATCCTGCTGTTCCCTGGCAGCTCCCAAGCACAGCCAGGGACACCAGGTGCCAGGGGGTGGCTGTGTGTGTGTCCTGGGGACAGGCACAGCTGTGGGGGTGAGCTTTGCCTTGACACTGAGCTCTGTGCTGGCACCCTGTATTCTCTGGCTTTGCCAGGTTTGGGGGGGACTGAGAGAAACCCCAAAGGAGCCTTGTGAGGGCAGGCAGAGCCAGAGGTGAGCTGGGGCATTTAGGGAGCAGAGGGAAGAGCTGGTGTGTTTTGGGAAGCAGAGCCAGAGGTGAGCTGGGGCATTTAGGGAGCAGAGGGAAGAGCTGGTGTGTTTTGGGAGCAGAGCCAGAGGTGAGCTGGGGCATTTAGGGAGCAGAGAGAAGAGCTGGTGTGTTTCGGGAGCAGAGCCAGAGATGAGCTGGGGCATTTAGGAGCAGAGAGAAGAGCTGGTGTGTTTTGGGAGCAGAGCCAGGGGTGAGCTGGGGCATTTAGGGAGCAGAGCCAGGGAAGAGTTGGTGTGTGGCGGTGTTTGAGGTTCCCCAGGACAAGGGAAGAGATGAGAATCTTAACTCCATGTTCCAGAAGGCTGATTTATTATATTACAGTAAAAGAAAATTATATACTAAAACTACACTGAAGAAATAGAAAGGAGACATCAGAAGCCTAGAAAGGAATGAATGATAAAATCTCGTGACAGACTCAGAGTCCAACACAGCTGGCTGTGATTGGCCATTAATTAAAAACAATTCACATGCTGGGTAAACAGTTCTCCAAATCACATTCCAAAGCAGCAAAACATGGAGAAGCTGAAGCTTCCCAGCTTCTCAGGAGAAAAATCCTGGCAAAGGGATTTTTCAGAAAATATGTCAGTGACACTGGGGCATTTAGGGATCAGAGGGAAGAGCTGGTGGGTTTTGAGAGCAGATCCAGAGGTGAACTGGGGCATTTGGGGAGCAGAGCCAGAGGTGAGCTGGGGCATTTAGGGAACAGCTGGCGTGTTCTGGGAGCAGAGCCAGGGAAGAGCTGGTGTGTTTTGGGAGCAGATCCAGAGGTGAGCAGAGGCAGGGAAGAGCTGGCATGTTTTGGGAGCAGAGTCAGGGAAGAGCTGGTGTGTTTTGGGAGCAGATCCAGAGGTGAGCTGGGGCACTTAGGGAGCAGAGCCAGAGGTGAGCTGGGGCATTTAGGGAGCAGAGGGAAGAGCTGGTGTGTTTTGGGAGCAGATCCAGGGAAGAGCTGGCGTGTTTTGGGAGCAGATCCAGAGGTGAGCAGGCCAGGCGTGCTGAGGGGGCAGAGCCCAGCGCAGGGGTGGCCATGGGGAGGAGGAGCAGGGAGCTGGAGCCCCTGCCCTCCTGTAGCAGCTGTCTGTGCAGAGGCTCTCAGAGCAGAGGACAGGACTGGAGGAGGCCGTGCCCGCCTGGCCCTGCAGGTAAGGGGCTGTGGGGGGCTGTGGGGATGGAAAAGGGGAACGCTGAGCTCCTGGTGCATGCTGCTTCCCTGGGCTGCCCCCCACCACATCCTCTGTGTCCCAGGGCCCTGGGGAGCTGGGGGCAGTGCCCTGGTGCTTAGGCATGGAGAGCAGAAGGTTCTGGGAGCTGTGCAGGCCTCCTTCCCTGCCTCACCGTGCCGTGCTGCCCCTAGAGCCCCTGTTTTCCTTGCAGGCCAAGAAGTACGCGATGGAGCAGAGCATCAAGAGCGTGCTGGTGAAACAAACCATCGCCCACCAGCAGCAGCAGCTCACCAACCTCCAGGTGAGAGCCCCCTGCGAGCCGCTCCCCGTGCCTCGTGCTCCCCCCGACACGGTGGAGTTCTCAGGGCCCTCGGAACCAGAGCACAGCCCTGAGCCTGCAGCTCCCCCAGGCACCCCGACTAACCTCACAAATTGCCCGCAGATCTCTCTTGTTCCCAGAGGAAATGGTTAAAAGTTCCTGTCCTGTTGGACGTCCCTTCTTGAGATACGAGAAGCCAAAGACTTTGCCGTGGGCTTTGCTTCTGAGCCATGTTTGAGGTGGTGAAGGCAGAAGGGATCCTGGGAACGGTGTCACCATCTCCTCTGCCTGAGGGAGGGTCCCTGTGTCCCCGTGTCCCAGTGCTGCCCCATTTCCCTCCCCTGCACCTGGGTGCTCCCAATTCTGGAGAAGTTCTCTTGGCTGTTCCTGCTTGCACTGGAATGCCCATACTGGGAGAGCCCTTAACTGGGGTTTGACCTCCCCTCCTTCAGAGGTTTCTGGAACATATCTCAGCGCCTTTTCTCAAAGTCAGGAAGCCCAAAACGAGGGCTTTGCCTGAGGAACCCCTGCGGATGTGCTCTCCCTGCCCGGCAGCCGAGGCCGTTTGGGGCTGTGCCTGGTTCTGAGGGTCTGCTCTAGTTGAGGGGCTCCTTTTAAATGCTGGGGGTGAACCAAGGACAGTGGTCGCAGAGGTTGCTATTGCCTTGAGTCCCCCCTGGGATCCCACCCTGCTTCCCGAGGCAGCGGCAGCAGCACAAGCCCACCCTGGCCTGGTGGGACCGGGCTCGGCAGGGTCCTGGCGCCGGACGCTCCTGGGGACCAGGCAGTGAGGGCCGAGGAAGGAGAGGCCTCTCGCAGGTGCCCCTGCGCCGCCGCTCTGCTTGAGTTTGTACAAACAGCCGTAGTATGCTCAGCTCCAACAGACTGAACTCTGTCTTTACTGTCTTTCAGATGGCAGCAGTGACAATGGGCTTTGGAGATCCTCTCTCACCTTTACAATCGGTCAATAGACATATTCACTTCTTCTGGGGCACTTGTCTTAGTCAGGGCCTAGCGTGGGGACGTTCGTAGTGGTGCCAATGCTCTTGTCCGCGCCCAGCGCAGCCCTCCCACATCCCCACGTGTACTGGACACGCCCAGGAGCAGAGCGAGGTGTCACTGCCCCGAGAAGACCCCAGGCTGTGCAGTCTGCGGGGACACTGCCACTCGGGGGCACAGACAGCTTTAGATTTCCACCAGTTCTGAACACACCCGTGAAATTGTGGGAGCTGCATTTCTAGGGATGCTGCAGTTCTGAGGTCCCGACCTAAAACTAACGGCCAAGGTAACTCACCAAGGGGCGACTTGTTGTGGAACGACCTCCCAGCAGCCAGAGCCGGCCGCTGCTGGGGAGGGCCGGGGTGCCGGAGGTTGGCAGAGCATGGTGCAGCCCAGGCTCAGACTCTCTTTACTGTGCACGCTCCAGACCAGGGCAGTATGGCACGAGTGCAGCCAAAGCAGGATGGGAGGGACAGAACTGCAGGACTGATCACAGAGCTCCTGTGAGCCTTTGTGCCCCTTCTAATCAGAGGCCACAAAGAGCTGAATGACCTGGCATGAGCAATCCCCTCCTTTTTCTGGCAGTGTCCTGTGGCTCCTCTGTGCACCCAAAGGTTCATTTGTAAATTCATTTGCACATTTGTAATACCTCTGTGACTTGCTGGAATATGAGATTTGTGCCCGGTGTAAGTCACAGGTGGAGGTTTGAGCTCCAAGGAAAAGGGCACTGAGGTGAAATGCCCAGTCTCCCTTCTGTGGCAGTGGGTGGTGTGTCAGTGGGCAGCCAGAGTGGCTGTTCTGGGGCAGGGTAAGTTTGGAGTGGAGCAGAGCAGCCTTCTTGGTGTGGATTTGGCAGAGATGGCATTGGAGCCCTCATGCCCAGGAACTCCCCCCATCCCTGGAGCTGCTGCCTGGCAGTGGAACTGCAGCAATTTGGCCTAGATTGTTTCTGGCTCATTCTCCCCGGCTGGGCACAGCTGAGTTGGTGGCACAGGAAAGTTTTAATGGCTTGTGACCCCTTTTCCTCAGCCATTCCTCCCTGGGCAGTGACAGGTGGACACAGCCCAGGAGCAGGAGCAGGTACAGTTCAGAGCAGTCAGGATATCCCATTCTTGGCAGGTGCTTCATCCCAGAGCCCTCTCAGAAAGCACAAAGTGCAAACAGGCCCCTGTCCAGCACTTCTCCTGTTGCCAGGGTTCCCCAGTTCCTTTGTGGAGGCAGCGCAACCTGAACTGAACTCCCTGAGCTCTGGGTCTCAGGGCCTGAGTGACAGCTTCCCATGGGCTCAGTCCTCCGTGTCACAGTGTGAGATTCCCACATCCCTTCACCATCCCCTTTATCATGGCTGATGCTCGTGGTGAGGGTTGTGCATCACCTGCTTTGGTTACAAGAGCACCCCGAGGTGGGGTTTGGCCTGTCCTTGAAGTAACCTCCAATCCCTTTAGAGCAGCATTGCATAGCTGCAGGTGGGGACTGCTGCCTGGCTGAGGCTTCAGGTGCTTTTCCATGTGACAGGAGGAGAAGGAGGCACAGGGAGCAGTGAGATCAGCCTGGGGGCTGCTGAGAGCACTGAGATGTCCAGGCAGGAGGCCCTGACACCAACCTGTGCTGAGCTCAGGGGCCATGGGCACATCCCCACCCAGATGCTCCTGTTGGTGACCCACAGACACAGAGTCAGCACAGCCCATCTCAGCTCTGCTCTCTGCAAGCCCAAAATCCCAGGGTCATTGAGGCTGGAAACAACCTCCAAGGTCATCGAGTCCAAGCTGTGCCTGATCCCCACCCTGTCACCAGCCCAGGTGTTCCCAGGACACCTCCAGGGATGGAGACTCCACACCTCCCTGGGCAGCCTCTTCCAGTGCCTGACCACCCTTTGCAGGAAGGAATTCTGCTGTCTGAAATCCCGAGTCCTCCTCACTCCCCAGCTCTCCTTTAGAGTCCTGTGGCAGGGCAAGGTGGGCATTTCCTCCTGCAGAGGCTCCTCGGGAGTGACACTGGTGGTGGCTCTGAGCCCCTCAGCAGATGAGCTGCACACTGAGGGGCTTTCCAAAGCTGGGGATGTGCTGGAGCACCTGGCAGAGCAGCCAGCCTCTGTGCTGCATGTGCACGTGCCATAGTCCTGCTGGTCACAGCCTGCAGAGTAAAGAGAGCCGTGGCCCAGCCGTGCTGGGAAATCCTTAGCCAGGCAGGGGCAACCTGGATGTCACCCCAGGAGCAGCAGCTGGGCTGGATGTCACCCCAGGAGCAGCAGCTGGGGCTGGATGTCACCTCAGGAGCAGCAGCTGGGGCTGGATGTCACCCCAGGAGCAGCAATTGGGGTTTAATGTCACCTCAGGAGCAGCAGTTGGGGTTTAATGTCACCTCAGGAGTGGCAGCTGGGGCTGGATGTCACCCCAGGAGCAGCAGCTGGGGCTGGATGTCGCCTCAGGAGCAGCAATTGGGGTTTAATGTCACCTCAGGAGCAACAGTTGGGGTCTGATGTTGCCTCAGGAGCAGCAATCGGGGTTTAATGTCACCTCAGAAGCAGTAGCTGGGGCTGGATATCACCACAGGAGCAACATTTGAGGCTTGATGTCACCTCAGAAGCAGTTGGGGCTGGATGTCACCTCAGGGGCAGAGTCTGGGGTTTGATGTCACCTCAGGGGCAGCAGTTGGGGTCTGATGTTGCCTCAGGGACAGTCTGGGGTGAGAGCTGTCCCTGTTTGCAGTGTCCTGTATGGAAGGGCAGGAGTGAAACCCTCCCAGGCTGTTTGCAGTGGCAGTCCTGGACAGGAGCAGGAATCTCTCTGGTACAGGCTGTGTCCCTGCTGCTGTGCCTGTCACAGACGAGCTCTCCCTCCTTTTGGGCTGCAGCATCCCCAGGCACAGCTCCTGCACTCATTGGGGCACCCCAAAATCAGCCTTGAGGAGGCCCTGAGTGCTTTCCCTCTGCCCCGGGGGTCCCCAGGCATGGCAGAGCTCCTGTGCTCCTTAGGGCACCCCAAAAATAAGCCTTGAGGAGGCCCTGAGTGCTTTCCCTCTGCCCCAGGGGTCCCCAGGCATGGCAGAGCTCCTGTGCTCCTTAGGGTACCCCAAAAATAAGCCTTGAGGAGGCCCTGAGTGCTTTCCCTCTGCCCCAGGGGTCCCCAGGCAGGGCAGAGCTCCTGTGCTCCTTAGGGCACCCCAGAAATATTCTCCTGAAGGCCCTGGGTGCAGCCCCTCTGCCCTGGGGGTGCTAGGGAGGGAAGGGGGGCTCAGAGCTCCCTCTGTGCTGCAGGGCAGGGCCAGAGGCATCACCCTGCTGCTGCTGCACGTGCTCTGCACCAACCTCTTGGTGCCCCAGGTGTGTCCCACCTGCCCCAGAACCATCCCCTCACCTGCAGGCAGTGACTCCTCCAGAGCCCCAAGGTGTGGCCACATCTCCAGGGCCCCGTCCCTCAGCAGCTCTGGAGCTGCTCTGGGGGTGACAGGCACGAAGGACAGACACACTGTGCTCTGCTTTTGGGATCCCTCCCTTGAGAAATGGCTGGATTTGTCTGAGAGCAGGTTTCCAGGCAGATGTAGGGCACCGTAGCAGGAACCCTGCGTGCAGCGCCCGCGCGGCAGGGCTGCCCCAGCACAGCCAGTGCCGCCCGGCAGGGATGAGTACTGGCACCACACGCTTCCCAGGAGTCCTGCTGGGCCACGGGAGTGCTTGGCTCTGCTGTTGAGCTGTGGTAGGGGTGGTGCCCAGTACTGGATCTCACACTGCCGGGGGCGGGGGGAGGCTCTGGTGCCGGAGGGAGTGGGGGGAGGTTCCCAGGTTCCCAGTTCCAGGCCCTGTGCTGCTGGGGAGGGGGCGGGAGTGCGATGGATCTCTGCTGCTGGGGGGAGCGGGAGGGGTTCTCCCAGTGCCCCGAGCTGAGCCCTTGGCTGCCTGGAGGGGAAGCTGCCCTAGAGCGAAGGGATTCCCTCCTCCTGCAGGCGAGGCTGGAGGTGAGACCCGGCCGGAGGGGCCGAGCCGTGCGTGCCCCGGACTTTATCCGGACCGAGGCGGGCGGATCCGCTCCAGCGGCCTGTGCAGCGAGCAGGGAACTCCTTCTGGTCCAGGCTGTGGCTGGCTCCGGGAGGGAAGCAGCAGGGGGAGGAGGCCCCGTGGCCGTGGCCAGCCCGGCACTGACCGGCCAGTCCTTGTCTCGCTACAGATGGCGGCCCAGAGGCAGCGCGCGCTCGCCATCATGTGCCGGGTCTACGTGGGCTCCATCTACTACGAGCTGGGCGAGGACACCATCCGCCAGGCCTTCGCCCCCTTCGGGCCCATCAAGAGCATCGACATGTCCTGGGACTCCGTCACCATGAAGCACAAGGTGGGACGGGGTTAGGGTTCCCTGGGAGGTTCCCTGCCTGTGGCACGGGGTGCAACCAGAGGAGCTTTAAGGTGCTGTCCCACCAAAACCCTTGTGGGATTGCCTGGGTCTGGCAAAGAGGAGGTGAACTGTCCTGGGAAGGGGTGGAATTCCTTGGGAGCAGCAAGAGCTGGTGCTGATGGCCCAGTGATGAGGGGTTTTGGGGTCTTCTGTAAGGGCGTTTCTTTCAGCCATGTGTCCTAAACACAAAATGAGCAGCTTTGCAGAATTCTGGAAAGAATTCTTCCCTGTGAGCATGGTGAGGCCCTGGCACAGGGTGCCCAGAGAAGCTGTGGCTGTCCCATCCCTGGAAGTGTCCAAGGTCAGGCTGGATGGGGTTTGGAGCAGCCTGGGCTGGTGGAAGGTGTGGAACTGGATGGGCTCTAAGGTGCCTACAGCCCAAACCTTTCCATGATTCCATGTTTCCATGATTCCCAGCCCTCAAGGAACATCCTCCTCTCTTCAAGGCTTTCCAGATGCAGCCAGGAGAGGAAAGGGCCTCTATCCCTGTGAAGAACAGGCTCCTTTTAGCACTGGGGGTGAATGTATGCAGCTCCCTGATCTGCTATGAGCAGGATTCTGTGGTGGGAGCCGGGTGTGTGTGGGGTGAAGTGCATGGAATCACAATCGCTGAGGTTGGAAGAGAGCTTCCAGAGCACTGAATGCTACACTCAGTCATTCATTGGACATCTCCAGGGATGGGGACTCCACACCTCCTTGGACAGCCCCTTCCAATGCCTGACCACCCTTCCAGTGAAGAAATTCCTCCTGCTGTCCAACCTGAAGCTCTGGAAGTGCTGACGAGGCAGCAGCCCTTAGTTAGGTGGGGTTTTGCTGCAGGGCCTCAGAGGCTCCAGAATCAGATGTCCTTGGGGGAACCTCTGCAGGCATTTTCTGCCACATTAAAATGCTTCTCTAAGGAATCTCCTTGGGCCAGGAGCAGGAATCAGTGAGGTGGAAATCAATCCCACCTGTAGATCCATGGGCAAGCTTGGCACAGCTGGAGTGACTGACAGGTGTCTCCTCCCATCCCAGGGCTTTGCCTTTGTGGAGTACGAGGTTCCTGAGGCTGCCCAGCTGGCCCTGGAGCAGATGAACTCTGTCATGCTGGGGGGAAGGAACATCAAGGTGAGTAACACTCTTGCTCTGCAAATTCCTGCTTCTCTTTTCCTGGAAACGCTCCCCACAGCCCTGTGGTGGGGGAAGGACCCTAAAGACTGTTCCCTGATGGACCTTGATGTCCAACATGGGGCACATGGCGGCTCTGGGTCCCTCCTCCTGAGGAGAAACCTCCAAGTCCCACCTGAGATTGGCCCCAGGGACTACACTCAGGTTTTCCCACCCACGCATGGAATTCTTGTGAAGACAAAGCAAAGGGGATTCTTTATATCTTTCATGGTGTCTCTGACATGCCCTGAGTGTGTGCAGGGTGCCATGGCCCAGGGGGTTTAGGAGAGAGGGAGGGATGCTGTGGTTTGCTGGCAGAATGCTTCTCAGTCCCTGGAAGTTTGTGTTTGGCAGGTCAGGGAAGGTAAATGGGTACAGGGAGGAGGAGCAGAGCCCAGGACGCCATCAGTGCAGGCTGTTCTGGGCCTGTTCCCTCTGAGCTGTGCTCTGCTTTGCACAGGCAGGGGCCAGTGCTGCCCTGCTCCATGGGCTGTCCATACCACAGGATAATGGAGCTGTTCTGGGCCTGTTCCCTCTGAGCTGTGCTCTGCTTTGCACAGGCAGGGAGGGGCCAGTGCTGCCCTGCTCCATGGACTGTCCGTACCGTACCACACCACAGGATAATGGAGCTGTTCTGGGCCTGTTCCCTCTGAGCTGTGCTCTGCTTTGCACAGGCAGGGGCCAGTGCTGCCCTGCTCCATGGGCTGTCCATACCACAGGATAATGGAGCTGTTCTGGGCCTGTTCCCTCTGAGCTGTGCTCTGCTTTGCACAGACAGGGGCCAGGGGCTGCCCTGCTCCATGGACCATCCATACCACAGAATAATGGAGCTGTTCTGGGCCTGTTCCCTCTGAGCTGTGCTGTGCTTTGCACAGACAGGCAGGGGCCAGTGCTGCCCTGCTCCATGGGCTGTCCATACCATACCACAGGATAATGGAGCTGTTCTGGGCCTGTTCCCTCTGAGCTGTGCTCTGCTTTGCACAGACAGGCAGGGGCCAGTGCTGCCCTGCTCCGTGGGCTGTCCATACCACAGAATAATGGAGCCGTTCTGGGCCTGTTCCCTCTGAGCTGTGCTGTGCTTTGCACAGACAGGGGCCAGGGGCTGCCCTGCTCCATGGACCACCCATACCACAGGATAATGGAGCTGTTCACATGGGAAATCCCTCCCAGCCCCTCGAGTCCAGTCTGTCAGCCAGCCCAGAGCGCTGAGTGCCACGTCCAGCCATTCCTTTGATGTCTCCTGGGTTGGGGACTCCAGCACTTCCTGGGCGTCCCCTTCCAATGCCTGAATGCCTTTTCTTGAAGAGATTCCTCCTGATGTCCATCCCGAGCCTCCCCTGGCCCAGCCTGAGGCTGTTCCCTTTCCTCCTGTCCCTGTTTCCTGGGATCAGATCCCAAATCCCCCCGCTGTACCCCCCTGTCAGGAGCTGTGCAGAGCCACAAGATCCCCCGTGAGCCTCCTTTTCTGCAGGCTGAGCCCCTTCCCAGCTCCCTCAGGAATTCTCCAGCCCCTTCCCAGCTCCATTGCCACCCTGTCCCTGCAGGTGGGGAGGCCCAGCAACATCGGGCAGGCTCAGCCCATCATTGACCAGCTGGCAGAGGAGGCCCGAGCCTTCAACCGCATCTACGTGGCCTCGGTGCACCAGGACCTGTCTGACGACGACATCAAGAGTGTGTTCGAGGCCTTTGGCAAGATCAAATCCTGCACCCTGGCCAGGGACCCCACCACAGGGAAGCACAAAGGCTACGGCTTCATTGGTACAGCTGGGTGCACCTGGGGCAGGGCAGGGCAGGGGGGTGTCCTCTGCTCCTGGGACTGGGATTTCCACCCTAGGGAGGGAGTTGCGTTAGGGGGAGAGTGTCCTGGTTTAAAAAGGAGGTGAATTTTTTGTGAGTTTGGTGGTCAATAAATCTGGAGCTGGTCGGGGCTGGATTTAAAAATACAATTTATGGTGGCTGTGAGGGGGTGAGGCACTGGCACAGGGTGCTCAGAGAAGCTGTGGCTGCCCCAGCCCTGGCAGTGCCAAGGGCAGGTTGAACAGGCTTGAAGCAGCCTGGGACAGTGGAAGGTGTGTCTGTGACAGGGAGTGGGGCTGGAAGATATTTGAGGTCCCTTCCTACCCAAACCATTCCATAATTATGTGATTGAACAGGCTTGGAGCGGCCTGGGACAGTGGAAGGTGTGTCTGTGGCAGGGAGTGGGGCTGGAAGGTGTTTGAGGTCCTTTCCCACCCACACCATTCCATAATTCCGTGACTGAACAAGGGAAGGCTCACTAGTGAATGATCTCCTCCTGCAGAGTACGAGAAGGCCCAGTCCTCCCAGGACGCCGTGTCCTCCATGAACCTCTTTGACCTGGGGGGTCAGTACCTGCGTGTGGGCAAGGCTGTGACGCCCCCAATGCCACTGCTGACACCTGCCACACCTGGGGGGCTGCCCCCTGCAGCTGCTGTCGCTGCTGCCGCTGCCACCGCCAAGATCACAGCACAGGTGAGGCACGGGCTGGGACAGGTGGGACATGGGGTTGGAACAGGGGAGGGACAGGTGGGACATGGGGAGGGGACAGGGTAGACACAGGGATGGGGCAGGGGAGGGACAGGTGAGACACAGGTGGAACAGGTGAGAGATGGGGCTGGAACAGGGAGTGGAACAGGTGGGACACAGGGGCAGAACAGGTGAGACACAGAAGTGGAACAGGTGAGGGACAGGTGAGATGGGGGTGGAACAGGGGAGGCACAGGTGAGACACAGGGATAGCTCAGGTGAGGCACAGGTGAGACAGGTGGAACAGAGGAGGCACAGGTGAGACATGGTGACTCAGGTGGGACACGGGGGTGGAACAGGAGAGGCACAGGGATAGGTCAGATGAGGCACAGGTGAGATATGGGGATGGAACAGGGGAGGCACAGGAGAGACACAGGGATGGAACAGGGGAGGGACCGGTGAGACACAGGGATGGAACAGGGACAGCAGAGAACACTGCACAGGGTGCCTAGAGAAGCTGCCCCTACCCTGGAAGTGTCCAAGGCCAGGTTGGGCAGAGCTTGGAGCAGCCTGAGATCATGAAAGATGTCCCTGCCTATGGCAGGGGCTGGGACTGGATGGGCTTTAAGGTCCCTTCCAGCACAAGCCATTCCAGAATGCCATGATTGCAGATCATACTCTGTCCCAGGATTTCGCACATGGAGGCTTGTCCCTGGCAGTGGGCAATCTGAGACACCAGATTGTGGAATCATCTGGCACAGCTGATGAGAGCTTTATTCCAAGAACTGGTGAAGAAGGCTGGAGGGAATTCCTAGTCTGGAAACCAAGCCAGCAGTGAGAGAAAAATGGTTACAGGAGAGGCTGAAAGAAAGCAGGGCAGGACATGGAAGGGGTGAGGGCTGGGGGCAGGAGCAGCACTCTGGCTGCAGTTCACACCTGTAGCAGGGTGGAACAGGCCTGGGATGGCTTTAGGCTGCTAAAAACAGGGAAAGGCAGAGATGGGGTGGGTTGGATATTGGTACAGAACTTGAGTTCTCTGATTTTGTTTTCCTGAAGTACCAGGAGCTCCTGGGTGGGACAGATTCCCAAGGCTGTGCCCCCCTCCCAGCCTTGGGCAGCAGGATCCCCCCATGGCACTGCAGCCCATGGAGCAGGACAATTCCAGCACTGTTTGTGTTGTGGGGTTTGCTTGGGCAGGAATTGCTGGGCAGGGCAGCCCCTGGTGCTGCTGCAGCAGGGCTGAGGCTCCAAAAGGCTTTTTGGGGAATGTTTCCCTGAAGGGGAAGGTGGAGGCAGGAGTGGGAGGAGCTGCCCCTCATGTGGAGCTCACAGGGCCCCAGGAGAGATTCCAGAGGGCTGGATAGCCCTGCAGTCAGGGCAGGGAGGAAGCTGAGACATGGCTGGAATTACCTGGATCAGAATCACTTTGGGAAGGGAGAATGGACTCTGCTGAAGTGAAATGGTGGGGATGTGGTACAGGCACGGGTAAATCCTGCTGCTCTGTCAGGAAACTGCAGGATCTGTTCCTGTCAGGAGAGTGGCACTAGAGAGGAGCAGGGGTCACTCCTGTCTGCCTGAGGGAGGAAAAGTCAGACTTTCAGGGAAGTGAAGAAACCAAAAGTATTGGGAGGAGTTTTTAGCCATTTCCAGTGGAGTCAGAAATTCCAGTGGTTCTGTTCCAGCACTTTCCCATTCCACTTCAATAGGAGCTTCATCTCCAGTGGAAATAGGAGTGGCCTTGTGGGCACTGGGAGCAGAGCCCTGATGGGATGGGTTGGATCCCAGAGCTTGGGCATTTATGTAGGGGAGAGTTGGGATATCACAGCAGTCACAGATCCACTGACATCTGGGATGGAGGGACAAAACCTTGGGATCTTCTGCTATGCCACATCAGGGATTCCTGAGCTCTGAGAATACAAGGGGGAGAAGGATGGGAGCAATTAAACCAGGACCACAATGGCCTGGAAAGCAACAACAGCCAAAAGCATGGGGATCCTGGGCTGTGTTTTAGGCACATTATTTCAGTACTTCCATGGAAGTGCTTACTGTTCAGCTGGATGTTCCTCGTGGATGTTGCTGAATTTCTGGGTGTCTGGAGTCAGGGTGTTCCTTGGGATTGGAGTCCAGGAGGAGGTTTTTCTCCCAAGGTGCTTAAGAGTTTCTGTTTCCCTGCTGGGCTGGGTGACACCTTTGCCTTCCCTGAGAGCACTAGGAGCTCCTGGGGATGGAGTGTTGGGAATTTGCCAGGTGCAGGGAGCCGAGCCTGGCTGGCTGCTCTGTTCCTGGGGATGGGAATGCTGGGAATTTCCAGGTGCAGGGAGCTGAGCCTGGCTGGCTGCTCTGCAGGGACAGTCCCTGGAGCAGGGCTAACCCCAGGTTTTCCCTCTGTCCCCAGGAAGCCGTGGCAGGAGCTGCAGTGCTGGGCACGCTGGCCACCCCAGGGCTCGTGTCCCCTGCCCTGACCCTGGCCCAGCCCCTGGGGGCCCTGCCCCAGGCTGTGATGGCCGCACAGGCCCCTGGTGTCATCACAGGTGGGTCCCCTCCTCCTGGCACCTGTGTCTCCTGTCTGCAGGCACCTGTGTGCATCCCCTTCTGTCACCTCTGTGTGTCCCCTCCTCCTGTCACCAATGTGTGTGCTCTGCCTCTTGTCACCTCTGTGTGTCCCTCCTCCTGTCACCCGTGTGTGCTCTGCCTCTTGTCACCTCTGTGTGTCCCTCCTCCTGTCACCCGTGTGTGCTCTCCCCCTGTCACCTGTGTCCCTTTTCACAGATGTCACTCTGTGCCACACGTGAAGCTGGACTCCTGCTCTGGCCCTGCCTGGGCAGGAGCTGGGATGTTTTATGTATTCATTTTGTGTCCAATAGATGGGACAGGCCGTGGTTCCCAGCAGGAGCACCTGGCATGGGGGGAAAAGCTGGGAAATTGGCACTGGGGGTCACTGACCACTGCCCAGGTGTCACTGACCATTGTACATGTGTCACTCACAATTGCCCAGGTGTCACTGACCACTGTCCATGTGTCACTGACCATGGCCTGGGTACCACTGAATGTTTCCCAGCTGTCACTGACCATCACCCAGCTGTCACTGACCACCCTCCTGTCCCTGCCCTCTCTCTCCCAGGTGTGACCCCTGCCCGGCCGCCCATCCCGGTGACCATCCCGCAGGTGGGCGTGGTGAACCCCATCCTGGCCAGCCCCCCAGCGCTGGGGCTGGTGGAGGTGAAGAAGGAGAATAAGGAGGAGGAGGAGGTGTTCCAGGAGTCGGAGCGGCCGGAGATGCTGAGCGAGCAGGAGCACATGAGCATCTCGGGCAGCAGCGCCCGCCACATGGTCATGCAGAAGCTGCTGCGCAAACAGGAGGTGAGTGTGGCAGGGGACAGCTGCCACCTGGGTGCCAGGCTGGGCTCTGCAGGGCCGGGGGGCTCGGGGGCACCCACAGCACCTCTGATCTCAGCAACAGCACCTCTGAGCTCTCCCGCAGCACCTCTGAGCTCAGGGGCATGTGACCGTGTTCACAGGGGTCCAAGAATGAGGGAAGAGAGGAGGATCTGACTCCATGTTTCAGAAGAATGATTTATTATTTTATGGTATATATTATATTAAAACTATACTAAAAGAATAGAATAAAGAATTTCATCAGAAGGCCAGCTAAGAATAGAAAAAGAAAGAATGATACAAAGGCTTGTGGCTCGGACAGAGAGTCTGAGCCAGCTGACTGTGATTGGCCATTAATTAGAAACAACCACATGAG
>JAWWEX010000108.1:8795652-8809255 GCA_035583215.1 Arremon brunneinucha
TTGATTGAATTTTTTAATACAATTGCATTGAAAAATGGTATTGCTAGCCACGGTGGCTGTGGTAGCCTTGTGGCTGAAGGATTCTAGGTGATCATGGTGGCCACAGTGACCTTGGTGATTATAGTGACCATGATGGCCAGAGTGGCTGTGGGGCCTTGGTAGCTTTGGTGGCCTCGTTTCCCTGTGGGTCCTGGTGGTCTTGGTGATCGGGGAGGCCACAGTGGCCACAGTGACCTTGGAGGCCATGGTGGTCTCGTGGCTCAGAGGATCCCAGTGGCCACTGCCAGGGCTGTGGTGGCCAGGATGAGTCCTCTGAGGTGGAAGCTGGCCATGGCGATGTTCCTTCCTGGGGCACAAAGAGGGGAATCAGGGGGACCATGTGGGGAGTGAGGGGTTTGAGGATGGCCATAATGGGGGTTAGGGGTGACAGATGAGATGAGGGCCATGAGGTGACAGATGACAGGCTGTCAGGGGGGGCGTGGGGGGAAACAGGGGCCAGGGAGGTCAGGGGAGTCATGGTGGGCTAGAGATTACAGGGGTCAGGGGTATTCAGGGATTGCCATGTGGGGTTACAGGGGATTACAGGGTTTCAGGGAGTGCCATAAGGGCTCCTGGCCCACCCGTGTTCTGTGCACAGGACCCATCCCCACAGCACTGCCTTTATCAGAGAGGGACAGGGTTGGTACCCTGGGAGGGTCCCTGTCTCTGTCCCTTGTCCCCTAGCACAGGTATTCCTGTCCCTGTTCCCTCCCAGAATTGGGGATCCCCATCCCTGTTCCCTGTCATGTGTGTTCCTCTCCCTGTGCCCACAATGGGTGTCCCCAGACTTGATGTCCCCCAGCCCAGAATATCCTTGTCCCACCACACACTGTGGGTGTCTCTGTCCCCCATCCCCAGTCAGTGTCAATGTCCCCTATGACTCATCATGGCTGTCCCCATCCCCCAGGCTGTCACCTGTAGTGTCACCTCCCAGCCACTCGCAGTTGTATTTGCTGAAGGTCCCCGTGGAGTGGAGGTGGATCTGTGTCTTGTCCCCTTCCCGGGTGTATTGGGTGACCTTGAAGGTCTCAAACGGTGGGATCAGCACCATCTTCTCTTCCGGCTGTTCGCTGAAAAACTGGACTTCCATGCCATGGCATGTGCGCATCTTGAGCCTTGCCTCACCAGGGCAGTCGCCAAATGGTTTGCTCAAGAGCATTGGCATGAATACACCCAACCGGATGGTGTCACCATGCTGTGTCTCTAACCGGGTGTCACACGCCTTCAGGAACGCGTCCCAACACTGCCTTTTCTGAGCATCCCTCAGCGTGGTCAGGGCATCAGTCAGCAGGAAATGCAGCGTTTTGAAGTGGAAGTTGTCTCGGTATTCCTGTCAGGAGCGCCCGACCATGCGCAGGACATCATTGAAGTTTCTGGGGTCAGTCATTGAGAAGGCCATGATGGCGGTGGCCTGGTCTGGGGACAGAGGGGACTCAGGGGGGCCCCGTCTCTGCCACTTGGCTGCAGCCTTTACCCAAACCTCAGCAAACTCCTTGTTCTGCTGGAACTCAGAGCGGTTGAGGGCCGGCAATGCCGCCTTCATGGCAGGGCCGCAACCTTGGTACTGGCCATCGAAGGAGTCCGGGGCCATGTCCAGGGTCACCACCTTAATGGCTCTGGTAGCCATGGCCATTGCCAGCAGTGCCAGGGTCTGCGCCAGGGGGGCCATGGCGGGGAGAGGCCTCAGGGACCGGTGGGGGCACTGGGGGACACAGAGGGGACACAGGTGAGACACAGGGAGGGTTCATCAGCGAGGGACTAAGGAGGGAAATGGGGTCAGCCCAGGGGGAAGGGAGGCACTCCTGGCCAGCAGACTCCTGGGCATGCCTGGGTTCCTTGATCCCAAATTCTGGGGTTATTTATGCTTCCCCAATGTCTCCCAGCCCCAGGGACCCCTATCCCAATCCCACAGTACCATGGCCCCCAGAAGCCCAGTCCTACTCCCATGACCACAAGTACCCTCAGCTCCAGCAGGATCCCAACCCAAATCATGGGGTCACTCCCTGAGCCCCCCAGTGTCCCCTTTGGCCTGTCTCCAGACCCCAATCCCACTCCCCTTCCCCAATCTCTGGTGTCACCCCAACACCTCAACCCAAATCCAGGCATCACCCTCTGCCCCCACCATGTTTCCCAGCCCCCCCATCACCCCAATCCCACTCTCACCATCCTGTGTCCCCCCTCATTTTCCCCCAGAGCCCCCCATTATGCCAATCCCAGACCTGTGACTCCCCCAGTTTCCCCCCAGCACCGCAATCCCAATCCCTCAGTCCCATGTCCCCCCAAGAGTCCCCAGGGGTCCCCCCAGCCCCTGATACCAAAATCAGCAAGAGTGAACTCCCTGATGGAACTGCAGGTATCAGAAAGCTGGAATTTTTTATCAGCTGAGACACACATTGGATCTCTCCTGGTCCTGCAGGTCATGAGGGATTTTGCCGTGGGGTATTATCCACCACAATTATGAATATTCATTATACTTTCCCTCATCTGGTACAGAAACTTCACTTTTCCTATTAATAATCTGCATGGTTCCGCCTCTTTCTTGAAATCCTTTTATGGTCCTGGAGAGTTCTAAAAATGAATTTTGTCAACGTGTTTTCTCAATAGGGTCCTGGGAGGTGAGAAATGAGACAGAAAATAGAAAGTTTCAGATCCCTCAATGGTGCTGGATAGGGCTTAAAGAAGAACTAGCGAAAAACAATAAAAGGATGTAAAAGTGTGGACACAACAGACCAAAGGTTGCTGCAACCTGTGGAGTAACAAATAAAGGAAACCCAGTGAGGGCTTTTTGGCAAGTTCTGTAACACTGGAGGAGCAGCGCCTGCCCAAAACGAAAGTTCAGGGTGAGGTCATCTGGCATACTGGGGCACTCGGTGAAAACCACATCCTGACACCGAATTTTTATGACCCTCCAGGATAATAGAATTTTTTTATGAAAAGTGGCAGAATCATGCAGATTATTTATGGGGAAAATGCTACTTTTGTATTAGCTAAGAACCTCATTGTAATGAATATTTATAATTCCAATGGATAAAGACCCTGTGGCCAATTCCCCCCCTGACTTGCGGGACCAGGAGAGATCTGCTGTGAGTTTGAGCTGAGAAAGAATTCCCATATTTTGATACCTCCAGTTCCATCAGGGAGTTCACTCCAGCTGATTTTGGTATCAGGGGATTCTGGACACTGGAGACACTCAAGGGGGGGACATGGGCCTGAGATTGTGGAGTGGGGGCATGGGGGGCTCCAGGGGCATGTTGTGGGGGCAGCGGGTGACCTCTGGATTTGGGCTGGGGTCCTGGGGTGACATGAAATGGGTAATGGGACTGGGAGCGGGACTTGGATCTGGAAGAGAGACCTGGGGGACACTGGGGCCAGTGAGGGAGCGGCTTTAGGAATTTGGGTGAAATCCCAGAGGGGCCTGGGGTCACAAGAGGCTTGCAGAGGATTGGGAGCAGGATTGAGGTCCCAGGGAGCACTGGGGGGACATCAGAAGAGTAAACACAGGACTGGGATTGCAATTGCACTACTGAAGGGACACTGGGGGAATCACAGGACTGGGATTGGGGTCATGGAGGAGCTGGGAAACACTGTGGGGGCAGGGGGTGGTGCTGGATTTGTGTTGAGGTCCTGAGGGGACAGCAAAGAAATTGGGGACTGGAAGTATGATTGGCGTCTGGGGACGGGCTGAGTGGGACAATGGGGGGATGCTCAGGAAGTCACCCCAAGATTTGGGTTGGGATCCTGCAGGGGCTCAGGGACTTGTAGTGATGGGAGTAGGATTGGGCTTCTGGGGGCCATGGTACTGTGGGATTGGGGTCTCTGGGGCTGGGAGATGCTGCGGAGGGATAAGTAAACCCAGGATATGGGATCAGGGACACTGGACATGCCCAGGGGTCTGCTGGCCAGGAGTGCCTCCCTTCCCCCTGGGCTGACCCCACTCCCCTCCCCAGTCCCTCACTGAGGAACCCTCCCTTTGTCTCCTCTGTGTCTCCTCTGTGTTCTCCAGTGTCCCACACTGTTCCCTGTGGCCTCTCCACTCTATGTCTCCCCTGGTGCAGACCCTGGCACTGCCGGCAATGGCCATGGCCACTGTGATCAAGGAGGTGGTGCCCCTGGATGTGGCCAGGGACTCCTTTGATGACCAGTACCAGGGCCGTCACCCTGCCATCACCTCAACATTGCCGACCCTCAACTGCTCTGAGTTCTACCAGAATTGTGTCTTTGCCCAGATCTGGATGAAGGCTGTGGCCAAGTGGCAGATGTGGGGGTCCCCTGTCACCCCTCTGTCCCCAGGCTAGGCCACCACCATCAGGGCATAGACAGTGGATGGCCTGTCCAACATGTTCAATGAGGCTGTGCATGTGGCCGGGCATTCCCGCCAGGAATACCAGGACAACTTCCACTTCAAAACACTGCATTTCCTGCTGACGGATCCCCTGACCATGCTGAGGAACTCTCTGAAAGGGTAGCGTTTTGACGTGTTCAGTGGGTGTGTGGGGTCTGGTTCGACAGACAGCGTGGCAACACGGTCCAATGCGGTGAATTCACATCAACATGGCTGCGCAAACCAAATTGCCAGTGCTTTGGGAAGGAGACAGTGTTCGAGGTGCACACATGCCACCGTGTGGACATCACTTCTTCTCTGAAAATCCAGGAGTTGGGGGGTGCTGACCCCACTCTTCAGGACCTTTGAAGTCACTGAAGTCACCCAGTACAGGGAGAGGACGTGCATCCATCTCCACTCCAGCTTGAACTTCAGCAAATACAACTGTGAGTGGTTGTGAGGTGATTGCACAGGGGACAGCCTGGGGGCATGGGGAAACACCCAGTGTAGCCATGGAGAAACCCATGGGATCAGGCACAGGGGACAATGACACTAACTGGGAATGGGGGACAGGGAAAACTACTGTGTGTGGGGGACACGGACACTCCATGCTGGGGACACCAAGTCTGAGCACACCCATTGTGGGCACAGGGACAGGAACACCCATGACAGCGCACAGGCATGGAGACCCCCACATCCAGGAGGGGACAGGGATGCCCCTGCCAGGAAAGGATAGGCACAATGACCTCTCCATTCTGACCCTGTTCTACCCCACCAGAGGCAGTGCTGTGGGGATAGTCCATGTGAGATGGATGCGGGTGGGCCAGGACTCCCCCCAAGAGCCCTGCCATAACAGTCCCTGACCACTGTCAGCCCCACTCACCCCTGTGGCACCCCCTGAGTCCCCCTGACCTCTATTACCCCTAAGCCCACCCTGACACTGCTGAACTCCCTGGTCCCCTGTACCCACCCTTGTGCCCTCCTCACACACTGGACATCCTAAACCCCTCACTTTCCCCAGGACCCCATGACAGCCCTCTTTGTCCCTGGAGGGAAAGCGTCCCCAGAGCCACCTCCCAACTCAAGTGACTCCTCCTGGCCACTGCAGCTGTGGAAGTGCCCACTGGGATCATCTGGTCCATGAGGCCACACATGTCACCAAGGTGGCTGTGGTCACTGTGGCAACCATGGCAACCATGATCACCAAGACCTCCTGGACCCCCAGAGAAGCAAGGCCATCAAGGCTACCAAGGCCACCACTGCCACAATGAACACCTTGGCAAATATTGCCACCATGAGGACACCAGGACAACCACTGTCACTGTGGTCACGGTGGCCACCACAGCCACTCTGGCCACCATGGTCGCTATAAGCACCAAGCCCACTATGACCATCTTGATCACCAAGACTCCGTCGCCCACAGGGCTACCACAGCCACTCTGGCCACCAAGCACACCAAGGCCATTGTGCAAAGCAAATCTATTAAATAATAGTAAAAACAATTGCACTAAATAATTCTGACAAAGCCAGCAAAAATTGACCATTCTTAAGCAGGGCTCCACATCACTCCACAGAAAACACTCACGGGAACATCCCTTTCTCTCAACCTTGAGGAGGAGCCCTGGGGAGCATCTCCTTCCCGAAAGAGGAACCTCACGTGCATTTCGTTCCAAGCAGGAATGGGGAGAGGAATCTCAGTCTGAGTGGACATTCCCAGGGCCACCTGATAGACGACCTGGCCCACCACTGGTGATCCACCCTCACTTGTCAATTTGAGGTTGGGTATTTGGGCTGCTTTTGGCTCAATTCAGCACCAAAATCAGCAGCAGACCCCTCTCAATGCAGCCCTGATGGCCACAAATGGTGCATTGTACCTTGGCCCCATTCCAGGCAGAGCATCCTGACACATCCTGCACTTCAGGAGGACATTATAGGCTGGGATTTGGGAAGTTCAAGAGGGCAAGTGCAGGTCCAGTCCCCAGTGCCAGGGCAGGCTGGGGGTGACATGCATAAGCAGCTCTGGAGAAGGACATGAGGTTGCTGATGGGTGACCAGTGGAGCTGGTCGGGCGGCCATTGGGTGAGGAGGGATGCAGACAGCATCGGGAGGAGCAGAGCCAGGCGGTCAGGGAGTGATCGTGCTCCTCAGTCCTGCCCAGTGAGGCACATCAGGAGTGCCAGGTCCAGCTCTGTCCTGTGCTGTGTCCAGATCTGTGTCCAGTGCCGTATCCAGTTCTGAGCTGCTCTGGACCCAATCCTGTGCTCAGGGATGATGCTGCCTGAGCTGGGAGGTTGGGCCAGGTGCCCACTCTGGGTCCTTCCAGCCTGACCCATTCTGGCATTTGGGGATTCTGGAAGTTGTGGTTCAGGAATTGTCCACAGGAGGGCAGCAGCGAGTGTGGGAAATCAGCGGCACTCTGCATGCGCCGCCCCCAGCTGCAGTTCCGGGTGCCAACAGCAGGCGGCAGCACGAGCTGCTGGCGCTACCGAGCACCCACCCCGTCCCATCCCGGCCCCAGGGGCTCTGCAATGGTTTGGGATGGAGTGACCTTAAAGCCCGTCTGGTGCCAGCCCTGCCATGGGCAGGGACATCTTCCCTTAGGCCGGGCTGCTCCAGGCCCTGCCCCGCCCTGCCTGTCCTCAACACTTCCAGGATGGGCCAGCCACATCTTTGTTATAGATGGGTAACGTGATTATTGTCTCACAATTAAGGGATGAATATTGTGTGTATGTTAAGAAAAGTTTCGTTGATGAAGGGTTATGTTATTGTAGTTTGCTGTTTGGGCACCCTGTGTTCTCCCCAGAGTCTCCTTTCCCCTCCTCTGTATTGTTCCCACCATAGGGCCCTGGTTGTCAGGGGTGTCAGGGTCATGTGGAGGGAGGGTGTGTACCTGTGCCCCTTGCATGGGGCAGTCGGGAAAGGGCCAAGCCTGTTGCTGGGAGGTGTGGCATGACAACACCTCACCTCCAGACTGTAAGAAGGTCTTCACCAATGGACAGCAAGGAAGAGTCAACTGGCAGACTTTGGGAAGGGCCAGGTATTTATATGGAAAGTTTTTTAGTATTTATGACTACTTACAAATTTGCCTGATGCAAGACCAGGTGTATAAAAGGCAGAGCCACCATTTTGTTAGATAGCCTCTGGCAGTTGGCCATGCTCCCAGTGTTGTCTTTTTTTCCTTATTCAGTCCCTTTGTTGTGTTGTTTGGTTTAATAGATATTTAACATTTTAAAGTGAGCCCTCCTTTCTGACAGGTTTTACTTTTTTGTTCCTTTTTACATACAGAATTTTTTCCCATAAGTTGCTACAAAACAGTAATGACTGGGTACTTAAGAAAAGCCAAAGAATGGCCAAGCTCAGGGAAGTAGGGCATCTGGTTGCATTTATCTTACCTGGGAGTCTTTCTCTGAGGGGCAGAGATACTGTTAGAATTGGCCAGGTGAATGATGCAGCTGGGGCAGCTGCTGGCTCTCTCTCTCTCTCTCTCTCTCCCCCTCATCTTTGGAGAAGGACAGTCGGAGCTGCTGCTTGGGGAAGGGAAATCACTGCTGCTGCCACAGTCCAGCCCAGAGCTGCTGCTTCTGCTGTGGGGTGAGCCTCTGCTTGTGAGATGTGAGAAACATGTTCACTCTCCTGTGAAAATTTAGAAAGTTTAATAAAGGAGAACAGGAGACTAAGACAGTAATAGAAGTATTACGGCCAGGTGCATCTCCACACTCAGCCAAGAGCACGCCATCATCTTCAGGGAAATCCCTTGAATACCTTTTCCATTACATCAGCCCATTGCATACTCATAGATCGTTATGCATATCCATAGCTTGGCATAAACTAGTAACATATTCCAGGAACTATTTTACATGGCTCATCCTTGGATCTGCCTTTTTAGAGCGTGGCTGTTTCTTGGCTGTGGTTTTGGCTCCTTCTCTTTATCACTTCCAGTCTGGGCCTTGGTCCATACTTTCTTCAGATGGCAGATGCTGATGGTTGCCATATCAAAAGCAGGGTCCACATGACATGTGCACAGGATGTTATCCCGACTAAACAGACACTTCACGTGTACCTACATCAGCTACCACTACTACCATGTCTAAGATTTTTTTAATAGCAGAAATAAAAGCAAAGTGATTTTAAAATACACATACAGCATTCATCTTAATATTTGCAAAAAACCAAGAGATTTGATTTCTCTCCCATTCTCTTTTCCTTTTTTTCTGATTTCATCCAGGGAAAATGGTAGGGGTGTATTTGGGACCTTGATGACCTCATTTTTCTGGGGGCCATGGTTGCCTTGGTAGCGCCTGTGAGAAAAGACCGCTCACTTTAAATTTCTAAAGGTTTATTAAACCTCAACAACACAATAAAGGGACTGAATAAGGAAAAAGGGACAACGCTGAGACTGTGACTAACTGCCACAAAATGGCAGCTCTGCATTTTATGCTCCTTGTCTTGTATCAGGTAAATACTAATTCATAAGGAGTCATACATATTCAAACATTTTCGTTATAAGTGCCTGGCCCCTCCAAAAATCTGCCAGTTGACTCTTCCTTGCTGTCCATTGGTGGACACCTTTCTGCAGTCTGACTGGAGGTGAGGTGTTGTGATGCCACGCCTCCCCAGCAACAGCTTCTCCCATTCCCAACTGCCCCATGCAAGGGGCACAGGTACACGCCCTCTCTCTACATGACCCTGACAACCCGGACAACCAGGGCCATCTAGTGACAACAATACAGAGAGGGGGAAAGGAGACTGTGGGGGAGAACAGAGGGTGCCCAAACAAACTACAATAACATAACCATACATCAACAAAACTTCTCTTAACATACACACTATCCATTCTCTTAATTGTGAGAGCCGGTCATCACATTACCAATCGATAACAAAGCTGTGGCTACCACACACCTGGAAGGGTTCAAAGCCAGGTTGGGCAGGGCCTGGAGCAGCCTGGCCCAAGGGAAGATGTCCCTGCAAATGGAAGGGCTGGCACTGGACGGGCTTTAAGGTCACTCCATCCCAAACCATTGCAGAGCCCCTGGGGCTGGGATAGGACCGGGCGGGCGCTCGGTAGCGCCAGCAGCTCGTGCTGCCACCTGCTGCTGGCACCCGGAACTGCAGCTGGGGGTGGCGCATGCAGAGTGCTGCTGATTTCCCTTGCTCTCTGCTGCTCTCCTGTGGACAATTCCTGAACCACAACTTCCAGAATCCCCAGATCCCAGAATGGGTCAGGCTGGAAGGACCCAGAGTGGGCACCTGGCCCAACCTCCCTGCTCAGGCAGCGTCATCCCTGAGACCAGGATTGGATCCAGAGCAGCTCAGACCTGCTCAGCTGGACACAGGACAGGACAGAGCTGGACCTGGCACTCCTGATGTGCCTCACTGGGCAGGGCAGAAGGGCATGATCAATCCCTGACCTCCTGGTTCTGCTCCTCCCGATGTCCCCTGGATCCCTCCTGCCCTAAGGTCCACATGGCCAGCTCCACTGGTCACCCACCAGCAACCTCATGTCCTTCTCCAGAGCTGCTTAATCATGTCCCCCCCCCTAGCCTGTCCTGGCACTGGGGACTGTCCCTCCCCAGGGACATGACCTGCCCTTGCCCTCTTGAACCTCCCTATTTCCAGCCTTTCATGTCCCCCTGAAGTGCTGTATGTGGCAGGATGTTCTGCTTGGAATGTGCCCAAGGGACAATGCCTCATTTGTGGGCACCAGGGTAGAATTGAGAGGGGTCTGCTGATGATTATGGTGTTTAATTGGGCCAAAACCAGCCCAAATCACCAACCCAAAATTTACAAGTGAAGGTGGATCACCAGTGGTGGGCCTGGCTGTCCATCGCCTGACCCTGGGAATGTCACGTCCCCACTCAGACAGAGATTCCTCTCCCTGTTCCTGCTTGAAATGAAATGTGCATGAGGTTCCCCTTTCGAGAAGGAGATGCTTCCCAGGGTTCCTCCTTGAGGCTGAGAGAAAGAGACATTCCCACGAGTGTTTTCTGGGAAGTGACAAGGAGCCCCGCTTAAGAATGGTCACTTTTTGCCGACTTTGGCAGAATTATTTAATGGAATTGTTTTGATAGAATTATTTAATAGAATTGCTTTGCACAATGGCCCTGGCTGCTCGTGGCCACAGTGGCTGTGGTAGCCTTGTGGGTGAGAGAGACTTGGTGATCAGGGTGGTCATAGTGGCCATGGTGGCCAGAGTCTCAGGGGTGGCTACAGCAACCATAGTGACAGTGGTGGCAACAGTGGCCTCATGATGGCCATAGTGGACATAATGCCACTGGTGGCCTTGGTAGCCTTGGTGACCTCATTTCTCTGGGGATCATAGTCCTTGGTAATCGCAGAGACCATGGTGACCTTGGTGGCCTCGTGGATCAGACAATCCTGATGGCCACTGCCAGGGCTGCAGTGCCCAGGAAGAGCCCTCTGAGCTGGGAGGGGGCCCTGGGGATGTTCCCACCTGGGGGAAAAAGAAGATGGTGAGGGATCTGTGAGGGTGACGTGGTTAAGAGTAGCCAGAGAGGGGTCAGGGGTTACGGGGGGGCACACAAGGGTTTCAGGTGGAATGGAGGATGATGGGGATCAGGGGGTCAGGAGGGCCATGGGGGGTGTGAGGGGTTTGGGGGAGGGGGTTGGTATGACATGAGATGAGGAGTGACAGGAGAGACTGGGGCAATGGGCAGGGTTGGGGGTGACCAGTGGCCGGGGTGCAGGAGGGAGATTGGTGGTCAGGGGGCCACGGGGGCTTTAGGTATGATGGGGTGTGAGGGGGGCAGTGGGGTAATACAGGGAGAAAGGGGTTTCAGGGGGTCATGGTGGGCTTTAGGGATGGCAGTAGTCAGGGGTATATAGGGAGTGCACTCCTGTGCCATGAGGGGTGTCAGGGGGTGCAAGAGGTTCAGAGGGGATCAGGCTGGTCCTGATCCAGGCCCACCCATGTCCAGCACACACAGCCGGTCCCTACAGAGCTGGTCTGCAGAGGGGAGGGACAGAGACAGCAGAGGAGTGATCCTGTCTCTGTCCCTTTCCCTGTCTTTGTCCCTGACATCCCCTGGAAGGGGTGTCGCTGTCCCCTCCCAGATGTGGGGGTCCCCATCCCTGTGCCACCTCATGGGTGTCCCTGTCCCACATCATCTGTGGGTGTCATTGTCCCCTGTGCCTTATCATGGGTGTCCCCATACCCACAGTGGGTATCCCTGTCTTCCAGGTTCTCCCCATGATGTCACGTCGCAGCCACTCGCAGCTGTATCTGCTGAAGGTCCCACTGGAGCGGAGCTGGATCACTGCCCTGTCTCCTTTCTGGGTAACACTGGTGACCTCAAAGGTCTCGAATGGTGGGATCAGCACCTCTTCCTCACTAGGATTGGAGGAGAATTCTCGGATATCCTCGCCATAACACGTCTGCACCTGGAACATCGTGTCTGTCCCAAATTGTTGAGCGATCTGTTTATGCAGTGATGTTGACGTGAATCGACCAAACCGGACGGTGTCACCACGCCGCGCCTCGAACCGGACCCCGCGCACTCCCCGGAACACATGGTGACACCGTGGTCCCCGTGTGTCCCTCAGTGTTGCCAGAGCATCGGTCAGCAGGAAATGCAGCGTTTTGAAGTGGAAGTTGTCCCGGTATTCCTGGTGAGAGCGCCCGGCCATGCACACAGCATTGTTGAACTCCTTGTACACGTCCTTCATTGTGTAGGTCATGAGGGCGATGGCCTGGGCTGGGGACAGAGGGGTCCCAGGTGGCCTCCGCCTCCACCACTGGTCTGCAGCCTTCACCCAGGTCTGGGCGAACAGAGGGTTCTGCTGGAACTCAAAGTGGTTGAGGGCTGGTAACATCTTGGTCATGGTGTGCCGGCAGCCTGGATACTGGTCATCAAAGGAGTTGTGGGCCATGTCCAGGGGCACAACCATGAAGGCTGTGTTGGCCATGGTCATTGCCAGCAGTGCCAGGGTCCAAGCCAGGGGATCCAGACAGGGGAGATGCCTCCAGGACCAGTGTGGGACACTGGGGGACACTGGAAAACTGAGGGGACACTGTGGGACATGGGGAACACTGAGGAACACAGCAGAACACTGATGGAACACTGAGAGGATGCTGAGGGGATATGGGGGAACACAGAGGGACATGGAGGGCCACCAGGGGACACAGGGAAGGTCCCTCAATCAGGGGCTGGGGAAGGAGGGCGGTGTCAGCCTGGGGAGGGGGGCAGCCTCGGCCAGGAGACCCCTGTGCACATCCTGGGAGCCTGATCCCAAATCCTGGGGTGATTCCTGGATGTCCCAGTGTCCTCCAGCCCCCCCAGGGACCCTGATCCCACTCCCACAATCCTGTGTCATTCCCCAGGGATCACCTCAGCCCCCCCAGGATGCCAACCCAAATCTTGGGATCACCCTCTGCCCCCTGCAGTGTCCTCCAACCCTCTCATGGCCCCAGTCACACTCCCAGTCTCTCCTTGCTGCCCCCCAGATCCCTGTGAACCCCAGTCCCATGTCCCCCAGTGTCCCACTGGACTCCAATCCCACATCACATTCTCCCCAGGGTCCCACCAGTGTCCCCCAGGGCCCCGGTCCTGATGCCATGATCCCCTCCCTCTGCCTTCCCCAATGTGTCCTCTGGAGTCCCCCAAGCCCCTGATACCGAAATTGGCTGCAGTGACCTCCCTGATGGAAGTGGAGGTAGCAGAAAGCCGGAATTCTTTATCAGCTCAGACTCACAGCAGATCTCTCCTGGTCCAGTAAGCTGGGGAAACTTTGCCACAGGGAATTTATCCACCGTAATTAAAAATAGTCATAAAAATCGGCCTCCTAGCCAATACAGAAACAGCACTTCTCCTGTAATCAATTTTCATAGCTCTGTCTCCCTCTGGAAATTCTCTTATTGTCCTGGAGAGTTCCTATAAAGTGATCAGGAAGTCGTTTACATTGACTCCCCCAATATCTCAGATGACCTCGCCTCAAACTTCTGCTTTTGGCAGGCGCCGTTCCTTCTGTAGTATAGAATTTGTCAAAAACCCCACTGGAGTTCCCATTATCTCTTTCTCCACTGCATTGAGACACTTTTATTGTCCTGTCTTTTCAATTGTTTTATCATTTTTGAGAGTCAGACTTTAAGCTCTACCCAGCACCTTCAGTATGTGAGGAAAAGCCACACTATGAAAAGCCAAGTGTACAAAAAGCAGTCTTGAAACTTGATTGCAATAAAGGGACAGAGTTTCCACAGCCATATCCCTGTGGGATTTCTCTCTCCAG
>JAWWEX010000108.1:8838266-8859700 GCA_035583215.1 Arremon brunneinucha
AATATATATATATATATATATATATGTGTGTGTGTGTGTGTGTATATACATACCATATATATATATATACATACCATATATATATACACATACCATATATATATATATATATATATACACACACACACACACACACACATACCATATATATATATAGTAAATATATTCATATATTTACGGTATATTATTCATATATCTACAGTATATTATTCCATATATTTCAATTGAAAGTGCCCCTGAATGCCCTGGGCCTGCCACAGGCAGTTCTGGTCCTTCCTTTCTTGCCCCATCCCAGTGCACAGAACAAGGTGGAGGCTGTGAGTACTGGGGTTGTGTGGGGTTATATGGAATATGGCCTGCACATATTCCATTGAAATATACGGAATAATATACAGTATATAGATATGAATAATATACTGTAAATATATGAATGTATTTTGTATATTCTAGTATATGTATATACTGGAATATACGAAATATATTCATATATATATACTGTATACATATACCATATATATATATATATATATTTACGGTATGTGTATATATATATATGAATATATTTCGTATATTCCAGTATATTTATATACGAAATATATTTATATATTTACGGTATATTATTCATATATTTACAGCATATTATTCCACATATTTCAATGGAAAGTGCCCCTGAATGCCCTGTGCCTGCCACAGGCAGTTCTGGTCCTTCCTTTATTGCCCCATCCCAGTGCACAGAGCAAGGTGGAGGCTGTGAGTGCTGAGGTTGTATGGGGCTGTATTAAATATATTCATTCACAGACCAAGGTGGAGGCTGTGAGTGCTGGGGTTGTGTGGGGTTGTATTAAATATATTCATTCACACACCAAGGTGGAGGCTGAGTGCTGGGGTTGTATGGGGTTGTATTAAGTATATTCATTCACAGACCCAGGTGGAGGCTGAGTGCTGGGGTTGTATGGGGTTGTATTAAATATATTCATTCACACACCAAGGTGGGGGCTGTGAGTGCTGGGTCTGTGCTCAGGATCCCACACAGCCAGAGTCTGCTGCTGCTGCTGCTGCCTCGTGTGGAACATCGATCACTCCCCAGCCTCGGCAGCAGTGGGATGCTGACTGTGGTGTCTGGGTTCAATCCTGGCCCAGGACTGCCCTTCTGGGTTGGTTTGTTGTTTCACCTGGAGCAGGGGCTGCTCCCTGCTGCTGGCCGTGTGCTGTGTGCCCAGCAGCTGCTGCCCCGGCCCCTGTGATGGGGACAGCATTCCTCAGCCGTGCTGCAGCAGCAGCTGCCGAGCCTTGGCTCCCAGACAGCCGCTTTGTCTTTGCTGGAATGCATTCCCAGCCCTTGAGTGCTTTTAGATATTGGCCGTGCATTCCTCAGGGCCCGATTCGGGGTTAAATAGTCGGAAATCCGCCGGGCTGCAGGGGGGGGGGCCGTGTGGGGCTGGCAGGGAGCAGCCTGCTGGGGCTGCCCTGCTCCTCCTGCTGCCTCCAGCGTGGTCAGAAGCTGCCCCTGCTCCTCCTGCTGCCTCCAGGGAGGGCAGGAGCTACCCCTGCTCCTCTGCTGCCTCCAGCGTAGTCAGGAGCTCCCCCTGCTCCTCCTGCTGCCTCCAGAGTGGGCAGGAGCTCCCCCTGCTCCTCCTGCTGCCTCCAGTGTGGTCAGGAGCTCCCCCTGCTCCTCTGCTGCCTCCAGAGTGGGCAGGAGCTCCCCCTGCTCCTCTGCTGCCTCCAGGGTGGGCAGGAGCATGTGGGGCTATTCCTGTGGGTGCCCCCATGCCCCTCCAGTGTGGGCAGGAGCGTGTGGGGCCACTCCTGTGGCTGCCCCAGTGCCCCTGCCCCACCTCACCAGCCCCTCTGTGCCCCTCCTGCTGTGGGCACACAAGGAGTGTCCTCTGCTGTGGCTCCGACTGCAGAGCTGAGCGTGGCTGGCATGCCAGCAGTGTCTCTTTGGGACTGAACTGCCTGAATTGCCACCTTTCAGGTGTTGGTGACAGTGTGCCTGCAGCCACAGTTCGTTAGCCATGTCCCTCATATCTTCCCCTCCAAGCTGTGTCTTCCTCCTTGATTTTTTCCCCTGCTTTTGCAACATCTGTGAAGTTAGTTTTGGCCTCTTTTGGCCCTTTGCACTGCACCTGATTTCCTCCCAAACCACTTTCTTGTAGTCACTAAGTCTCTGGATTTTCTGGGATTTTTTTGGATTTTTTTCAATTGCATTTCATTTGATCATATCTCCTTTCCAGAGTCTTTCTTTTCTGATTCACAAGATCCCATTTTGAGGATTGTTTCGTCTCCAGGCCACAGTTCACTAGCCTGGAACTAGTTCAGGATGTGGCTGTAAATGCTGTGAGGAGGGGAGAAGGAAGCACAGGTGGTGAATTGGTGAATTGCCACTTTTCAGGTGTTGGTGACTGTGTGCCTGCAGCCAGTTCACTGGCCTGCAGGTGGTTCAGGGTCTGTCTGTAAATGCTGTGAGAAGGGCAGAAGGAAGCAGTGGGGTGGGAACAGCTGGGAAGATGGTGATGTTAAGGAAGGGGCAGCTGGTCTGTGTCCCGTGCCTGAGGTGGCTCAGACCAAGTCCCCAGGTAAAGGGCACCTGGGTGGTGGCTGTGGTGCCCTCCCTGTGGCACCAGGGTGCCCCTGGGGCTGCTCTGCTGGAGCTCCATATTGATGTTCCCACCTCTCAGCAGTGTGATAGCTTGTTTGACCTCAACTCGGGTTAACTCAGTTATCCTCATCAGATTTCAGTGATTCTTCTTGAATTGAGCTATTCTGGGAAGAACCATTTCCTTCCTGGTTTCTGTCTGTAGGGAGAGGTGTCTCTTGGGGTTGCTCACTGTTACTGGAGGCACTGGGCTGTGCTGGGGGTGAGTCCTGCTCTGCTGAGGGAGCTGAGCAGCCTCTGGAGCTGGGCCTGGGCTGCCCAGCCATGGCACACAGGTGTGGCAGGTTCTGGGGCCTCACCTGTGCCATGCTGCCTTTGGGCACTGGAAGTGCTGGCTTTAACCCTAGAGCTGATCAGCTCCTGCCTGTTTTGCTTTGCAGTCGCTGCTCCCAGCTCCTCCTGCCTCTGTCCCAGGCTGGATTCCCCCAGGGACAAGCCACGGGCACAGGTGTGAGATCTCTCAGCACACCTGTGGAAGGAGGGGCCCAGGTCTCTTCACACTTCACCTGTGGGTGTCTGAGGCAGGCTGGGTGTCCCAGTGCCCAGCTGTGGAGCATGCAGCAGCTCTGCTTCCTCCAGGCACAGGAGGAACATGCCAAGCCCTTGTTTAACCAGGAAAATGGGAAGGAAACACAAGGCTCAGATGCATGAGCTGGTTTTGCTGCCAGCATTTGAGGAGCTGCTGTGTTGCACTCTGACAGATGGATGGACAGACACCTCCTGCCTGCAGTGCAGGGTCCCATGCATTCATCCAGCCTGGAGACAAACTCAGAGCTCATCTAGGGCCCATGGGAAGCAGGCCTTCCTGCTTGTGAATCACAAGGAGCATTGTAATTATTTTCCTGCTGCACAGTCTGATGCTGCCTTTAATTAAACATGTGCTGTCCTGCTGGAGGCAGGGACTGCTCTAGCAGGGCTGGACAGGTGGGCTTGAAATTCTCTGAGGAGAAATGAGGGGTGAGGAGACTGAGGAGCACCTTAGCATGGGCACTTCCAGGGCTGAAGGGTTGGCAGAACCTATGCCTTGGAGCCCTTAGCTCCTGGTGGATGAGTGGTCACACAACAGGCACGGCTGGGGTGCTTGGTCCCTGAAGAAAATCACCTGTTACCAGCACTGCTGGCCCAGGGCTGGTGCCTGGGGCAGCCTGGCTTGTCACAGGTTGTCTTTGAGGAAGAGGAGTGTGGGAGAACAGGTTGTAAAATAATAGAGATGGTGCTGAAGGCAATCTCACCCCTGATGAATTGCAGCTGTACTAATTACCAAAGAGTGGGAACAGCGTTGCCCTTAATAGTCCCAGCTGTGTCCAATAAGGATGGGTGATAGAAAGGAGGGGGTTAGCTGTCTGAGAGTCCTTCAGAGTCAGAGTTTGCTGGCTGTGCTGAGAGCAGGAAGGGTCAGGATGTGCTGTGAGGGACAGACAGGGTCGGGTGGCTGTGCAGGGGACAGGAAGGAGTTGGCTGGTCCTGCAGAAGGAAAAAGGAAGAAGAGAAGGAGGCGATGTTGCGTGGAGCTGCCCTGGAAGTTTACAGAGAAGGTATGAGAGTTTTTTTCACTGTAGGATAATAGACCAATGGTGCCAGTCAGTTTGAGTCTGCTGTTAATTGGTGCCAAGCACCAGCACTGATAAATGGTGCCCTGTGTGAGGAGAGAACACCTACAAGGGAGGAGGTGCTGGAAGTGCCCCTGAATGCCCTGTGCCTGCCACAGGCAGTTCTGGTGCTTCCTCTCTTGCCCTGTCCCTCTGCACAGACTGAGGTGGAGGCTGTGAGTGGGAGGTGAAGGCTCTGTTTGGGCAGCGGAGCTGGGAGCACCATGGTGGTTTGGCTGCAGGAGCAGAGTCTCTGTCCCATTCCAGATCCAAGATTGTTCTTGTGGTGTAGAGCCCATTCCTGATTCCAGCTGTGCAAATTGTCACTGATTGTGTGCTTGTGGTTTAGAGCCTGTTCCTGATTCCAGCTGTGCAAATTGTCACCACCTGCTTCCCGAGCCCTTGGCCTGAGTGTGGCATTGTTGTGGCTCTGTGGTTAGGCTGGTGCTTGCCTCCTCTTCCCCTGGCACGTGTCCTGCTCTGCTCCAGCAGTGCTGCTGTTTGGTACCTGCAGAGGTTCTGCACTGGAACCTGCCTAAAGCTGCTGGGCTGGGGGAGGGATGTCCCCAGAGCCTGTGGGGACACTGGACAGCCCCCCACTTTGTGTCTGCTGTTGGCAGGAGGGTCCTGGGGCCAAGGAGCTCCACGAGCTGTCTGTGCTGAGCACAGCATGGCTCCTTCTCTGTGGAAACTGATAGAGGAGCCCAGGTCTGTCTGTCTGTCCTCCTCTCTGCATCTTCACAGGTACAGGTGAGAACATGGGGAGCACAAGGTGATGCTGGGGAACAAAGACCCCCTCATGTCCTGGCTCCCATGGCATTATGAGGTTAGATACCAGGTGAAGGGAGAGCTGGAGCTTAGCCCTGCTTAGGCCAGAAACCCTTTTCTTGTAGCCTCAGGAAAACAAAGGTTTGGAAAAGAGTGGTGGTGCTGACCTGGGAGGGGGGATCAGCCTGCATGCAGACACATTTGGTGTTTTCCAGGAGCCAGACTCAGCAGCCAGACACTTTCTGTGTTTCCCTGGCAGTGCAGCTGCATCTCCTGCAGGTGTGCAGGAGCACCCAGGGCTGGTGTTGCCCTTGTGGGCTCAGGGCTTGGGCACAGGGGATGGATACAGGAATGGGCACAGGGCTCGGTGCTTGCTGCAGACACCAGCAGGCTGCCAGGGGAGCTCGGTGGCTCTGTCCCTGACCCTGCCATGCTCCATCAGGGGGTTCCAGGCCTGCAGCCCATTCCCCCCTGCCAGAGCAGCTGCAGCAGCCCCCTGGGCCAGCGTGGGGGTGGCTCTGGTGGCCCAGCACTGTCACCCCAGAGCCAGGCTGCCTCTCTGTCCCCAGTCCTCATGGTTGGCTTTCCCATGGGATTTTGCTGTTTCTGGGAAATGGCATTGCTGAGTGGTGGCTCAGAGGGTTTGTCCTGAGCCTTTTATCCATTGTCCTTTCTCCTTTTTTCATTTTCCACCTCTTGGTCTGGCTGAATGAGTGAGTGGGGGGCAGACTGAGGCTCTGCCAAGCATCAGCTGCAGCAGGAGGGAGACGTGGGGGTGGTGTCTGAATTCCTGGCATCACTGGACACTGTGCTTCTCTTAGGTCACCTAACAGCTCCAGCAGCCCTTTGTTCATGTCCTGGGGCTCTGCTGCAGCCTCAGCAGTCTTGCTGGGAGCTCCACAGACACATCACATCAGCTGGACAAACACAACTTGAAGGCTTGGTCATGGCAGGGAGGGAATGGAACCTGCTCCAGACGGTTCCTTAAGGACAGAGAGTGGGCTTAGAGGGCCCTTTAAGATTCTGCTGTGTGTGTACATGTCACATGTGCCTCTGCTGTGTGTGTACATGTGTGTGACTGCTGTGTGTGTGTCACAAGACATTGCTCTGTGTGCACATCCTGCCCCAGGGGCTGTATCTGACCTCTCTCTGAGCAGAGCTTGGACCACCTGGGACAACAGGTCCCTTCCAGGCTCTCCCCCTGCGTGGATCTGCATGGATCTGTGCTGCAGGTTGCCTTTTGGAGTGAGCTGCTGACAGCCTGTCCCTCCTCAAGAACCTTTTGCAGTTCTGGAGCTGTTGGTTCTCCAGAACATCCCCTGCTGTCTGGATATGCCTGGCAGCTCTGTTCTGGAGCCTGCAGGGCCTGGGATGCCTCCCTGGTGCTGCTCTAGGCTGAGGACAGTCTCTGGGGCAGGTTTGGAGCAGGACAGTTGTTTCCCCATGCAGGGAGTGAGGAAAGGGGTGTAGGGGGATACAATATGGGTAAATGAAGGTGCCATAGAATGTAATCTTATCCCCTAAAGAGTTGCAGCTGAACCAATTACTAAAGATTAGGAGCAGGCCTGATGTTAACAGGCCACGCCTGTAGCCAATAAGAACAGTGTTATAAAAGAGTGGATTGGTGGGATCTGGAGTCAGTTGGCTGCTGCAAGGACAAGGACGAGTCAGTGCTAGAGGAGCTGCCTACAAGAAACATCGAGGAGGTATGAAACTCTAGCAATATGGAACCTTTGCAATGTAATGACAATAGAACTCTTACACTGTAATGACAACACAGGGGTCCTGTTGTCCCTGCTCAGGAGTGGCTCATCTCATCCTGATGTTGGCCAGTGCCTCCTCTAGTGCCACCCATCCGTGCTGCTGCTGGCCCATTGTGCCATGCTGGGTTATGAGGGCAGAGGGTTGTTCCTGGCTCATATGGGCATCTCCTTCCTTCTGGGAGCCCTCTGCTTCCCTGTGGATCTGGAGCTGTGCCCTGCCCGAGGTACAGGCACACCTTGGGTTGTTCCTGGCTCATATGGGCATCTCCTTCCTCCCAGGAGCACTCTGCTTCTCTGTGGGCCTGGAGCTGTGCCCTGCCCTGCCTGAGGTGCAGGCACACCTCAGGTTGTTCCTGGCTCAGGTGGGCATCTCCTTCCTCCTGGGAGCCCTCTGCTTCCCTGTGGGCCTGGAGCTGTGCCCTGCCCTGCCCGAGGTACAGGCACACCTTGGGTTGTTCCTGACTCATATGGGCATCTCCTTCCTCCTGGGAGCCCTCTGCTTCCCTGTGGGCCTGGAGCTGTGCCCTGCCTGAGGTACAGGCACACCTCGCGGTTCCCCAGGGACAGGGACTTTGGTGCCCCTTGCTGGCTGGACAGCTGTGCCAGTGGATGTTGGCCATGCTGGAGAATCATGTGCAGGGTCAGCCACGGGTGCCTGGGGCTGCCCAGGTGTTCCCCTGCTCGGCAGGAGCCAAAGGTGAGTGTGCCAGGGCAGGCTGTGTGTGCTGCTCCCAGCGTGTCTGGTTCCCAAACTGGCTGAGCCTGTTCCTGTTCCTGTGGGTAACCCCAGGCCAGCCCAGAGTGGGGTGTGGGAATGTTCCTGGGGCAGGACTGGCCTCCCCATGAGGGTGAGCTGGGCTGGGCTGGCTCTGTTTCACAGAATCACAGAATAATGAGGTTGGAAGACACCTCTGAGATCAGAGTCCAACCCATGCCCTAACACCTCGACTATAGCACCAAGTGTTATATGTCCAGGCTTTTTTTAAACACATCCAGAGATGGTGATTCTACCACTTCCTGGGAAGAGCATTCCAGTACTTTATTGTTCTTTCAGTGAAAAATTTCTTCCTAATACCCAACCTGTACCTTCCCTGCTGTAGCTTGAGACTGTGTGCTCTGGTTCTGTCAGTGCTGCCCGGTGGGAGAGACTGACCCCACCTGGCTACAAGCTCCCTTCAGGAAGGTGTAGAGAGCAATAAAGTCACCTCTGAGCCTCCTCTTCTCCAGGCTGAACAGCCCCAGTTCCCTCAAACATTCCTCATGGGGTTTGTGTTCCTCCTCCAAGCTAAAGAGCCCCAGCTCCTTCAAACGTTCCTCACAGGTTTGTGTTCCTCCTCTTCTCCAGGCTGAGCACTCCCAGCTCCTTCAAACGTTCCCCACAGGTTTGTGTTCCTCCTCTTCCTCAGGCTGAGCACTCCCAGCTCCTTCAAATGTTCCTCATGGGGTTTGTGTTCCTCCTCTTCTCCAGGCTGAGCACCCCCAGCTCCTTCAAACGTTCCTCACAGGTTTGTGTTCCTCCTCTTCTCCAGGCTGAGCACCCCCAGCTCCTTCAAACGTTCCTCACAGAGTTTGTGTTCCCAGCCCTCTCCTCTGGACATGCTCAAGCATCTCACCATCCTGCCCAAACTGAGGGCCCAGAACTGGACACGGTGCTTGGCTGCAGGGTCTGACCTGGACAGGCTCATTTTGGGCACAGCTTTCGCTGTCACCCTGTGATCCTGCTGTCAGTACTGGCTATTCCTCTTCCATGAACTGATGCCAAATGCAGTGCTCTGGATCAAGAGGCTCGCTAATAATTGTGTGAGGGTTTCATCCTTTCTCACTCCTGCATAGATCAGCCAGTTGGAACGGGCCCAGAGGAGGCCGCAGGGATGATTAGAGGGCTGGAGCACCTCTGCAGTGATGAAAGGCTGAGACACTTGGGATTGTTCAGCTGGGAGAAGAGAGGGCTCTGGGAGACCTTAGTGCAGGCTTTCAGTACCTGCAGGAGAGCTGGAGAGGGACTTTGCACGGGGGCTTGGAGGGACAGCACAAGGGGAATGGCTTCCCACTGCCAGAGGGCAGGGCTGGATGGGATATTGGGCAGGAATTGTTCCCTGGGAGGGTGGGGAGGCCCTGGCACAGGGTGCCCAGAGCAGCTGTGGCTGCCCCATCCCTGGAGGTGCCCAAGGCCAGGCTGGATGGGGTTTGGAGCAAGCTGGGACAGTGAAGGGTGTCCCTGCCCATAGCAGCAAGTGGGATTGGGTGGTCTTGAAGGTCCCTTTGTACCCAAACCTTTCTATGGTTTGGCACCCCAAAACTGCCATCACATACCTTCCAGTCAACACAGAGTTCAGCACTGAAATCCCAGTACCAGGTGTCTCCATTCTCCAGTTTAGGGGGAAAAAACCCACCCTGTGCCAAGGACAGGATGCAAAAAGGAAGGGGTGGGTCTGTAGAGGGGAGCTGTGGGACTTGTGGGTGTGGAGGGATTGTGGGGTGTCACAGGGTGGGGTTTGGCATGTGAGGAACCCCCAAATTCTGCTGGTTGTGTCTGATGGGTGATGTTGACCACACTCAGTGTGTGCCTGGCGGCAGCAGCAGTGAGGGGTGTTTGAGGGGTTTTATTGGTTTCACTGGGGCCAAGAGGCTGCCCTGGGAGGATCATTACGTGGTGGAGCCAGGGCCCAGAGGCGTTTTGGGCCATCCCCCATGGTTTGAGCAGCCTGCCCTGGCCTCATCCTGATCCTGTCCTGAGCAGGAGCTGCACTGGAGATCTCCCAGGTACCTTCCAGCATGAATTATTGCATGGCTCTGTGATGGAGGTCTGTGATACACAAAGGATTGGAAGGATATTGTACCAGGCTATAGCTCAGTCCCTTTTGACTGAAAAATCCATGGGTCTAGGTTGCCTTCTTTTGTCTTTTTTAAAGTTAATTTAGTTTCAGAACTTAGCAAAAACACTTGGATGTGTTTGCATGCATTTGGCTCTCAGGGGGCTGCTGAGGGAGGATGTTACATCTGCAAACCTGCTGAGGAGCCTGAATTTCACAGTTTTCTGCCTTTTTTTGCAGTGTTGTCATTTTGTGGAGCATTACTTATCTTTTGGTATATAGTTCTTTACAAACTCTTTATACCTGTCCCTATTTAATGACTATTTAATGTATTTCCAGTTGGCTGCACTGTGGCTGCTCTGGGCAGTGTAAGAGCTTATGTCCCTGAATTTGAATTGTAAGACAGTTTTGTAGCTGTTTTCTGCCTTATCTACCCAGTGAATACTCCCATGCTTCAACAGAGAATATCTTTGTAGTGCACCCTGCTTTTCAAAGGCTTTTTCCCCCAGTTACACCCAGCTGCTCTTATGTTTTTAGGGTTTTTTTGTTAGTGATAACTTCCATCACACTCTGAGATGCTGGAATATTCCTGTGCTGATTCTGGATTCCTGTGTGCTGGATTTTTTCTGTGCTGGTCCTTGTGGGCTTTGGGCTGCCAGGAAACAGGGAGAGATTGGGCTTACCTTTTTTTCTTCTTTAAACTTCTATTTTTAACGTACTCTGAGTCCAGTTTGGACATTGAGGCATCTGGGTTGGGCAGATTTGGTGATGTTTTATTTTATAAATCAGAAAATCTGGAAGGTGGGGGAGTTTCTCTTTAAATGTGGTGCAAAATCCAGGGGTTTGCTTTGTCAGCTCTGGGAATTGGGATAAGCTTTGATTAGCAAAAGGGATAATTGCCAGTCTGCAGAGACGTGTAATCAAGGTTTCACTCTTAGTTCTAGTAAGAATTTTTAATCAGTTTGTTCTCACTTTCAAGTGTCACAAGTGAATCTCCTGTGCAGCCTTTGCTTTGAGTTGTTGACTGAGCTGAAGTGTTCAGCTCCAGAACACTGAGCTGGAAATGACATGGAAATTCATGTCAGAGGCAGCGTTTGCAGCTCTTGGTCACATCCTCTTGCCATCTCTCTTTGGCAAATATAAAACCTGCATTCAGGCATAAAAACACTGCAATTCTCACGTTTGTTTTTCTGGCTACACTGATGCCTGTTGGCTGGTTTTACTTTTGTCACATCTAAATGTTTTATTCAGGTCCAGTGTAAGTGATTCTGCCAAGGGGGATGCAGCTCCTGCAGCTCTGCACGTGGGCTGTGCCCAGCTCTGGCAGTGCCAGGGGGTTCAGAAACCTTTTTTCTAAGAAAAAGGAAGGAGCTGGGAGTCACTGCACCACACACAGCCTGGGTTTATTCATTTAATCAACCTAAATTGTCCTTTAGAAGTGTGGAGATATGTTCTGAGGCCACCTGTGCCCTGGGCAGCAGTGCTGCAGCCTGGGCTGTGGGTGCTCAGCCCCTGTTATTTTCCAGTGTGCAGACTCTGGCAGGCCAGCACCATGTCTTGTCTGGAATTTCCTTGCATTCTAAAATTAGGAGAAGGCTGTAGGAAACAATAGCAAATCAAGTTCTGTAAACTCCTGCTCCCCTGGACCTTTGTTGTCATTGAGACTTTCACCCACTTCCTTTTCACTGAGCTGGTCTGCATGAGATAAACCGAGTTAAACAGGGCCACTGATGAGCTGGTGAGAGGGTTATTCTTTAAATTTATTTACTCATTACACAGTTATTATGGTCCTTTAGGACATCAGAGGTGTGAATTTCCCATCAGTGCTGTTCATCCCTGATCACTCCCCTGTGCAGAGTGGAAGCAGGACAGCAGCAGGGGCTGTGCTGGGGTTTGTGCCCCTCAGACACATACCTGTGCCCAGCAGTGTGTCCTGTGGGATTGGAGCTGCAGAGCCCTGGGTGTGTGCAGAAACTGCTCCAGGTACACCTGAGGAGCTCGTGGTGGTCACTGCAGGAGGGGGAGCAGCTCCCTTGTGCCCTGTGCATCTTCTCAGGGCTCTGTTTGCTCCTCCCTTGTCTGCTCTGTGCTTGTTTTCCACAGTGTTGGGGATGCCCCACACCTGAAGGTACCTGCAGGAGTTCCTGGGGTGCTCTGCCCAGCAGTTCCTGTGCAGGTGGGCACCAGGAGAGGCACCTGGAAATGCACCAGGAGTTCCTGGGGAGCTCTGCCCAGCAGCTCCTGTGCAGGTGGGCACCCGGAAAGGCACCAGGAGCTCCTGGGGGGCTCTGCCCAGCAGCTCCTGTGCAGGTGGGCATGTGAAAAGGCACCAGGAGCTCCTGGGGGGCTCTGCCCAGCAGCTCCTGTGCTTCTGGAAAGGCACCTGAGGAAGGAGGCTCAGAGCCTGCTCTGGTTTGGTCCCTGTCAGTGTGGGCTGCAGGAGGAGCCCTGACCCTGGCCGTGCTTTGGGACCTCAGGATGACCCCAGGGCTGCCTCTCCTGTGGTGCTGTGACCCCTCCCTGCCTCTGCTGAGGACAAACACGGGGTGATGTAATTTAGACATGGCCTGTGCCTGTCCCTGCACAGACCCGAATTTGTCCCTGGTCACTTGTGAGCGGTTTCTGCAGTGGCCCCACATTGTTGTTTGTTGTTCCCAGTGCTCAGAAACACTCCAGGAAATGCAGCAAACACCCCAGCCCTGGTTCCCATCCTGTCCAGGAGCTGACCTCTGGCAGTGGTTAGGATCAGCTGCAGTATGTGGTCAGTTGATAATTACAGTCCATTGTGTTTACTGAGCTCGCTGGGGCTGTGGTGACTTGGAGGAGGGATTGGTGAATCCTGGAATTTCCCATTTGCAGCTGATGGACTTCTGGGAGCCCCAGGGGGTGTGTGGAAAAGTCAGATGTTGTGAGGGCCCTTCCAGCCACCATTCCCATGGCTGTGGTGTTTATAGAAAGGAGTTTTTGTGCCTTGTCTAGTTCAGTGTTACCTGGAGCCGTGCTGACAGCTCACCTGTGCCTTTTCCACCTGGCACAAGGGCCACAAGCCTGTCCTGATGGTGTGGGGACCTGCCCCTCATGTCCTGACCAAATGTGTGGCACAGCAGGGACAGCTCTCTGGGCTGCTGCTCTCCTTGTGTTTCTCCTTTGTTGGTCCTCTGAACCTGCCCCACAAACTCAGGTGTCTGATGCAAACTGCTCTGGGTGGCCTCCCTGTGGTGCTGGGCTTCAGAGCCTGAGGGGAGCTGTTATTGCTGTTATTGTGGGAAACAGGGAATGTGTGATCTGTGTGCTGTGCAGGAGGGAGGAGAGCAGTGGGGTCCCAGATGCTAAATGAATGATCAACCTGAACTCATTCATGCCTTTTTTCTTGTACCCCCATCCCTTGTCACCCTCATATTTTCTGAAAAATCCCCTTGCCCAGGATTCTTCTCCTTGGAAGCTGGGAAGCCTCAGAGAAGAATGAAAACCATAATTATCTGATTTGCTTCTTCTGTGTTTTGCTGCTTTGGAATGTGTTTGGACATTGTTTACCAACAGGTTTCATTGGTTTCATGTGAATTGTTTTCACTCTTGGCCAATTGCAGCCAAGCTGTGTCAGACTCTGAAGAGAGAGTCACAAGTTTTGCATTAGTATCTTTTATCCTTCTGTCTGTATTCTGTCTGTATTCTTTAGTATAGTATTATTTAATATAATATAGATCATAAAATAATAAATGAGCCTTCTGAGAACATGGAGTCACACTTATCATTCCTCACCTTTGTCGGGGCACCCCACAAGTATAAGAATCCCTTTGTGGGGATTCTGATCCATGCAGTGGCTGCCCCTGGTGGGATGGGGTGGTGGGAGCAGGCAGGGTCTGTGGGAGGTGCTCAGGCTTCCCCTGAGATGAGGAGATGGTGTTGACCCCAGAGCTGCTGCTGACTGACCCCGTTGTGTCCCTTTGTCCCAGCCTTTCTTCAGGCTCCTGAACCTGCGCAAGCTGGGCCTGAGCGACAATGAGATCCAGAGGCTGCCCCCCGAGGTGGCCAACTTCATGCAGCTGGTGGAGCTGGACATCTCCCGCAACGGTGAGCCCAGAGCTGGGCAGCAGCGGTGCCCAAACCCCGCGGTGCCCGAACCCCACGGTGCCCTCGTGCTGGGGGGAAGCTGTGCCCTCCTCACCCTCAGCGCTCCTCAGCTCTAACTGGGCTTGTGCTGCCGTGTCCAGGCTACCACCACTACCTGCTGTCCCATTTTCTCAAGCCTCTTTTGCTCTTTCACCTGTTTTTTTTCCAGACATTCCAGAAATTCCTGAAAGCATCAAGTTCTGCAAATCCCTGGAAATCGCAGACTTCAGTGGGAATCCTCTCTCCAGGTAGGAAGGCACATGCAGCCCATTAGTCCAGCTGAGAAGGAGAACTGGGATTGCACATTGTGCCAGGCTTGCTCTGATCTTCATCTTGTAATTTTGTCCTTGTGAAGCCAGGGCTGGGGTTGCCCTGCCTCTTCCAAAGCTGCAGTGTCTGCTCTCCTGGCACTGGAAGTGTTTCTGGCACCCTCCTGGCACTGAAAGTTTTCCTGGCACTGGAAGTGTTTCTGGCACTCTGCTGGCACTGGAACACTTGGTGCTGGAGGAGCTGGGAGCTTCAGTCTTTGCTCAGGTGTGAGCTCCATCCTGGGGCCTGGGGCTGTGAGTGATGAGCTGCTGTTGTACTGGTGTCAGCAGTGAGGACTTGTGTCCTCTTGCTAAGAGTTTATTGCTCCCTTTGCACTGGTCACAAACCAGAATGGATAAGGGCTTGTGCTGCAGAGCAGAAAAAGCCTGCATGCCGTCCTCTGCACCCCAGAGCCCCTTTTGAGCCCCACTCTCAACCCTTTTTGCCCCCTCTTAGCCCCTTTTCCGCCTCTCTGTTATTCAGAACTAAGGACAGCCGTGCTTTGTACCCCTCTTACCGCTGTGCCCAAGCAGGAATTGTCTTGCAGTACGCTGGAGCTTTTAATACATAAAATTGGGATTCAGTGTGGCTCCCGTGCCTCAGTGAGCCACATTTCCAAGCACTGGTGTCCTGCTGCAGGGTCCCTGTGTGGCCCCAGGTGTCCCTTTGTGCTCAGGGCAGGTGCTGCCTGGGTTTGAGGTACATTAACTCTGGTGCCAGGCCCTGCTGGTGTGGGACAGGCTTCCCTGCACCACAGGAGTGACCAGCACTTCTGCACCAGGAGTTATTTGTCAGAGCTTTTTCTGCTCAGGGTTCAGATGAGTTGAGAGGGGGCTCTATGAGCTGCCTGTGGAAGCAGAGGAATTTCCTCCAGGAATTTCCTTCCAGGGCTTTTCCCTGTTCTGTCACACCTTGTGTGTGTTGTGATGGTGCTTGGTCCTGGGGAATGCTGCAGTGTCATCTGCAGGAATGTCCTTTGTTTTGGGCACTTGGAATACTTGGGAGCCCTCCTTTCCTCAAGTGTAAATGCTCCCATGGCAGGGTTTAGTCTGGGATTTGTGCTCAGGTACTGCAGGGCTGGGTTTGCCATCCTGGACAGGTAATGTCTGGTGCAGGTGGGTTTTGTGCTCTGGGAAGCCGAGCTTGTCCTGGATCAGCAGCCAGGGTTGGTGATGGTTCCTGCTCTCCTTTCCACACATTGATGCTGATTGGGATGAGATTGGCTTTTTGGTGGATCTGAGAGTTTTGGGCATTGTGTGCTTTGCACACAGCATTAATGGAGTCTGTTCATGTTCTCACAGGCTGCCCGAGGGCTTCACCCAGCTCCGGAGCCTGGGCCACCTGGCCCTGAATGATGTGTCCCTGCAGAGCCTCCCCACTGACATTGGGAAGTGAGTATGGCCTGTTCTGGGGAGGGGCTGGGCTGGGGACACCTTGCTGCTGGCACCAGGACAGTGGCAGCACCTGCAGGGACAAGCCAGGGTTGTTAAAACACCTTCCTACTAAGGTTCTGCTCCCTGCTGGGGTTTGTGGCACAGCAAGGATTGATCCAGTCTCCTCAATCCAGTTTTCCCTGTGTTCTCAGTGCCCATTTGCCCCTCTCCAAGCAGGTGTGGGCTGCCTGATGATGTTTGATTCAGATTTATGCTGCTGGCCAGTGCCTCTCCCATGGGGTTTGCCTTTCCTCATGAGAGGGGTTTGACCTTTCTGGGCAGGCAGTCCTGTTGTGGCAGCGTGTTCCTTGTCCTGAGTGTGGGCACAGTGTTGTTCCTTGTGGCTGCAGCAAGCACCTGTGTCCACAGAGCCATTTTCGTCGTGTTTCTGTTCACGTCTCCATCCACGTGTACACACCCATGCATTGCACAGGACACCAGGGGTGGTTCCAAGGGAAGGGACATGAGCAGCCCCTGGTATCCCTGAGCCCTGTCCAGTGAACCTGGCTTTCTTGCTCCCTTTTCTCTTGCAGTTTGGCAAACCTGGTGACTTTGGAGCTGCGTGAGAACCTGCTAAAGACTCTCCCCACGTGAGTGTCTGTCTGGGGGCTGCAGGAGTCTCCTGCCTGGTCCTTCTTGCTGCTCCCTCAGGGACCAGGGCAGGCTCCATCACTTGGCTGGGGAGGGCTCAGGCTGGGCACAAATAGGCTGCACCTTGCTGGATTTCCTTAAATTGGGGTGAGGAGGAAGAGGATGGTGCAGGGCTGCAGAGCAGCAAAGGATGTTCAGAGCCTGCACTCAGCCTGTGTAAGGATTGATTTAGAATAGGCAGGCTCCCCAAAAAAGCTGCTGGAAATAGTGAGAACCCCATTTTTCCTGAAGAGGTGGAGCAGGGTGGATTCTTTTGGAAAGAAAGAGAAAAGTGTGGATGGGGGTGTAGGAGGAGCTCTGTGCACAGTGAGGTTCAGGATTTGAGGAGCACAGCTGCAGGGTCCATTTTGCTCCTGACATCTGTTCTGTTGGATATCCCTCCTGCTTGTTCTGGGTGGGATAACTGCCTCCCCTGCAGCAGACAGAGCTAAGCCAGCAAGGGACAAGAGGTAAGTGTTGTTCCACGTGCTGGAGTCAGGGATAGGGATGAGTTCCTGGCAGGGAACATGGTTCATGGTGGAGGTGATGCTCTCAGGTGGATGGACGTGGAGAACTGCCCAGTTGCTACTTCAGTCTTTGCTCTGGCCCTATCAGAGTTTGCTGAGTTTTCTGCCCTCCAGCAGCTCTGTCAGCTCATTGCCTGCCTGCTTATGCATCCCACTGATGATTCCCCCAGCTTTCCTTGGAGTCACTGAAAGGATTCTGCTGGCTGCTTCTTGAGCAGCAGTTCTTTTGGGGCCACCTGAACTCCTCAGGGAAGGTGTGATGTGTCAAGCTGTTGTCACAGCTGTCCTCAGAGCTCTCTTACAGTTCTCTTTGAGCAGCTGTTGTTTTGTGGCCACCTGAACTCCTTGGTGAAGGTGTGATGTGTGCAGCTGTTGTCACAGCTGTCCTCAGAGCTCTCTTACAGTTCTCTTTGAGCAGCTGTTGTTTTGGGGCCACCTGAACTCCTTGGTGAAGGTGTGATGTGTGCAGCTGTTGTCACCTGTCCTCAGATTACAGCTCCTGGCAGGAGCTCAGTTTGTCTGCTGGCACTTCACCCTGTAGGAGCACAGATCAGGATCACAAAGGGCCTGGTCTGATGCCAGCCAGCACATCCCTTGTGCCCAGCAGTGACCCTGTCACAGAAAGGTTACAGGAGGGGGCAGCTGAGATGGTAATACTAAATCAACCTTCTGAGAGCTTGGAGTCAAATTCTCATCTCTCACCTCGTCCTAAAAGCCCATCAACACCACAGCAGAGAAGTTACTCCCAATAGCTTTTGGCCATCAGAGAACCACCAAGTCTCTGGAGTTTGAGAATTCAGTCTGTGGCCACAGCCTTTGGGTTTTTGGGGAGATCTCTCTTTCCCAGTGCTGGGTTTTTGGGGAGATCTCTCTTTCCCAGTGCTGGGGTTTTGGGGAGACCTCTCTTGCCCAGTGCTGGATTTTTGGGGGGATGTCTCTTGCCCAGTGCTCCCAGTTGCCCTTTGGTAGTTCTGGGTGCCATCCAGCAGCATGCTGGTAGAGTGCTATGAGGTTTTGGTGTTTTCACTGGAAGGTTAATCCAGGCTTGATACTCACTCTGTAATGCAAATTCAGCTTCTTTTCATCTTTCCCTGTCATTTTTCAAACCAGGACACTCCCCAGTTCCCCAAATTCTGTTTTGGGATGATTTCCAGCAGTAGAACGTGGATATTGAAGGCCAAGGTAGTTCTGATCAGAGGTATCAGTCGAGTACAGGATGGCAGGCCATGGCCAAACCCATTTCAGTGATGCTGTGGGTTCTCTGCCTCAGGCCCTGGGGCTGACTCTGGCTGCACACTGTGCCTAGGAACAGCTCTAAATAAGGTCAGGCGGCCTTGCCAAAGAGGAGAATGACTTAAACAAGAACAGGCTGGTGCTTTGTTCCCAGGGTTCCCTAGCCCAGTGAATAGATAGGTGGACTTCAATGCTGACAGTTTGGAGCAGCAAAATGCATCAGGGTCCTTTTGGTATTTTGTTGTTGTGGAGCTTCTTGAATGACCCAGCTTGCAGTGACCTTTGTTTGCCAACATTCCATGTAATTGGTCAGCCTTCTGGTGTTGACTGAGCTGTGGAATGGTTCAGCTTGTGCAGCTGGTGATCACCCCTCATTTCTCCCATGCAGCTGGGATGCAGCCAGAGACTTGGGAAGGGCAGCTCTCCTCGATTCCTGTGGAATGGTGGAGGGTGGTCTGTACTGAGATCTTTTGCCAGATGTCATCTGTGTGGATTCCCCAGCTCACCTGTTCCTGTTCTGGGAATTGAGGCTGTGAAAGTGCTGAGGGGCAGTCAGGGCTGTCTGTGGATCCCCCAGATGTGGATTCCCCAGGTCACTTGTTCCTGTTCTGGGAATTCAAGCTGTGAAGGTGCAGAGGGACGGTCAGGGCTGTCTGGATCCCCCAGATGTGGATTCCACAGCTCTCTTGTTCCTGTTTTGGGAATTGAGGCTGTGAAGGTGCAGAGGGACAGTCAGGGCTGCATCACCTCCAGAGGAGTTAGGGTTGGTGCACATTCATGGTGAAGGAGTGCTGTGCAGCAGGATCCTCTGGGTGAAACTGCTGATAAACCTTTGCTGGAGTTGATCTCAAAATCCACCGCTGCATGCAGCAGGAAATTCATTTTCCTGCATAGCCCAGATGTTTTTACAGGCAAGACAGCTCCCTTTTATTGCACCCCCAACAGCCCTGGTTTGGGTGGCCTTGAGAGGTGGACCTGTTTCCAGAGAAATGTGGGGATTTCTCTATTGGGACAGTTCCTGAAGAGGAGAATGAAGCTGTTGCCTGCTGGGGGAGTGGGCAGGGCTGGCAGCTGGCACACAGTGAGGGGCAGCAGCCCTCTGGGCAGCTGGAGTGGATGGGTCAGACTCAGGTGTGAGCACCTGGACCATGTGGTGAGAACCCCCCCATGGGTTTGTGGGACTGCAAGGTTGGCCCAGCCCCAGGTGTGGCGTGTGGGGTGCTCAGGGCTGCTGGTGTGGGTGAGGACAGGTCCTGTGCAGTGCCTTCATCGTGAGCTTCTGTCTGTACCACTCCCCTCACCCGAGACATCAGGCCACTGTCGTGTTCCCTTCCTCTTCAGAAGCACGAGCATCCTGTTTGGGGAAGGCTGTGGAATTTGTCATTGCTCCCTTCCCTGCAGCTGTGTGCTCCCCTTGCCCCCCACACATGTCCTGTCCTCTGCTGAGCCCCTCCTGTTGCCTGTCAGTCCGTGCCCAGCTCCCTGTCCTCGCCGTGCAGCAGCAGCCATGGGAACGTGTGGCTGCTCACTTGCTGTGCTTTCAATCACAGGGAGTGTTGTGGTGGGGGGAGCAGAGGGCAAACTGGTACCATGGGGCTGCTGGAGCCTCTGAACCATTCCCTGGGGAAGGGAGCACCTCCACAAAGTGCTGGGCTCAGAGAGATGTGAGAAAGGCCAGGATTGCCCCACCTGCTGCAGGAGTTACTGGAGATGGTGTGGTTTGTGCAATGTGTGTCCCAGGTGCTAACCTTCCGCTCTTTATTTCTTGTTTTATCTCTCTGTGCCTGTGCCTCACAGCTCCCTCTCCTTCCTTGTCAAGTTAGAGCAGTTGGATCTCGGTGGCAATGACCTGGAAGTGCTGGTAGGTGAGGGCTGCTGGGGAGGGGCTTGGGGGGTTGGCAGGGGTTTCCACCTGCAATGCAAAGAGACAGGCCCTCAGGTTGTTTGGGGAGGTTCTGATCTGCCCAGCATGGCCCAGTCACCATTCCCAGGTGAATTTTCTCTCCGTGTGTCAGCCCCTGTGTCCCATGTCCTGCTGGCCTCACACTCTGCCTGCCCTGTCCTTTCCAGCCTCTGGGATGGAGATTCTTCCTGTCTGGCTGCCGAGGATCTTTCCTTTCCAGCAGGACTCAGTGCTTCCCTTCTCTGTCCTGCACTGCCCCCAGCTGTTTTCCTTCTCATCCAGCTTCCTGCCTTTCTGCTTTCTGATGTGATTTCTGCCCCACACAGTGCTGGGCCATTCCATGTTGCCCATGGCAGTGAGGGTAGCCCAGTGTGGGGGCTCTCTCCATGGAGGGCTCAGCATGTGGAGAGCAAGGGCACAGTCTAAGTTGAGGTTATCTGGGCATTTGGGGCCACGCTGTGATATTCTGCAATTTGCAGCTGTGGATTAAGCTATTGCTGGATCTTCCTCTTTGTGTCCTGGTATGGGTTTTAGCAGAAATCCTTCAAAGCTGGGAGGCAAAGGGGCTCGTGCAGCTCAGCTGTGCACAGGCTGAGCTCACCTGTGAGAACAGGTGTGTGACACTGAGCCATGCTCTAGTGGGACAGACTCCAAACCCTGATTGCCTCGGGGGCTATGGGATGTGCATGTATGTCTGTCACAGCTGATGGTGCCACTGGGTCATCTTGAGCTGGCCAGTGGTACCCAAATGTTCTTTTTCATGTCTGAGAGGAGGAAGATGTATTCCTTCTGTAAGGCCAGAATTTCTAATCCCCTGAAATCATGGAATCATTTAGGTTGGAAAAAGCATCTGAGACCACTGAGTTCAGCCACTCTCCCAGCATTGCCAAGGCCACCACTAACCCATGTCCCCAGGTGCCACATCCACACAGCTGTTAAGTCACCCCAGGGGTGAGGACTCCTCCTGTGCCCAAGGCAGTCTGTGCAAGGGCTGGACAGCCCTTTCCAGGAGCAATTTTCCCAATATCCAACCTAAACCTCCCCTGGCACAATTTGAGACCATTTGTGCTGTCCCTTGTTCGCTGGGAGCAGAGCCCGACCCCTGCCTGGCTCCATCCTCCTGCCAGGGAGCTGCAGGAAGCAGCATCTCCCCTGAGCCCCATTGTGCCCCAGCTCCTGAGCTGCTCTCCACCAGAGCTGTGCTGCAGGCTCAGCTCTCCTTGCCTGCTGACACAGCCCTGCTGATGCTGTCAGTGTTTGCCCCTGGAGCCATCCCAGACATTCCCGGTGTGCTCCCAGGGTGAGAGGCACAGCAGTGCCTGGCTGTGCAGAGTGCTGTGTCTGCACACCCTCGAGCAGCCTCTCCCTGTCCCTGGAGGGGCTGATGTCCTGGTGATGCCCTGGCTGATGTCCTCACTGTGCTGTCTCTGCAGCCGGACACTCTGGGCGCGCTCCCGAACCTGCGCGAGCTGTGGCTGGACCGGAACCAGCTCTCGGCCCTGCCACCGGTGAGTGTCTGCTCAGCACACCCTTCCCTTTCCCCTTCCCTAAATTTCCCTTCCCTACTGCTCCCTGAGCCATGAACACACATCCACCCCTTTCCTTTCCCTTTCCTTTCCCTTTCCTTTCCTTTCCCTTTCCTTTCCCTTTCCTTTCCCTTTCCTTTCCCTTTCCTTTCCCTTTCCTTTCCCTTTCCTTTC
>JAWWEX010000108.1:8864489-8876147 GCA_035583215.1 Arremon brunneinucha
CATTGTTTACATTTTGTTCCTGAGGCCTCTTAGCTTCTCAGGAGAAAAAATCCTAAGGAAAGGATTTCTCAGAAAATATCATGGCTACAACTGTTTCTGCCTGAATTCTGCCTGTTCCTGCACTCCTTGGGTAAGAAGTGCTGGAACTGAAGCATCAGACACTTCTGGAGGCTGCTGTAGGTCTGGTGGGAGATGTACAGAAGATGACAGGATGGTGAGGCCACAGCCTTTGTCCTCAAGGCCTCTGATGCCATGGGCAGATACAACAGAATCCTAATGGGACAAGACCTGACCTCCATCCATATCTGCAACCCTGCTCTTCCCAAAAAGAGCTCCCACTGTGTTCCCTTCCTCCCCAGAGAACCTGCTGCAGAACAGCGTGGATGAGAGCTGGACAGACAGCAACTTGAACAGAGTCAGTGTGATCCAGTTCCTGGATGAGCCCAAAGGGGATGAGGATGAGGAGTCTGGAGCTGAGAGACGGGTAAGGCATTCCTGGAGCTTGTTGGCTCCTGTGGGGGCACAGGGACAAGCTGAGCTTCCAGAGATGGGGCCACTGTGGTGTCCACGTTTTACACTGCTCTAGGTGTGTGATTTCCACAGTCTGAAGGCTCTTTGGTGCCCAGGCAGGAGGGGAAGGGTGTGAATTCCCTGGGAGCTGTGGTGCAGAGCATTTTGAGGCTCTTCTATGGGAGTGGGGCGCTCAAAATGTCCAGAGATCCCAGCAGAGCACTGTCAGGGTTGGGTTTTAGCTCACCCCCACCATGGGGAAAGGCTGCCCAACCCAGGCCATCCCCATCCCTCCAAGCATGCAGGCAGTGCAGCCCATTGTCAGGGTTCTTTTTGCCAGGGTCAGGATTAAGTGTGTGAGACTGGATTTCTTGCTGGGACTCAGATGTTTATTAGTTTTTATCCATGTTACAGTCTCACAAACTCTGAGTTCTGCAGCACTTCACTGTAACAAACTAAAAAATGGAGCCCTATCTCTCTCTCTCTACAAGATCTTTTAAAGGTAAACTGTCCAATTAAGAAATGACACCTAAATTATTTTTACTTTTAACCCAGTAACCAATCACCCATGGCCCACAGTATGGACTTTTTTATCCAATTACACAAAACCACCCAAACCCATGGAGAAGAAGGTGAAGAAGAAGGACCAGCCTCTGCTCTAAAACCTCCATCTTGCTTTATATATATTACTATATTCTAAAACCTTTAACTGTAGGGTTTTCACCCTGTGATATTACACACTTCTGTTCAAACTCCACACCCACAATCTCAGTTCTGTCATTCCATTTTGGAAGCCTTCTCCACAGCCTCAGGTAAATGCAGTATTCTCCTGGGGGTCAGAGTCTGCCAGCACAGAAAGTCTGAAATTTCAGCAGCCCGTGCTGTGGAGTGTCCTGTTAGTAAAATACTAAACACTGCCTCAAAACCTGCAAGAGGTGGTTGTGCTTCCAGGGCAGATGCAAAGGCCAGGACAGCAGTTCTCAGTGAGTGCTCTGAGGGTTTCAGTCTCCTGCAGGACTTAATTCCTTTTTAGTTTTTGGAAAGCTGTCCTCGAGATCTGAATCCTTCCACATCCAGTGAATGGTGTTGGCAGCTGTCCTGGCAGTGTGTGGGTGCTGCTGGCATTGGGAGCTTTGGGGATTTTTGGAATTGTTCTCAACATTGTGACTGGTTTTAGAATGCTGGTTTTCTTGGCTCTCCACCTGGGATGGAACTCTCTAAGCAGCACCAACTCTGCTGCATTTGGGCTGGGCAGACCTGTTAAGTCCAGAGGAGTTAGGAGGACATCCCAAGAATTCTCACCTGTGTTCTGGAGGAGTTTCTGTGTTGAGAGTTTTTAATTTACTAAGCCTGAAACACCACTTTAAGCTCCCCAGCTCCATCATTCCTCCCAAAACCCCTGTCAGCTGGAGAGCAGGATGATGGAGAGAGCTCCCAGGGCTCCCTGCCTGTGATCTTTCCCCATTTCCAGGCTGGGGAAGGCCTGGAGCAGATCCTGCAGCAGGCGGTGTTGGTGGTGTCCCCTTGGGGCTCTGGCTCTGATAAAGGTGTTTCTCATCTGCAGAGGGTCATGGCATGGTGTCTGGCTTTGAACAGACAGGTGTGTGCTAAGGAAGGCAGGAGCCTCCCTTTAAATGGAAAATGTAAACCCCCCTCCCTCCAAATTGTTATAATTTTGAAATTAAGAGGCTCAGGCAAAGATATGGGAGCAGGAATAACAATTCTTTACTAGGAAAATTAAAAATGCAAATGCAGTAATACAAACAACAACAAAAAAACCCATTGAAAGAGTCAGGATAGACCTGGCGTGCTGTGTGTCAGGCTGGTGTCCCAGCCCCATCCCATGGGGGCTCAGCCCTCCTGCAGTGCCAGCTGTGGCTCTGCTGCAGCAGGGATCCTGCACAAGGGGGGAGTTTTCCTCTGCAGCTCCAGGGCTGCTGGAGATGGGCCTGGGCTCCTGTGGCAATGCAGGGCAGCAGAAAGCTGCTCCTGTGGCAATGCAGGGCAGCAGAAAGCTGCTCCTCTGGGAATGCAGTGGGCAAAGGCTGCTGTGGTGTTCCAAACCTCAGATTGCATCCAGGTAGGAATGCTTGGCTCCTCCCCTGGGCAGAGCATCTCCCAATGGGATTATGGAATTTTATCAGCCATGCAGGGGTACTCACTGGCCCATGAACAGAAGATAATTAATAATTAATGGCCCATGAACAGAAGCTGTCTCCTGGAGGGAAGACTGGTTTGTAGAAGAGAGAAACTGCCCCATGGACAGCAGATAACTGCCCCAGCTCTGACAGAATACACACACATCTCACAAGCCAGGAGCCTGGCAGTGCTGGCAGGCTGGAATCCCCTTCCTGAGGGTTTCTCCTTGCAGGGCCTGCAGCGCAGAGCCACCCCTCACCCCAGCGAGCTGAAGGTGATGAAGAAGGTGATCGAGGTGCGGCGCAGCGAGGTGAACGCTGCCAAGGCTGATGCCAACCCCGGCTCCCCCAACTCAGAGGTGAGTGATGGGCCCTGGGGAGTGGAGAACCACAGAGAACAGGGGGTCACGTGTGGTGGTGCTCACAGGGGTCCCAGGACGAGGGAGGAGATGAGAATCTTGGCTCCATGTTTCAGAAGGCTGATTTATTATTTTATGATATATATTATATTAAAAGAAAATGATATACTAAAACTATGCTAAAAGAATAGAGAAAGGATTTCATCAGAAGGCTTACAAGGAAAGGAAGGAATGAAATGATAATAAAAAATAATTAATATTTTATTATTATAATAAAATAATACAATCTTGTCACTGACCAGAGAGTCTGAGACAGCTGGACTGTGATTGGCCATTAATTAAAAACAACCACATGAGACCAATCACAGATGCACCTGTTGCATTCCACAGCAGCAGATAATTATTGTTTACATTTTGTTTCTGAGGCCTCTTGGCTTCTCAGGAGAAAAAATCCTAGCAAAAGGATTTTTCAGAAAATATGTCTGTGACAGTCATGGAATGGTTTGGGTTGGGAGGAATCTTACACATCAGCAAGTTCCACCTCCGTGCCATGGCAAAGACATTTTCCACTGGGAACATCTAGCATATAAAAGGACTGACTTTTGGGAAAGATTGGGAATGGATTGCCTGGGGAGGTTGGGAATTTGCCTTGAGATGTCATGGGAGGCCTGTGAAACAGAGCAGGAGGTAGAGCCAGGAGGCAGAGAACAGTAGAAGGGGAATTGTGTGTATCAGTACCAATTTTATAGCACAGGGAGAAGGAGAGAAGGCTCTGATATTCCCAGTAAAGAGTGGTGGGGATGGAGCACTTGCAGGAGGCACCTTGCTGCCCTGATGGGAGCTGGGGATAAATCCCTGCACAGGAGAGTGCACCCAGTCCCATGGAGGGAGCTCAGGAGGGGAAGCTGTGGGCACCCCAAGGAACAGCTGGTTCTGATACTCCCAGTAAAGAGTGGTGGGGATGGAGCACTTGCAGGAGGCACCTTGCTGCCATGGTGGGAGCTGGGAATAAATCCCTGCCCAGGAGGGTGCACCCAGTCCCATGGAGGGAGCTCAGGAGGGGAAGCTGAGGAAAAGCTGGTTCTGTTGGAGCTGCATTCCCCCCTCACACCAGTGAGACTGCTCCGGCTCCATGCTGACCACCAGAACCCTTTTCTCAGGAGAAGAGGCTGAGTGCCATGTCCAACCGCAGCGAGGACTCGCACCTGTCCGCCAGCACGGCCTCCGTGGAGGGCAGGGCAGAGGACAGGGACAGGGGCTGGCCCAACGGGCAGCTGCCCGACCTGCACAGGGACCTGCACAAGGACAGCAAGCCCAGGGCCCAGGAGGAGCACAAGGAGCCTGCTGACCACGAGGAGGAAGATGTGGAAGTGGAATACAATGAGGTACGAGCCTGGGAACTGCTGCAGGGTCGTGAGAAACAGTGAGGGGAGCTGGAAGTTTCAGAGAAGTGGGAAATAGAGGTGCAGGGAAATGGATGTGGGATTTGGGCATCGCTGGAGGCAGATCCAGACTGTGGAAGGCAGTGCAAGCAGAGGCTGTGGGAGTCTGGCAGGCGGTGGGAAAGCTGGAGTGGCTGTGAGGGGTTTGAATGCCCTCCATCCCTGGAGCTGACAGAAGAGTGCCTGGGGAAGGTGTGGGTGTGGAAAAAGGCAAGGATGGGGAGATGGGAATCCATTCCTGCCTTGTGCTGGGCACAGCAGCAGTGCCACTGGCCTGGGGAAGGTTGTGGAAAAAGGCCAAAAGGAAATAGGAATCCATTCCTGCCTTGTGCTGTGCACACCAGCAGTGCCACCGGCCTGGGGAAGGTGTGATTGTGGAAAAAGGCAAGGATATGTGGAATTGGGAATGCATGCAGTGCCACTGGCCTGGGGAAGGTGTGGCTGTGGAAAAAGGCAAGGATGTGGAATTGGGAGTCCATTCCTGCCTTCTCCTGGGCACAGCAGCAGTGCCACTGGCCTGGGGAAGGTGTGGCTGTGGAAAAAGGCAAAAAGGAAATGGGAATCCATTCCTGCCTTCTCCTGGGCACAGCAGCAGTGCCACTGGCCTGGGGAAGGTGTGATTGTGGAAAAAGGCAAGGATGTGTGGAATTGGGAATGCATGCAGTGCAAATGGCCTGGGGAAGGTGTGGGTGTGGGTGTGGAAAAAGGCAAAAAGGAAATGGGAATCCATTCCAGCAGTGCCACCAGCTCTGCCTGTGTGGCAGAGGGCTCCCAGGGACAGCAGGTTCAGTGCTGCCAGCCCTCTGTGCCCTGGGGCTCACGCTGTGTCTGGGCTCTCCTGTCACAGCCCACCGTGCACTTTGCCGAGGACACGCTGATCCGCAGCGAGGATGAGGATGAGGACGAAGAGCGGCCGTTCCCCGTGGAGAAGCAGAGGCTCATCCGCAAGGACACGCCCCACTACAAGAAACACTTCAAGATCACCAAGCTGCCCAAGCCAGAGGCAGTGGTGGCGCTCCTGCAGGGGCTGAACAGCGATGGGGTCCCCAAAGAGGAAGAGGAGCTGGGAGGCTGCAATAATAACACAGAGCCCAGGGATCAGGAGGAAGCGTGGGATGAGGAGGACAGAAAGAATGGAGCTCTGTCTGCTCAGCCCTCCGTGAAGGTAAGGTCTTGTGAGGAGGGGGAGCTCACAGGGCTGCAGACCTGCCCCTGCTCCTGTGGCCAGCAGCCAGGTTGATGTGGTGCTGAGGAAGGCTCTGGCAGGAGCTGCAGCTCTGGGGATGTGCTGAGGGTGGCAGGAAGGCTCTGGCAGGAGCTGCAGCACTGGGGCAGAGCTGCAGGTCACTGGGGCTCGTGGGGCTGCCCTAGAGCTGTGCTGTGTGGCTGTGTCTGACACCTCCACTGTGTCCAGGTCCATCAGCCCCATGGCACGTGCTGCAGGGACAGTTCTGTCTCACCTCCGGTGGGTTCTGCTGCTCCTTCCAGCCTCCTCCTCCTCACTGCTGGTTGTTGCTGCTGGTTCACAGCAGGATGAGCTTTGTCCCTGTGTGGATTCAGTCTTAGACTGGCACTCGTTGGCACAGTGCTTCCTGGAGCATGTCAGTGCAGCCAGGAGTGTGCCCTTCCCTGTGCTGCCACCCAGGCACAGCCTGATGGAGGCTGCACTGGGATTTAGGGCAGCTTGGGCTCTGAAGTTTGGCCTTACTGGTTATACTGGGGCTTAGGAGATGGGGGTCCTGGGCTTTCTTCAGCTGAACCACCACGTTTGGCTGGGGACACACAGAGGTTCCTGCCTGAGAAGGTTCCTCACAGTGGAATGGGGATACATGGATGAGGGACACCTCACGAGATCAGCCCAGTTCTCACCCAAGGGTTTGAGGATTTTTTGAGTTGTGTTTGGTGGGCAGAGGTCAGGATGTGGCTGAGTCTCCATTGCAGTCTGACATCAGCAGATCTCAGGGTGAGGTGTGGGTCTCTGGAAGATGCTGGAGTTACCTGCTTCTGCTGTAGCTGCACCTGCTCCAGGTGCTGGGGTCATTCCCATCCCTGCTGGAGCTCAGGTTGCCCAGGGAAAGGTCCTGTCCCTCACTTTCCCTCAGTGGGTGCTTGCCTTGCTCTGTGTGAGCCAGTGCAGCTCATCTTGTGCTCCCTGGGGCTGAGGCCACTTTTCCCACTGCTGGTGAAGTCCCTCAGAAGGAATGTTTTACTGTCCCAACTCCCCTTCGTCCAGTCCCCATCATCCTCACCTGAGAAGGCTGGGGACTGAGCTGAGGAGGCACTGCCCCACTGCAGAGCCTGTGGGGCCTGTTCAGGGTGGGAACCTGTCAGAAATGACCCTGGGTCCCAGCTCAGCCTCTGCTGGGCTCAGCTCTCCTCCCTGGGCTGGGATGGATGCCTGCTCCATTTCTGGGCTGTGTGCCAGCTGTGGGGATGGATGCAGGGAGCAGGGTCCCTGTGCAGGGGATGGACTGAGGAGGAGGCAGCACAGGCTGTGCAGGAGCCTGAATCCTACAGCCAGAGGGCTTTGTTGCAAGGACAGTTGGTTTTCAGAAGAAATCCTGAGGTTTCCTGCGCTTGAGAGCAGGATCCCAGGTGCCTGCCAGGGTGTGCTTTTGCACCAGAGAAAGGGATTGCTGCAGTTGTGTTTGGGACTGCAGTTGTGTTTGGGACTGCTTTTATGCATTTTTTGCAGTTGTGTTTGGGGCTGCTCGTTCCTGTGCAGCAGCTTGTGGCACCACAGGCTCCTCGGTGCTTCCTCCTGTGTTTAACCCTTCCTGTTCCCAGACTGACCTGGAGGGGATGAGGTCAGCCAGTGGTGGCCCTCAGGGTGCCAGCATGGCCAAAGCCTGGCCTCAGGGGTGCCCTTGGCAGGACTGGCTGGCACTGGGCACTGTGGGAGCAGCCCTGCTGGGGTGCTGAGCAGGGCTGGGGGCTGCTCTGGGGCTGAGGGTCAGCTCTGGAGCTGTGCTGTGAGAGGGCTCAGCTGTGGAGCTCTGCGGGTCAGCAGTGACTCCTTTGGGAGCTCCGGAGCTCAGCAGTGACTCTGGGAGCTCTGGAGCTCAGCAGTGACCCCAGGGACTGGATCAGCCCAGGAGCTCCTGAGCTCAGCAGTGACTTGGGGAGCTCTGGAGCTGAGCAGTGACCCCAGGAACTCTGGAGCTCAGCAGTGACCCAAGGAACTCTGGAGCTCAGCCATGACTCTTCTGGGAGCTCTGGAGCTCAGCAGTGACTCCAGGAACTGGATCAGCCCAGGAGCTCCAGAGCTCAGCAGTGTCTCTGGGAGCTCTGGAGCTCAGCAGTGTCTCTGGGAGCTCTGGAGCTCAGCAGTGACCCCAGGAACTCTGGAGCTCAGCAGTGACTCTGGGAGGTGGATCAGCCCCAGGAGCTCTGGTGCTGAGCAGTGACCCCAGGAGCTCTGGAGTCAGCAGTAAGCCCAAGAGCTGGATCAGCTCCCTAGCTCTGGAGTTCAGCAGTGACTCCAGGAGCTCCAGAGCTCACCAGTGACCCCAGGAGCTGGTCAGCCCCAGAGCTCTGGAGCACAGCAGTGACCCCAGGAGTTCCTGAGCTCAGCAGTGATTCTGGGAGCTCTGGAGCTCAGCAGTGATTCCTCTGGGAGCTGGATCAGCCCCAGAGCCCTGGAGCTCAGCAGTGACTCCTCTGGGAGTTCTGGAGCTCAGTAGTGACCCCAGGAGCTGGATCAGCCCCAAAGCTCCGGAGCTCAGCAGTGACTCCTCTGGGAGCTCCTGAGCTCAGCAGTGATTCTGGGAGCTCCAGAGCTCAGCAGTGACTCCTCTGGGAGCTCCTTAGCTCAGCAGTGATTCTGGGAGCTCCAGAGCTCACCAATGACTCCTCTGGGAGCTCCTGAGCTCGGCAGTGACTCCTCTGGGAGCTCCTGAGCTCAGGAGCATCTCTGGAGCCAGCCCAGCTGTGGCCCAGTGCGTGTGTTGGGTGGTGGTGGTGGTCGTGGTGGCGGGTTTGGTCGATGCTCCACTAATCCGCATGCCTCTTTGCTGGTTCCTGTCCTAACAGGGGGTGTCGTTTGATCAAGCCAATAATCTGCTGATTGAACCTGCTCGCATTGAGGAGGAAGAGGTCTGTACCACTCCTACTGTTCTCTCTCTGCCAAAAATCACCCAGCCTGCTTGATTTGCTTCCCAGCCTCACCCGTTGTTGTAGGGGGACTCTGATCTCTCTGGGTCAAGTGGCTTCTGGACCTGGCTCATCCCAAACACGATGATTGTTTCCTCCTTGCTTTCCCCCTTTCCTCTTTTCCTGGCCTTGAGGTGAGAGTGGCTGCTGCAGAGCTGGAGTGAGCTGGAAACGATGTAAAAACCAAAGGAGCTCAGGTGGGAAGGTCAGTTCCTATTTGCTGTGCGTTGATGGAGAAGTGGGGTTGAACAAATGGATATTTCTGGACGTGTGGGTAACCCTGGAGGAGCAGGGATATTGTGAATCAGCTGAGTGCTGTGTAGTGACCCTTTGATAAAAGGAGGAGCATCTCACTCAGGGCACTCTGAGGACTGGAGCTGATGATTTGTGCATCTCCTGCAGCCTCCCCCGAATCCCATCAAGGATTACATGCAGCATGAGGTGTCAGGAGGGGTCAGGTGGCATCTGAGGGGCCTGGCATGGGGATGGTGGGTATGCTCAGGGTTAGAGTCCTGTGTCTGCCTGCCTGTTCATCCTCTGGCTGTGTCTCCAGGTTCTCAGTGCCTGACCAGTGCCTGGCCCGTGGGTCAGCAGCTCTCTGCAGGCAGGTTTCCCAGGAGCTGCTGGAGGCACAGTGCTGCTGCCCCTGAGGAGAGGCAGGAACAGCATCCCTGCTGATGCTTGCATGGGGATTTCTCCCCTAGGACAGGCAGTACAGGGCCCCAGAGCCGAGTGCTGGCCAGGGAGTCTCTGAGAACTTGGCTCTGCTGTTCCCTCAGGTGTGAAACTGGAATCTTTCTTGGTTTTGGAGCAAGGCTTTCCAGGAGGGAGGTGACAAATCCTTTCCACCCAGGCAGAACATGAGCTGGCTCAGGTGTTGTGGAGGGATGGAATGTAAGAGAATAGTGCAGAAGGCAGTCTCACACCTGAGGAGTTGCAGCTGTACTAATCACCAAAGATCAGGAACAGGCCTGCCCTTAACGGGCCACAGCTGTGTCCAATAAGAAGATGAGTGCTACAAAAGAGTGGCTTAGCTGGGTGAGGAGAGAGTTGGAGTCAGTTGGCTGTGCTGTGAAGGGAGTTGGAGTTTGTTGGTTGTGCTGTGGGGAAGAAGGAGTCAGCGCTGTGAGGAGCTGCCCATGAGAAATCACCGAGAAGGTATGGAAGATTTACAATAAGATGACTACAAGATGTGGTCCCCTGTTAGTGCATCCTGAAGATTTCTCCATCTTTCTCCATCTCTAGGTCCCTGAAAACCACATTAGTATTTCTTGCATTTCTCTTCTGATCCTGGAGGTCTTTTCCCGCCTCAGTGATTCTGTGATTCCTGGGTGTGGCTGGTGTGAGGCTGCCCCAGGCTGGCTCTGGTGTCCCCTTTGCACAGATCTGTTCCCACATTGAGGAAAACATGGCTGTGCAGCTCACAAGGAGCTGGAGATGTCCCAGACTGGTGGTTGGAGTCACGCAAGAGCAGACTAGCTTTGGGAAGTTGGTTGAGAGTACCTGATTGTCCTGCAGCCCTGGGCAGTGCTCAGCAAGGAACCTTGCACGAGACCAGGTTGCTCCAAGCCTGACCAGCCTGTCCTTGAACACCTCCAAAGGCATCTGCCTGCTGCTCCAGGGATGATTCCTTGAGAGGAACCGTGGGATGATGGAGCTGAGCAGAGCAGAGAGCCTGGAGCTCTTGAGCAGCAGGGTGTGAGGTTCATGACACTGCTGTCACATTCCTTACATAATGTAATACAGCCCTGGGAGAGGAGGCACTGCTGATTCCTGGCTGTTCCTTATCCCTGACCATGGCTGTGAGCTGGAGACTGATCTTGTTGGAGCAGAACTGGAGAGACACACCCAGCTTGTGCCAGCCCCAGCGTGGGGCACTCCCAGAGCTGCTCTTGGTGCCAGGAGAGAATAACTTTGTTGGAATATGGGATGCCCTGTGCTGCATTGCAGAATAACTTTGTTGGAGTGTGGGATACCCTCTGCTGGTGCAGTAGAATAACTTTGTTGAATTCTGGGATACCTTCTGCTGCAGCAGGAGAATAACTTTGTTAATGTGTGGGATACCCTGTGCTGTGTTGAGGGAGAGAATGTAAGAAAATAAAGATAGTGTAGAAAGTAATCTCACACCTGAGGACTGGCAGCTGTACTAATCCCCAAAGATTAGGAACAGGCCTGAATTTAATAGGCCACAGCTGTGTCCAATAAGACAAGTGATACAAAAGAGTGGGTTAGCTGGTGGTGAAGAGCTTTGGAGTTTGTTGGTTGTGCTGTGAGGAGAGATGGAGTTTGTTTGCTGTACTGTGAAGAGAGTTGGAGTTTGTTGGCTGTGCTGTGATGAAAAAGGAATCAGTGCTGTGAGGAGGTGCCCATAAGAAAACACCAAGAAGGTGTGGAACTTTTGAAATAAAATTACAACAGTGCTGCAGCAGAATAACTTTGTTAGAGTGTGGGATACCCTGTGCTGCAGCAGCAGAATAACTTTATTAGAGTGTGGGATATCCTGTGCTCCTGCAGAATAACTTTGTTAGAGTGTGGGATATCCTGTGCTGCTGCAGTGCAGAATAACTGTTAGAGTGTGGGATACCCTGTGCTGCAGTGCACAATAACTTTGTTAGGGTGTGGGATACCCAGTGGTGGATATCTGGGTTCCTGGGCTGGCTTTGTTTGGTCTCCATCCCTCCCTGCCTGGCAGTGTGGCTGTTCTGGGGTGTAGAGAGGCTCTGAGAGGAGAAAAGCAGCATATTGAGCACCTGATTGATGGCACAAGGTTAGACCTGAGCTCTGTTTTCAGGTGGTTCTGATGGAACAGCTTGGAAAGCTGCTGGGCAGGTTGCAGAACAGTGGAAGGAGGGTCCCAAGGTACAGAGCAGGGGAGTGAGGGTCCCAAGGTTGCAGGAACAGTGGAAGGAGGGTCCCAAGGTACAGAGCAGTGGAAGCAGGGTCCCAAGGTACAGAGCAGTGGAAGCAGGGTCCCAGGGTGCAGAGCAGTGGAAGCAGGGTCCCAAGGTGCAGAGCAGTGGAAGCAGGGTCACAAGGGAGCAGGGACAGTGGAAGCAG
>JAWWEX010000108.1:8912822-8923036 GCA_035583215.1 Arremon brunneinucha
AGATGCACCTGTTGCATTCCACAGCAGCAGATAACCATTGTTTGCATTTTGTTCCTGAGGCCTCTCAGCTTCTCAGGTGGAAAAATCCTAAGGAAAGGATTTTTCATAAAAAGATGTCTGTGACAGTAGCTCTCTCAGTTCCCCAGGATTGTCCCTGCTGAGGATCCTGGGGACACCTGCTCGCCCTCTCCCCTGTGCACCCAGATGTTCTGTCCCTGTCCTTTCCTCTGGCAGTGACGGTGCCCAATTCCAGCTCCTCCCTACCCAGTGCCAGTGCTGGGTTTCTCTGCCCCTCTCGTGGTGCTGGCAGTGCCCCCTGTCCCCTGAGCAGCCCTGGCCAGCTGTGTGACCTCTGTGCCTCTCTCTCCTCTCTGCCCTGGCCCCGTCTGTCTGTCTGTCTGTCCCACGGAAGGAGCGGATGCGTAGGGAGCGGGAGGCGGCCACGCAGCAGCTTGAGGAGGAAGCAGAGGTGAGCAGCACCTGAGGGGAAGGGCTGGAGAGGCCAGGAAAGGGCTGCAGCTAGGCTGTGATGGTGCTCACAGGGGTCAAGGATGAGGGAAGAGACGAGGATCTGACTCCATGTCTCAGAAGGCTTGATTTATTATTTTATTATATATATTACATTGAAACTATACTAAAAGAATAGAAGAAAAGGTTTCCTCAGAAGGCTGGCTAAGCTAAGAATAGAATCAGAAAGAATGATAACAAAGGTTTGTGGCTTGGGCTCTGTGTCCAAGCCAGCTGACTGTGACTGGCCATTAATTAGGAACAACCACATGAGACCAATCACAGATGCACCTGTTGCATTCCACAGCAGCAGATAACTGTTGTTTATGTTTTGTTCCTGAGGCCTCTGAGCTTCTCAGGAGGAAAACGTCCTAAGGAAAGGATTTTTCATAAAAGATGTCTGCGACACTAGGCTGGAAGGCTGGAGAAATCCCCAAAAAGAGTTTGTTCCCCAGAGCTTGTGTTCTCCACTCCCTCCCCTGAGAAGATGTGGCTTTGGGGATCAGAGATCAGAACTGAAGAAATGTTAAGGGATTGAGGAAAATGGGCTGGGTTAGAAACCTTGGCTTCTCTTCAGGGTTAGAAAGGCAAGATGTGGGAAGCAGAATGGAACAAAGTTGTACAGTGAGTGTGAGGTAAGGCTGGAAAAAGGAGCTGTAGAGGAATTGCAGACTTGCATTCTTACACGTGTCCAGGTCCATCATTCCAGGTGCTGTTGGAGCAAACAGGTGGGGATGGCACGTTCCTGCTCCATCAGGAGGTGGAAATGGGGCAGGAGGAGTGCAGGGATCTGAGCAGCAGTGGGTGCCCAGGGGTGCACAGGGACACATTCTCTGTGGGGTTTCTCATGCCTGGCTCCTGCCACAAGCTCACGTGGTTGTGCTTTGAACAACTCCAGCTCTTTTTCCAGGCAGTGGGAGCTCTGATGAGTTTGGAGATAAGACCTGGGTTATTACCGGGGTGGTTCCCTTTTCATTGCTTTTTCTCATTGATTTAATTGCCTTTGGGCCTGACCTGTTGCTGGTTTTTTCCCCTCTGCAGAACGTCCCCAGCGAGCCCCTGCGCCTGGACTACAGAACCCTGGCAGCCCTGCCCAGCAGTGGCCTGCAGAGAGGCAACCGTGCTGTGAGTGGGGGTCCTGGGGGGCTCTGGAGGGGGGGTTCCTGCAGGGGTACACTGAGGGGCTGTGGAGCTGTGATTCCCAACGGGAGAGGCACTGAGGGGCTGTGATTCCCAACAGGAGAGGGGCTGTGGAGGTGTGGGTGTGATTCCCAACAGGGCAGGCCGTGGTCCCTCCATCACCTGCCCTCCTCCTGTGCCGTGCTGTGGGAGGGTGTCACGGTCCATCCTTACGGACGGGTTTGTGGTGGTTCACGGATTGAGCTCAGGGTGCAAAAAGAACCGACACGGTACAAGGGGGTTTGCAGTAATAATCAAAACAAATGCACCTTTATTGAATGACCACAGCAAAATCTGATAGAGGGTTTAAGGGAGAGGAAAAGATAGAGAAAGAGAGAGAAAAGAGAGAGAGAGGGGGATATAGCTACCAAACACAGAGACAAAAGTCCTTTGGTCCAGTCCACTTGAGGATCCGCCTGTTACATTGGGGAGATCTCAAAATCTCTAGCTAACTCAGAGGTTTTTATTACAATAACTCTATTGGAAATTGTGAGGTGGGGGGAAACAGATGCCATAAGGAATAGATGTAACAGGTAGTCCATGTTCTCAGCAGTAAACGAGAATCATTGTGTTCTCGGTCCAGTGGTCACAACCTGCAAGCAAACATCTCGCTTTGGTCAGCTTTGGTCCCCCACACACCTGCCCTGGGCTGGGGGTTTCAGTCCCATCCTTGGAAGGAGCAGAGGGCCTTTCCACATGGGGGTTCCATGTCTCAGTCCTTGATGGAGAGGCTCCGTACATCTCAGTCTGTCTGTCACGGTGGTTGTAAAACAGGTGAGGGGCTTCTGTGGGAGACCACCTGGAACTCAGGAGAAGTCCAGCCAGGCCGAGAGGTGGGACAGCTCTCAAGGCTGTTGTTGCAAAAATGGCACGGTGCTCCTTCTTCTTCTCATTGGGCTCAGTGTAGCATCCAGCAAACAATACCTGTGAAAACAGTAACTTAGCACTGTGCTCTCAGGTCTCAGGCACATGACTTTCTCCTTCAGAGACAGAGATTTAAGACAGGGAGCTCTTCTCTTCAGTGGTCCCCCAATGATCATGAGGCAGATGAGGGAAAATTCAGACAGACTCTCACAGAGGTGACAGAGGAAAACTGGGCAGCAGAGCTGTGGGAGGCTCAGGCACTGAACCAGAGCTGCAAAAGGAAGATGGGAATGAGAAAATGAGAGCAATAACCAGACAGCTTTGCCTTTTGGGAAGGGAAGTGGCACAGTGTGAGAAGCTGCAGAAAGCAGAGTTGGGAACAAGGCAGAGAGAACAGCCCGGTGGGAGAGAAGGGGATCTGGATGAGAGAGTACCGGGATTTGTTGTGGAAGGAAGAGGCTCCAGAGAGCTGCCAAGGAGGGAGAGAAAGATCCTTCCCCACACAGTGATGGCAGTGCTGTGTGCACAGCTCAGTTGTGAGTCCATTGTGGGATGGTGTTTAGGAAAGGGGAGGGATGAGAGTGCTGAAACTGGAAGAATTAAACACAGAAAATGTTTAAGGCCAGGTGGGACCGTGCTTGGAGCCATCCATTCAGTGGAAGTGTCTACCCCTGGCGCTCTGGTGGAAATGTCCCTGGCCATGGCAGGGGTGGCACTGGCTGCTCTCAGGGTCCCTTCCAGCCCAGGCTGCCCTGAGGTTCTGTCACAGCCAGGGTTCCCCCAGGCCTGCAGGAGGGAGGGGGCTGTGGTTGTGTTACAGCCAGGCTGCCCTGAGGTTCTGTCACAGCCAAACTTCCCCCAGGCCTGCAGGAGGGAGGGGGCTGTGGCTGTGTGTCATGGCTGTGGTCATGGCTGTGGTTGTGTGTGTGGCTGTGATTGTGGCTGTGGTTGTGTCTCATGGCTATGGTTGTGTGTCGTGGCTGTGGTTGTATGTCGTGGCTGTGGTTGTTTGTCATGGCTGTGGTTGTGTGTCATGGCTGTGGTTCTGGCTGTGGTTGTGTGTCGTGGCTGTGGTTCTGGCTGTGGTTGTGTGTAATGGCTGTGGTTGTGTGTGTGGCTGTGATTGTGGCTGTGGTTGTATGTCGTGGCTGTGGTTGTGTGTCATGGCTGTGGTTGTGTGTCATGGCTGTGGTTCTGGCTGTGGTTGTGTGTCGTGGCTGTGGTTGTGTGTCATGGCTGTGGTTGTTTGTCATGGCTGTGGTTGTGTGTCATGGCTGTGGTTGTGTGTCGTGGCTGTGGTTGTGTGTCATGGCTGTGGTTCTGGCTGTGGTTGTGTCCTGGCCGAGCCCTGTGGCTCCTGTATCCTGTTGTGATTGTGACTCCTGCCTGGGCATTCCTGTCCTGGGCCCTGCCTGCCAGTCCCTCACTGGTAGTGGCCAGGAGAAATTCCGGGTTTCTCTTCCAAGTTCCAGAACAAACTTCACAGATTTACAGATTTAAGATTTACTTACAGGCTTACCTCTCTCCTGTGTTAAAATCTCACCTCTCCATCTTTTCTTTTATCTTTCCTGCATCACACCCATTCTGCTGGGTTTCTGCCTGCTCCTTCACACATCCCCAGTCTTCCTCCTTTCCCCCTGTTGCAGCAAGATCTCCCTTTGCTGTCATCACCCTATTCTTCATTCCATTCCAGTGTTTCAGGATCATCTCTTTTACCCGTCCTGGCTCCATCTCCTTCCATGCAGAGAGCTCTCCTCTCCTGTTCCCTTTCCTCTGTTACTCCAGTGGCAGCTCTGCTCTGGCTCCAGCTCTGCCTCCTTTTCTCCCCACCCTTCCCAGCTTTGATTTTTCTCCCTCTTGCTGTTCACACAGCACAGCAGTATCAGGAAAAAGGATTATTTTTAGCACCTCTGAACGTAACTCAGAAGCTGGAAGGGGGCAGAGTCAGCCCCAGGCAGCAGCTGGGTCCATGCAGAACAGCTCAGGGTGGTGCAGAGCAGCTCTGGGTCCATGCAGGACAGCTCAGGGTGGTGCAGAGCAGCTCTGGGTCCATGCAGGACAGCTCAGGATGGTGCAGAGCAGCTCTGGGGCTGTGCAGGACAGCTCAGGGTGGTGCAGAGCAGCTCTGGATCCATGCAGGACAGCTCAGGGTGGTGCAGAGCAGCTCTGGGGCTGTGCCTGCCAGCAGGGTCAGCCTGGGAACGTCAGGCATGGGAATGTGGGGCCGGACACGGGGCCGTGGGGGCTTCTAAAAATGTCCCATTGCAGGGAGGGCCCCAGGCAAGGGGGCCTGTGTGGGCCCAGCTGTCACCAGCCCTGTCTTTGCTCTGGTTGGAAAAGGAAATCTGCCTGGTCCTGGGGAAAGGAGGGGCTGGTGCTCCTTCAGGAGCTGCCCTGGCCTGTTAGGTGGCCACTGGGAGACTCAGCCAGTGGAAAAGCAGGTGGGTCAGTGGTGGAAGGGCAGGTGGGTCAGTGACAGATTCTGTCTCTGGGCAGCCTCCTCCAAGTGACTGGTGCTCCTGCCCTCTTCCCATCATTGTTTTCTCCTGTGAAAGGGCAGGCAGGTCAGTGGTGAAAAGGCAGGCAGGTCAGTGACAGGTTGTCTGTCTCTGGACAACCTCCTCCAGGTGACTGGTGCTCCTGCCCTGTTCCCATTGTGGTTTTCTCCTTCTTCCTGTCTCCAGGGCAGTTCTCACTCAGGTGTTCTCCTCTGAGCAGTGGCTGGGTGTCTTTCACTGCTGCACAATTCCATGTGAGGGATCTGCAGGGAGCTGTTCCTGTGCTCCCTGTGCCACACAGGGATCTGCAGGGAGCTGTTCCTGCTGTGCCACACAGGGATCTGCAGGGAGCTGTTCCTGTGCTCCCTGTGCCACACAGGGATCTGCAGGGAGCTGTTCCTGTCCCCCCTGTGAGGGAACTGCAGGGAGCTGTTCCTGTTCCCCTGTGCCACACAGGGATCTGCAGGGAGCTGTTCCTGTGCCACACAGGGATCTGCAGGGAGCTGTTCCTGTGCCTCACAGGGATCTGCAGGGAGCTGCTCTTGCAGTGCAGCAGGAGGAGGTGCAGGTCCATCTCTCCCCCATGGAACAGGGGGTGCGGATCTCCCCACTGACCACTGCAGCTATGGTGGAGCTGGTCAGGAGCCTTCCCCCAGAGCAGCCAGCAGGGAAGGCAGCAGTGGTTGTCTGTCCTGGATCCACCTGTGCTGCTGCATCTGGGGCCCTTTGTGAGCAGGATTTAACAAAGGCTGATGAGATGCCCTTTCTCTTTGCCCACTCTTACAAGCCGAACTGAAAATTCCCGTTGGAAGCAGCATGGGATGCTGGTTTGGGGGATGCTCTTTGGCCATGCAGTACAGACATCACTTCGATGATCCTGTGTGTCCCTTTCAACTCAGAATGTTCTGGGATTCTGGGATTGCAATTCCTGCTCTGCTTCTCTCATCTCCCTGTTGTTTATAATCAAAAGAGAAAAAAAAACCCTTGCAACAGTGTTAGAACAGTGAAGTAAAAACCAGACATTTATTGGAAGCTTCTAGGTGTCCCAGTGGGGATGGGGCACGCCCGACCCCTGATTTCAACAATTTATTAGGGTTGATTAATTAGGATATTTAACAGGAACATCCAATAGGAAATTCACTTAGCCCAGTTACACACCCCTGGAGGGAAGCTGTGGCTGCCCCGAGATCCCTGGCACTGCCCAAGGCCAGGTTGGATGGGCTTGGAGCAGCCTGGTCCAGCAGAAGGTGTCCCTGCCATGGCAGGGCTGGAACAATCTGAGCTTTCAGGTCCCTTCCCACCCAAACCATCCTGGGATTCTGTGACCCTCTGACATTTCCCTGACAGAAATCAAAGATCTGCTGCAGTCTCTGACCTCTGCATTGAACAGGAATGAAAGCCAGGCCCCTGAGGGGCTGATCACAGCAAAACCATCAGAGTCTAGTTTTGCTTTCTGGGCTATGAGGGATGCAGAAGCCTTGGCATGTCTCAATAGCAGGTCACCATGATGAGTTAATTAGCAACCTGTACTTTCTCTTCTGAATCTATTTCTCTTCAGTTTCTTGCCACTGATTCCTTTTTTTCACTTGTTCATGGGTTTAAGATTGGATTTCTTTCAGTGCCGGGGAGGATGCAGGGTAGCACGTGCCTGTTCTGTCTGCAAGCTGGGAAAGCTCGCTGCATTGCCCAAATTCTTGCTCACCCAAAATAGAAACCGTGGCTTGTCTGACAGGAATAGCCCTGGTGAGGCCAGGGAGTGAGGAATCCATCACCAGGACATGCTGGAGCTTCCAGGGAGACAGGAATAGCCCTGGAGAGGCCAGGGAGTGAGGAATCCCTCACCAGGACATGCTGGAGCTTCCAGGGAGACAGGAATAGCCCTGGAGAGGCCAGGGAGTGAGGAATCCATCACCAGGACATGCTGGAGCTGGAGCTGGAGCTTCCAGGGAGACACAGACCCAGGAACAAAGCAGGGACTGAGGCTGCCCTCTGACCATCAGGCATGGTGGCCCTTGGGGGAAAAGTGGCTAAAAGCAGGGTTTTACACTAAAAATCACACCCAGCAGAGTGTCCCAGGCTAGCACTGGTGAGGAAACACGATATGAGGCAGGGCTGTGCCGGCCACAGAGGCTGGGCTGGGGGTTAGGGGAGGGCCTCCCAAATTCCTGAGCCTCCCAGCTGCCATTGTAGCCAGCAGCCCAGCCCTGAGAGCTATTTTGGGGAGCCCTGCCATGACACAGGAGCTGAGGAATCCGCTCTGAGCGGGAGAGGTCTTTGTGCTCCCCGGAGGCGCTCGGATGGAAGCTCTGGGCTCTGCTCTCTGCCTGTCCCTGCTCCCCTGAGGAAGGCTCTGGTGTTTGGGGTAACAAACTCTCTTCTGTGGCACTGAGGGGAAGGGCCGGGGCGTCACTGGGGCTGTGGGAATCGAGCCTGACAGAGCTGGGGCTGCCTCAGCCCTGCCATCAGCAAGGGCCTCCCAGAGGGGCTGTGCTCCCTGAGCTCTGGTGTTTGGGGGTGCTGGGAGCACTGGGGCCCTTAAAGCATGTTCACCTGGGCAGGTGTGGTGGGAGTGACCCTGTGGCAGCACTGGGGTGGCAGCAGAGGCTGGGCCATGGGTGGTGGTGGTGGAGGGTCTCCAGAGGTGCCTCCCAGCCCCAGCAGTTCTGTGGTTCTGTGTGCTGAGGTGAGGGGAGAGCATGTGCTTGTACTGGTGTTGGGTTTGGCTGGGAGCAGCTGCAGGCAGGTGTGTGAGTGGAGCAGGGCAGCCTGTCAGCCCCCTGGGCTGTGTGTGCACAGCAGAATCCTCTCCAGGAGTGGCACTGAGGGTCACACGTTGGTGGCAGAGCAGCAGAGAGGGTTGGGATGCCGTGCGGGCGTTAGCACTGGAATTCTCTCCCCTGTCCTTCAGCAGCTGTTCTGTTTTCTCTGTGCTCCTCTTTGCTGTGTTCTCCTCGTTTCTATGTGACCCTTGTGTTTCCTCTCAGCCTGTTGAGTGCCCCCAGCCCAGCTGCAGCATGGAGGGTGACTGCGCCGTGCTGTGCTCGCAGGCATGGCACGGCCGGGCAGCGTCCCCGGCGCCAGCAGCGGGCACAGCCGGGCCCCCCCGGCCCCCCACGCCTCCCCAGCAGCCCCAGGCAGAGCAGCAGGAGCCCGAGGGCTGCCCCCTGTCCCAGGAGCAGCTGCCAGAGACGCCCGAGTGTCTGATCGACTCGCAGCCCATCCCCTTCAGTGAGAACCCCTTTGTGGTGGCCAACCGCAGGGGCAGGGCTGGCCTGGGGGGGCCCCCCCTGGGCTACGGCACGGGGGGCGTGCTGAAGACCAGCCTGCACTCCAAGGCAAGCAGCGTGTGGTGTGTGGCATGCACTGACACAGCCTGGCCACCGCTCCCTACTAAACCCTGGCACCGGGCAGCACGGCGCCCGCGGGCCGGTCCCTGCCCTGTGTGCCCCCCTAATGTGCCACCTGAGGGGTCCCCGGGCCACCAGGCCATCCCCTGGCCGCTAACACACACCCTGGTGCTGGGGACGTGGGGACAGGATGGCATCTGTGACCTCCCTGCTGTCCCCTGGGGTCTGCCTGGGCGCAGTGCTGTCCCTGCCTGCCCGGCTGGCAGCACCAGTGGGGATCAGGGCTGGTGGCACAGTCCTCCTCTGGACTGTGGAAACATCTGGAGAACATCTGTAAAACACTGGTGGGGATCAGGGCTGGTGCCACAGCCCTCCTCTGGACTGTGGAAACATCTGGAGAACATCTGTAAAACATTTGTGGGGATCAGGGCTGGTGCCACAGCCCTCCTCTGGACTGTGGAAACATCTGAAAAACATCTGTAAAACACCGGTGGGGATCAGGGCTGGTGCCACACTTCTGTCTCTGGCCCTGAGAGAGGAGAAGATCTGGAAACCACAGTAGATCCAGAGCCCAGGAGCTGCTCCTCCACTCACTAGATCAAGACTTGGGAATTCCAGGGGAGAGCTTTGCTTTCTGTCCTGGGAAATCTGTGTTTGACATTCCTGCTGTTGCACAGGGAACCCATGGTGGAGCAGGGACTGGACCCAAAGATAACACCCTCCAGATGAGCACCACCTTGCTCTCTCCTTCTTCCTTTTAAAGGCTTTTGGGAGGTCTGAAAATCAAAGCAGCCCCACATAAACAGCCCCATACACAGCAGATGAACCAACCCAATCCTCAGCTCTAGTGATCATGGAGGTGGTTTAGTTCTTCCTAGGAATTTCTCAGGTGTGTAGCTAGGTGAGCTTAGCAAGGTATCTGGAATCTGTGCTCCAGTATAAACTTCAGGCTTGGTGTGTCAAAATATTGATTTTATCCAACTGGCCATGTGCATGGTATTAGTGACTGGGAGCTGTAGGTTTGCCTGAATAGTTCCCTAATCCTGCCTGTTCCTTGAGGCATTAGAAGTCCTTGTGAAAGGTGTTCCTGGTGCTGCAGTGGGAGTGCAGGTGGTTCCTGGGATGCTGCTCTCTGGAATTCTGCTCTCTGCAGTGCAGGTGGTTCCTGGACGCTGCTCTCTGCAGTGCAGGTGGTTCCTGGACGCTGCTCTCTGCAGTGCAGGTGGTTCCTGGACGCTGCTCTCTGCAGTGCAGGTGGTTCCTGCAGTGCTGCTCTCTGGAATTCTGCTCTCTGCAGTGCAGATGGTTCCTGGACACTGCTCTCTGTTCAGCTGCTGGCAGCTGAGCCTCAGTGCCAGAGGTTCCTTTAGGAGCCAGGAGAGCCCTGTGTCCCTGCATCCAGGAGTGGCTTTTTCTGCTCAGTGTCAGAGTTGCTCTGGGAGCCAGGAGGGCCCTCTGTCCCTGCATCCAGGCTTTCTTTGGTCTGTGTCTGTGCCCAGGAGCTTTTCCTGGAGCTGACCCTGCCTGTGAGGGCTGGGGGAGTCAGGGAGGAGGAGGAGGATTCCTGGGGATGCTGAGGCTGTAACCCGATCCAGCTGGGATGTCGTCCCGGTGTTTAACCTCATTCCCTCCCTGCTCCTGGTGCTTTTTGGCACGTGCCAGCTGCTGCTGGGCCCTGCTAGCCTTGCTACCTTGTGAAAAACGCCAATCGCTTGTTTTTAAAATTTTAAAAGTTTAATAGCAATAAAATGGTTATAAAAATAGTAATACAATTAGAGTAATAATAATTTGGACAATTTGAATTAGGACAATATGAGAC
>JAWWEX010000108.1:8928710-8944634 GCA_035583215.1 Arremon brunneinucha
CTGCTGCCCTGCCCACTGCTGCCCTGCGCTGGCCCCACGGCCCATGGAGACCCACGGGGGAGCCTGGCATCCCTACAGGGTCCTGGCATCCCCAGGGGTCTTGGCATCCCTTTGGGGGTCCCAACATTCCCATGGGCTCCCAGCATCCCCACAGGGACCCTACAGGGACCTGGCATCCCCACGGGGACCCAGACATCCCCACGGCATCCCTCTGTGGGCTCAGGATCCCCGCAGGGACCCGGCATCCCCACGGGAGCCTGGCATCTCCACGGGGGCTCAGGATCCGCACAGGGACCTCACGGGAACCTGGCATCCCCATGGGGGCCCCACAGGATCCTGGCATCTCCATGGGATCCTGGCATCCCCACAAGGGCTCAGGATCCCAACGGGGTCCTGGCATTCCCTGGGGCTCTCCCAGGGAGCAGCACCCTGCTGGCACCTGAGGCACGAGGGGCTGCTCCCTGTCAGCTGCTGCTGTGGTGGCACCGCGAGTGCTGGGGAGGAGCTGGGGGGATGGCTTTGCTGAGGCTGGGGCGGGTGTGCAGGGTGGGCATGTGCCATGGGGATGTGCCCAGGGACCAGGAGCAGGGGATGTGCCATGGGGATGTGCCCAGGGAATGTGCCAGCCACCAGGAGCAGGGGATGTGCCCAGGAATGTGCCAGGGAGCAGGAGCAGGGAATGTGCCATGGGGATGTGCCCAGGGAGTGTGCCACAGGCCAGGAGCAGGGGATGTGCCATGGGGATGTGCCCAGGGAATGTGCCAGGGACCAGGAGCAGGGGATGTGCCCAGGGAATGTGACCAGGGGATGTGCCCGTGGAACGTACCCAGGGACCAGGAACAGAGAGTGTGCTAGGGAGTATGCCATGGGCCAGGAGCAGGGAATGTGCCCAGAGCAGGGGATATGCCCAAGGAATGTACCCAGGGGATGTGCCAGGGACCAGGAGCAGGGGAAATGCCCAGGAATGTGCCAGGGAATGTCCAGGGAGCAGGAGCAGGGGCTGTGCCCAGGGCCAGGGCTGTCCCAGAGTTGGGCTCAGAGTTTGGAGATGTGCCCAGGGAGCAGGAGCAGGGGATGTGCCCAGGGAATGCCCAGGGACCAGGGGATGTGCCCAGGGAATGTGCCAGGGAGCAGGACCAGAGAATGTGACCCGGAGCAGGGGCTGTGCCCAGGGAATGTGCCCAGGGAATGTCCAGGTAGCAGGAGCAGGGAATGTGCCCAAGGCCAGGACTGTCCCAGAGTTGGGCTCAGAGTTTGGAGATGTGCCATGGAGCAGGAGCAGGGAATGTGCCCAGGGAATGTGCCCAGGGAATGTCCAGGGAGCAGGAGCAGGGGCTGTGCCCGCAAGCCAGGGTTGTCCCAGAGCTAGGCTCAGGGTTTGGAGGTGTGCCCAAGGAGCAGGAGCAGGGGATGTGCCCAGGGAATGTGCCCAGGGAGCAGGAGCAGGGGCTGTGCCCACAAGCCAGGGCTGTCCCACAGCTGGGCTCAGAGTTTGGAGATGAGCAGAGAGCTGTGAGGGCCTCCTCACACAGCACAGGGGCTGGGAGGGGCTCGTGCAGGTGGGCTGTCCTCTCCTGAAGAGGCAGGGACTGGGGTTCTGTGGCACCTGGAGCTCCCCTCACAGGGTGGGCAGTGGGGCAGGGGTAAACGAAGGCTTCCAGACTCCAGATTTACCCCTGTGTTTCTGTTTGCAGGCTTCCATTAACTTCATCACATCGCAGGATGACAGTAAATCAGTGAGTACAGCTGCCCTGAGACCTGACTGTGCTGTCCCTGTGCACCCCCCAGCACTTGGAGCTTGTTCCTTCCTCCTCTTGGCTCCCATTCTGTCTCCTCCACTCCTCCACTATGCCTCGAGTTTGTACAAATGCATCAGGTCTCAGATATGGTCCATCTGAAAACCCAGCCCAGCTGTTTTTGCAGCTTTTATTGCTGTTTCCCCTCCTGCAGGTTTTGCTGGCTTACCCAGTCCCTGTGCCACTCTCTCCACTTGCAGGTGCTTTGCTCACTTTCACACAGCATCCAGCAGTGATGGTGACATCTAGGAGAGGTTTTAGCCTCTCACCTCTGCCCCAGTAACTGCATTTCTCATCAGAGCCAGCCTGGTTCACTTCCATCCACAGCTTCTGCCACTTCCCATTCCTGACTGATGTTTCCCTCCTTCCATCCCTGGTGCTCACATTTTCTGAGCTTGGTCACACTCACCATACCCTGCCAACCCCTGTAGCTGCTGCTGGTCTGGCAGGTGCTTCCTTTTGTCCTTCCTTTTGTCCTCTGCAGTGCAGTGGTGCTGTGTAACCCTTTGGTGTTGGCTCCTGCAGCTGGAGCGACAGCACGGCCGAGGAGACAAGCGGGGGTGCATGGATTTGCATGGGTTTGTTTATGCACCTGCATGGCAGACACCTGGCTGCCCTAACCGCTCGTTTCTCTTCTCTTTGTGCCCCCTTGCCCTCCTGTGCCCTGCCCACGCTGCCCTGGCACCAGCAGACCAAGCCTGGCGTCATCCAGCCGCTGTCCCGCGTGCGACCGAGCGCCGCTGTGGCACTCAGGGCCGAGGAGGGGGACAGCCCCAACCCCTTCCAGCAGCCCCAGCCCTGCTTCAGGACCCACAGCTCTGTAAGTGCCCAGGGAGCCCTCCCCAGAGCCCTGTGGCTGCCCCGGGTGGTGCAGTGCCGTGTTGTGGGGCAGGAACCCTCCCAGAGGGGGCTCTGCTTGGTCACCACGTGCCTGGTCACTCTGGTGTCCTGACCACATGCCTGGTCACTCTGCTTGGTGACCACGTGCCTGGTCACTCTGGTGTGGTCACCACATGCCTGGTCACTCTGCTTGGTGACCACATGTATTGGTCACCCTGGTTTGGTGACCACGTGCCTGGTCACTCGGTTTGGTCACCACATGTCCTGGTCGCTCTGGTGTCGTGACCACGTGTCCTGATTGGTTTTGAAAGGTTCATTTTCCTGGGGCTGTTGGTTGATGGGGGGAGAAAAATTCAGGTGTTTTTGTCTTTGTCATGAGGGAAGACCTGTGTCCCTTCATATAAAAGTGGAAGAAATGGTGGAAGGTGTCCCTGCCCGTGACTGGATGGGCTTTCAGTCCCTTACACAAACCAGGCTGGGTGAGATTCCATCAATCCAGCCCTTCTGTCCCTGCTGGAGCTGGTGCAGGGGGATACCAGAGGTATCAGAGAGCTGATTTGCAGGCAAACATCTGTACAGAACCCGTGGAACTGGGCATGGTTCCCATGTCCAGGGATCAGGAGCAAGGGATGTGCCCAGGGAATGTGCCCCAGGAATGTGGCTGGGCTCATTCAGGCTCTCTTGACCTCACTGTGCTGTCCTTTAGCCCATCAGACAGCATTGTTTAGCCCTACTCCAGCACTAATAAAAACCAGAACCAGAACTGGATTGGTGCAGCTGGAGGGATGAGCAGCTGGAGGGGATTTCATCTCCAGGAGGAGGAGGAGGAGGAAGGTTGTGGTGCCCTTGCCCCCCACCCTTCCATCTCTGTGGTGCTTGGAGCAGGACCCCCAGAGCTGCAGGAGGGCTCACAGGGAACGTGGGTGAGGGAGGGACCAGCAAAGACAGTGACAGGACGAGGAAGGTCCCCTCAGAGCTTACCAGATTTGTAAGTGTAATTCTGCAGAGGAAAATTTGGGATCACAGGCAGATCTCCCCATCACAGATCCCTGGACCAGATCCTGGAATCACAGGGTGCTTTGGGTTGGGAGGGACCTTAAAGACAGGGACACCTTCCACTACAGGGACTCTTGTTCAGCTCTAAATCGAAATCAATGTGTAGCTGTCCTGTTCTAGCCCACAAAACCCTGATTCAGGTAGGTTGAATTGGGTGTAAATCCTCAAGGACTGGGACAGCAATGTGCCCTTGGCCAGGGGATCTGTCACAACATTCCTATCGGGTCAGTGAAGGTCTGTGCCACCAAAAGCACCATTCCTTCACTGTGCATGGAACAGAACAGGCTGTGACCCTCGTGCAGTGCTCTGCTCCTGGTGCTCCTGCCCAGGGCTCGGCAGCAGAGGCTGAGATTGCCTTCCCAAGGCTCACAGATCCCTTAGGTGCTCCCTGTTCCTTCCATATCCCCCTCACCAGGCTCTGCAGGCCAAGAGTCAGGATGTGTTTCCCCCATATGGGTTTTCCCCCCACCTGTGCTCACCTTTGCCTCCTGTCTGTCTGTCTGTCTGTCTGTCCCCGCAGCCAAAGCCATCGCCGCCGTCACCACCGTCCCCTGACGAGGTGCCCATCAACGTCAAGCAGGCCTACAAGACCTTTGCAGCAGTGCCCCTGTCCCAGCCCCTGCTGGGGACACAGGTAACCCAGCCCTGGTGGCACCTGCTGGGGCTCAGCATGGCAGGACAGGGGGTGTGTGCCCTGCAGGGACAGCTGGGGACACGGCCAGGGCCTGGGGGAGCTGGAGGGGCTGGGGATGGGATGGTCACCCTGGCAGGGTCCTGTGTTGATGGTGCAGATGTTCATCCTGGCAGGGTCCTGTCTATGTCAGGTCCTGTTGGAGTGTGTGGATGGGGCAGATGTTCACCCTGGCAGGGTCCTGTCTGTGCCAGGTCCTGTTGGAGTGTGCTGGTGATGCAGATGTTCACCCTGGCAGGGTCCTGTGTTGGTGACATGTTCATGTTCTGTGTCAGGTCCTGTTGGAGTGTGTTGATGGTGCAGATGTTCACCCTGGCAGGGTCCTGGCTGTGTCAGGTCCTGGAAGCTCCTGGAATCTCAAGCATTGTTGTTCTCCCTGGACATTGGGATACTGATGTACAACCATGCAAAGGAACTCTGAAATTCCAGGCTCCAGGGCCAGGCTAAACCTGTGCTGAGGCATTTTTGAATAGATTTTGATCTTCACTGGGACTCTTCCTTTTCCCTGGCATCTAGCTGAATCCTAGAACAGTCCAGGCTAGCTGAGGCCTTGGAGGTCACTGCCTCAGTTCCCCCTGCAGAACAGGGCAGCCTTGGGTGCTGGAATCCTGGAATTCCAGACTCCCAGAATCCTGGGACGTCCTGAGTTGGAAGGGACCCACAAGGATCATCAGGTCCAGCTCAGGACACCCCCAGGAGCCCCACCATGGGCCTGAGAGCGTTGGTCAAACATCTCCAGAGCTGTAGGAGGTTGCTCAGGCAGATCCACTCCAGTTCTGAACTCTGAATTAGTTTTTGGAGTGTTTGGATAAAGCCAGAGATCATCTCCTTGCTCTCTCTTTGTGGATCATTTCAGTTTGTCTAATTGTAAAACTTCCTTCTTTTCCATAACTAGTTTGCAGTTCTCAGTTTGCCCCTATGGATTCCTGGTTAACAGATGGATTTTGGGGATCAGTTTCCTCCCCCTGTAGTTCTGTTCATCCAATATTCTGTTATGCATCCCAGTAAATACAGATTTCATTCCTTCTGATGGCATCTCTGCTTCTTTAAAGTAAATTCTGGGTGGTTTTGTCTTTGATGTAAGCAAAGTGTGAGTGGCTCCTGCCAGCTCCTGTGACTCCCCTCCAGCCCCTGCTCCTGTTTGGTGCCTGTTTCCTGTGATTTTCAGTTTCTCCCTTTCAGGAGTTGTCACACCTGGTTCTGTTTAACCCTCATTTACCATAAATCCTCACTCCTGACCATTGCTAAGCCTTGGTAAATCTGTGTGAATTCTGGGACAGTGTGGGGACCTATGTCAACTGCCTGGCCTTGGGGCTCAGGGCTGGAACCTTTCCTTTGGAACATGCTTGTTTCTCTCTGTCCTTAGGAACTGTCTGGTCAGAGCAGCACAGAAAACACCAAAATGGCCTTGGAGGTGGGTGCTGGGAGTCGTGGGGGTGTGGGTGGGGTGTGACAGTGGTCACAGGGGTTCTTGGATGGGGGAAGAGATGAGAATGTTGGCTCCGTGTTCAGAAAGCTGATTTATTATTTTATGATATATGTTACATTAAGACTATACTAAAGAGTAGAAGGAAAGGTTTCCTCAGAAGGCCAGCTAAGAATAGAATAGCAAAGAGTGAATAACAAAGGTCTGTGGCTTGGACAGAGTCCAAGCTCTCTGGTCTGTGGTTGGCCATTAATTGTAAACATTCAAGATGGCCCAATCACAGACACACCTGATGCATTCCACAGCAGCAGGTAACCATTGCTTACATTTTGTTCCTGAGGCCTCTCAGCTTCTCAGAAGAGAAAAATCTAAAGAAAAAGTTTTCACAAAAAGATGTCTGCGACAGTGGAGGGATGGGGCAGAGTGTGGGAGGGCTGGGGAGGAGCAGGAGGAGAGGAGGGGGCAAAGTGAGAACTGAGGGGATGGGGCAAAGTGAGAACTGAGGGGATGGGGCAAAGTGAGAACTGAGAGGATAGGGCAGAGTGAGAACTGAGGGGATGGTGCAAAGTGAGAACTGAGAGGATGGGGCACAGTGAGAGGATGGGGCAAAGTGGGAACTGAGAGGATGGGGCAGAGTGAGAAGTGAGAGGATGGGGCAAAGTGGGAACTGAGAGGATGGGGCAAACTGAGAGGATGGGGCAAAGTGGGAACTGAGAGGATGGAGCAGCTGGCAGAGCAAGGGATGGGGTGGCATGGGGCTGGGTGGGCAGTGGGCAGTGCTGTCCCTGGGTGCCCCCTGTCCCTGTGTGCCCCCCATGCCCGTGTGTCCCCGTGTGCCCCCTGTGCAGCGTTCTGGCTCTTGCAGGTGGCCGCCCACAGCCCCGGGGGCCAGCACAGCCCTGAGCAGAGGTCCTTCCGGGAGAGGCAGAAGTATTTTGAGATTGAGGTGAAGCAGCAGCACCTGGACAAGCCTCCCAAGCGCGTGTCCCTGGTGGGGGAGGACGACCTGAAGAAGATGAAAGAGGAGGAGGGTACGTAGGAACGTGTGCTCAGAGGGTTGTCCTGCTAAGGGATTCCTTTCCCACGGAAATGCAGCACTTCCAGAAGCCCCTGGGTGGTTCTTCTAAGGCCTGGGAATGATTTGAAGTGAGTGCTGAGCAATTCTGTGCATGCTGCACTGATACTGCCTGGGTTGGTGCAGTGCTGTAGTTTCAGGTGTCCTGTATCATGGAATCACAAAATGGTTTGGTTTGGGTTGGAGGGACTTTTAACCCACTCAGTGCCACCCCTGCCATGGGCAAGGACTCGTTGCCTCAGACCAGTGGCTCCCAGCCCCATCCAGTCTGGCCTGGAACACTTGCAGGGATCCAGGGGCAGCCACAGCTCCTCTGGGCAGGGTCCCTTCCCAAATCCCACCCATCCCTGAAGCTATCCCCCCTCCAGGCCCATGTCCAGAGCCCCCCTGGAGCCCCTCTGGGTTCTGCAGGGCTGCAGTGAGTTCTCCCTGCAGCCTTGTCCTCTGCAGGCTGAGCGGCTCAGCTCTCACACAGCTCTCCCTGCAGAGCACAGGGGCTCTGAGCTCTCCCTGCAGCCTTGTCCTCCCCAGGCTGAGCAGCTCAGCTCTCACAGAGCTCTCCCTGCAGAGCACAGGGGCATTCCAGGCTCCCTGCTCTGGGCTCTGTGCCTGCAGCCTGCAATAAACACTTCAGGGAGATGTGTAAAGCCCCTGCACAGAGTGGGGCTGTGCCAGCTCCAGGTGAGTGGCACCTTCACACAGGACTGGCTGCAGAGCTCAGAGCTCACTGTGCTGCTCCAGGGCTGCACCAGGAGCTGCATTGCTGCTCTGCCTTGTGTTGGCATTCCCTCTTGCTTGAGAGTTCACAGAATTCACAGAATGACTCGGTTGGGAGAGACCTTAAAGATCATTGAGTCCAACCCATAGTTGCTTTAGGAGATGATAAGGAACCAGGGTGAAGTGGAAAAAAGCATTTTTACTGAGCTCTCCAGCCACTCCTCTCCAAATCATACCTGAACCTGGCATTTGGTTCAGTTTCATGCCAGTAATGGTTGCCCTGTGTTCCAGCCTGTCTGCACCCTCCTGTAAGGCTCCATGGCCCTTGAGAGAGCCACCAGCAGCTCCCAGTTTGGCATCAGCAGCAGTGTTCCTGTTGCATTCAGCTCCTGCAGAATGCAGATAAAATGCAGATAAAATCATTAACTTTATTAAGAATTTTAATATTATTTTTATATTTTTAAGATTTTAAATTTATTTTTAATAAATATTTTTTAATTTTAATATTCTTTTTATATTTTTAAGATTTTCAGTCTTGCCCCGAGCTGGCCCCAGGGCTGAGCCCTGAGGAGCACCCCTGGGTGACCTGCAGGACCCCTGCCCCAGAGCTGCCTGCTCCTGTCCCCTCTGTCCCTGACCCTCTGGTGATGTTGTGCTCACCAGCAGAGCTGTCCCAGGGCTGCTGCCACGCGTGGGGCCAGCACCAGCACCTAGCCTTGGCTCCTGCAGGAGGCCAGGGGCAGATGCAGGCTCCCAGGGCTCTTCCTTCCCTCTGGGAAAAGGGCAGGAGACACTGTGCCCAATTCCAGGGTGAGGCCGAGAGCACTGGGAAATCTGCTGGAAATCTGCCCTGGGTGTCCAGGGGTGGAAATCTGGTGGATAAGGAATGGGGGAGCTGAGGAAACCATGCAGAGTTTGTTTCATCATTGGTGGAAGTGTGGAGGAGCAAAGGTGTTCATGGAGGGGGGATGGACCGAAGCCAGCCCAGACTTGCAGGGGTGAGAAGCAGAAGGATCTGCCCAGAGGTTCCATCCTGAGCTTTCAGTACCAGGACCTGCCCAGAGATCCCATCCTGGGGTTTCAGTGTCAGGACTGAATCTCTTTGGGGTTCAGTGCCAGGACCCCCCACAGGTCCCATCCTGGAGGGTTCAATGTCAGGATCCCGCCACAGGTCCCGTCCTGGGGGTTTCAGTGTTGGGACCTGCCCACAGTCTCTTCCTGCAGGTTCTGTGCCAGAACCTGTCCAGAGGTCCCATCCTGGGGGTTCAGTGTCAGGACTGAATCTCTTGGGGGTTCATTTTCAGGACCTGCCCACAGGGGTTCAATGTCAGGGCCTGCCCAGAGGTCCCATCCTGGGGGTTTCAGTGTTGAGACCTGCCCACAGTCTCTTCCTGCAGGTTCTGTGCCAGGACCTGTCCAGAGGTCCCATCTGGGGCTTTCAGCATCAGGACTGAATCTTTTGGGGGTTCAGTGTCAGGACTCCCCCACAGGTCCCATCCTTGGGGGTTCAGTGCCAGGACCTGCCCACAGCTCCCATCCTGCAGGTTCAGTGTCAGGACTGAATCTTTTGGGGGTTCAGTGTCAGGACTCCCCCACAGGTCTCATCCTTGGGGGTTCAGTACCAGGACCCACACACAGGTCCCTTTCTGGAGCGTTCAATGTCAGGACCTGCCCTCAGGTCCCATCCTGGGGGTTCAGTGTCAGGACCCCCGCACAGGTCCCATTGAAACCTGGGGGTTTCAGTGTCAGGACCTGCCCACAGTCCCATCCTGCAGGTTCAGTGTCAGGGCCTGCCCAGAGATCCCATCCTGGGGGGTTCAGTGTCAGGACTGAATTTCTTGGGGGTTCATTTTCAGGACCTGCCCACAGGGCTTCAGTGTCAGGACCTGCCCACAGGTCCCATCATGGGGGTTTCATTGTGAGGACCCCTCCCACAGTCCCATCCTGGGGGTTTCAGTATCAGGACCTGCCCAGAGGTCCCATCCTGGGGGTTCAATATCAGGACTGAATCTCTTGGGGGTTCATTTTCAGGACCTGCCCACAGTCCCATCCTGCAGGTTCAGTGTCAGGACTGAATCTCTTGGGGGTTCATTGTCAGGACCTGCCCACAGGGGTTCAGTGTCAGGACCTTCCCAGAGGTCCCATCCTGCAGGTCCAGTATCAGGACTGAATCTCTTGGGGGTTCAGTGCCAGGACCTCCCCACAGTCCCATCCTGCAGGTTCAGTGCCAGGACTGAATCTCTTGGGGGTTCAATGTCAGGACCTGCCCACAGGTCCCATCCTGGGGGTTCAGCATCAGGACCCCCCCACAGCTCCCATCATGGGGATTTCATTGTGAGGACCCCTCCCACAGTCCCATCCTGGGGGTTTCAGTGTCAGGACCTGCCCACAGTCTCTTCCTGCAGTTTCTGTGCCAGGACGTGCCCACAGGTCCCATCCTGCAGGTTCAGTGCCAGGACCCCTCCACAGGTCCCATCCTGGGGGTTTCATTGTCAGAACCCCCCCACAGCTCCCATCCTGGGGGTTTCAGTGCCAGGACCTGCCCACAGCTCCCATCCTGGAGGGTTCTGTGCAAGGACTGAACCTCTTGGGGGTTCATTGTCAGGACCTGCCCACAGGGGTTCAGTGTCAGGACCTTCCCAGAGGTCCCATCCTGCAGGTCCGGTATCAGGACTGAATCTCTTGGGGGTTCAGTGTCAGGACCTCCCCACAGTCCCATCCTGCAGGTTCAGTGTCAGGACATGCCCACAGGTCCCATCCTGGGTTTCAGTGCCAGGACCCCCCCCACAGTCCCATCCTGGGGGTTCATTGTCAAGGCCTGCCCAGAGAGGTTCAGTACCAGGACCTGCCCAGAGGTCCCATCCTGCCGGTTCAGTGTCAGGACCCCCAAAGTCCCACCATGGGGGTTTTAAGTGTCAGGACCCCCCCACAGTCCCATCCTGGGGGTTCAGTGCCAGGACCTGCCCATAGGGGTTCATTGTCAGGACCCCCCCACAATCCTGTCCTGGGGGCTCAGCCAGTGCTCTCAGGTGTGTGATCTGCCCCCTGTGTCCCTGCAGCCCGCAAGCTGCAGCAGCAGCGAGCCCTGCTGCTGGAGGAGGAAGCTGAGGAGGAGGAGGAGGAGGGCAGGCGGGCGCCCCAGGCCGTGCAGTCCAGCGTCATCATCGAGGGCGTGGAGTACAAGGTGGAGAGGCTGAATGGGAGGAGCAGCCAGGCTCCAGCGGCTCGGTAAGGCAGCGCCCTTGTTTTGCGGAGATAACCAAAACTCCACAGCTTTGTGCAAGTTGTAAAGCCTGTGTGTTTATTGTTACATGTGGAGATTACTCTCCTTAAAAGACATGTGTACTTCTGGGAACTTCAGGTCCCTTTTTATCCCCCTCTCAAATACATATGCATACAATTTCACATTAGGTTCATACATATTCATTTTTACGAATTTCGCGTGACATTTCCCGCTAGTTCTTCTTTATCAGAAAGAATTCCTAGGTCAGGCTGGCCTGCTCTCACAGCAGTTTCTGTCTCTCTCTATCACCCTCTGTCTCCCCCCTTCTCTCTGTCCTTCACTGAAGCAGTTTCCCTGAGCCTAGGCTTTGCAGTCAGGCTACATAGCTGTGTTTTCTAACCACAGACTCAAAGATGTACATTTCACCTAAATCAAAATGGATTTCTGCTCTGGAGAATTTCTACTCTGTCTCGCCCAGGGCAGGCAGCCCTGCACCTGCCACGGACAGGGAGTCCCAGGAGCTCTCAGGGGACAGGGCTGGCACAGATTTGTGATTCAGAAAAGGCCAAGCTTTACATCTCACTCTTTCCAGGGAGCAGCTCCTTCAGCTGTGCCCCAGGGTGTGGAGAGAGGCTGATTTTAGAGAGATGCTTCAAGATAAGCTGAATGATGAAGTGATGCTAAAACAGTTTTGGGTTTTTTCAGGCTTTTGTTTCCCCATTCTCTGGGACTTGGCCTCCAGGTTACCTTGATGGTTTTTTCTAATTCTTGGGCATAGAACAGAGGAATGAGAACAGGGTTCTGAAAGGCTCCAGATAAATTCAGAATGCACTGGAGTAAAGCTGAAGCTGTCCTTACCTGCCTTTGAAGCCTTTGGCACAGACAGTGTCCTCTGCACAAACACTTCTCAGTCACAGTGGCAGAACACACCCAGGCACTGCAATCTCATTTCTCTCTGTTGTTTCTGCCCAGTCACACTGGAGGAGCTTCTCACATAATGATCCCCTGAGACTGCCCCTGCCCCTCTGAGCTGGGGCAGCTCCAAGGAGGAAAGCAGTCACACACAGCCCCTTGGTTCCCTGGAAGCCCCCCTGATCCCTCCTGTTCCCATCCTGAAACATGGCATGCTGGAGAACAGGAAGCCTGGCTCCATCAGTTGTTTATTATTTATGCTTGAATGCAGGGGAGGCAGTGGAAGAGGCTGAAGTTGTGTTTCTTGAAATAATCTTCCTCATGCTGGAGGACAAACTGAAATTTAATTAAAATAAACTTGAGCAGTAAAAATCAGAGCTGGGTGTCGCTATAAACTGAGCATCCCCAGCTCTCCCAGCCAACTCCATAGCCCCTCTCATGGAACAACTTAAAATAATCAAATTAATTTGTTAATGAGGGTGTAAAATCAGGATCAGGTGACAAGGGTTTCCAAAGGGAATCTTTCTTGGGCTCCTCTGTTTAGAATCCCTTTGTGCCACATCTAACAAAGCCAAGAGTGAGGTCCTGCTTCCCAGGGCTGAAGGGTGAGATCCAGAGGAAAAGAAAGCCCAACAAATATTTTTATTAGGAAAACTAAGGAAATATTTTTGTGTGTGTGTTAGTGGCTGGGTGACCTGCAGGTGCAGGAAATGAGCTCTGCTATTCGTGTGGATGTTCAGGAGATCCCACAGGAGTGTTCACAGCAGTGATCACAAAGGGCTGTGACTTCACCCTGCTCTCCTGGGGTGGAGCTTCACCCTTGGCTGGGTGTGCAGCCCGTGGTGCTGCAGCTCACAGGGTTCTTTCTCCAGGCCCTTGGAGCTCAGTGAGAGCAGCAGCTCACAGAGGAATTCCCTGGAGGAGGGCATCAAGCCTGAGCACAGAACCAACTCCATGTCGGGGTGAGTGGGGCAGGGGCTGCAGAGTTCCTCCCTTCAACAGCCAGGGGCTGCCGGGGAAGGGTCTGGGGAAGGCAGGGAGGGGAACTGAGCAGAGCCAACCTCATGGAACCCAGCATGGCTTGGGTTGGGTTGGGTGGGAGGGACCTGCAAGACCCTCTGGTTTCAGCCCCCCAGAGCTGGCATGGTACAGGGCAGGTGAGCAGAGCTGGCAGGGGCAAAGGGCAGGTGAGCAGAGCTGGCATGGCACAGGGCAGGTGAGCAGAGCTGGCAGGGGCAAAGGGCAGGTGAGCAGAGCTGGCAGGTGAGCCCTGCAGCCCAGGTGAGCCCCTCAGAGCCCCTGTCCCCCGTGTGCCAGGTTAACCCTCACGGAGCCCGGCGCTCCCGTGCGCAGAGGGGCAGGTGTGCAGAGCTGGCAGGTAAGCCCTGCAGCCCAGGTGTGCCCAGGTGACCCCAGGTGTGCCCAGGTGTTCCCAGGTGAGCCCCTCAGAGCCCCCTGTACCCCATGTGCCAGGTTATCCCCCGCGGAGCCTGGCGCTCCCGTGCGCAGTGGGGCAGGTGAGCAGGGCAGGTGACCCCAGGTGTGCCCAGGTGAGCAGGGCAGGTGACCCCAGGTGTGCCCAGGTGAGCCCTGCAGCCCAGGTGTGCCCAGGTGAGCCTCTCATAGCTCCTGTCCCCCGTGTACCAGGTTAACCCTCACCGAGCCCGGCGCTCCCGTGCGCAGTGGGGCAGGTGTGCAGAGCTGCTCCTGGCAGCCAGGTGAGCCCCTCAGAGCCCCCTGTCCCCCGTGTACCAGGTTATCCCCCGCGGAACCCGGTGCTCCCGTGCGCAGTGGCGCAGGTGAGCAGGGCTGGCAGGTGAGCAGGGCAGGTGACCCCAGGTGTGCCCAGGTGAGCCCTGCAGCCCCGGTGTGCCCAGGTGAGCCCCTCAGAGCCCCCTGTCCCCCGTGTACCAGGTTAACCCCCGCGGAGCCCAGCGCTCCCGTGCGCAGTGAGGCAGGTGAGCAGGGCTGGCAGGTGAGCAGGGCCACCTGCTGGTGACCCCAGGTGTGCCCAGGTGAGCCCCACAGCTCCCTCATAGCCCCTGTCCCCCGTGTGCCAGGTTATCCCCCGCGGAGCCCGGCGCTCCGGTGCGCACGGCCAAGGCGGAGCGGCGGCACCAGGAGCGGCTGCGGATGCAGAGCCCCGAGCTGCTGGCCCAGCAGGACAGGGAGCTGTCCCCGGCCGAGCGCCGCGCCCTGGAGGCCGAGAAACGCGCCATGTGGAGGGCAGCACGGTGAGCCGGGGCCCTGCCCTGCGGGGAGGGAGAGGGGCGGCTCCGGGGTGGGGATAGGGGGAGGGAAACCAGCCGGGGAGTGGGGGATCCTTGCACAGGGCAGAGCTGGTCCTGGATGTGGGGGATAAAGGGAGGGAAATCGGGGAGTGGGGGATGCTGTTATAGGGCTGCTCCTAAAGGAGTGAAATTGGGGAATGGGGTATCCTTGCACAGGGCAGGGAAACTCCTGGGGGTGGGGATAAAGGGAGGGAAACCGGGGAAGGGGGGATGCTGTTACAGGGCTGCTCCTAAAGGGAGTGAAACCGGGGAGTGGGGGATGCTGGCACAGGGCAGGGATGCTCCTAAAGGAGTGAAACTGGGGAATGGGGGATGCTTTTACTGGGCAGGGATGCTCCTAAAGGAATGGGGATCCTTTCACACTGCAGGGCAGCTCCTAAAGGGAATAAAACCAGGGAGTGGGGAATCCTTTTACTGGGCAGGGCTGCTCCTAAAGGGACCTAAAGGAGTGAAACCGGGAAATGGGGAATCCTTGCACAGGGCAGGGAAACTCCTGGGGGTGGGGGATAAAGGGAGGGAAATTGGGGAGTGGGGGATGCTTTTACTGGGCTGCTCCTAAAGGGAGTGAAACTGGAGAATGGGGGATGCTTTTACAGGGCAAGGCAGCTTCTGCATGTCTAGGGGCTAAAGGAGTAAAAACAGGGAGTGGGGGATCCTTTCACACAGCAGGGCAGCTCCTAAAGGAGTAAAACCAGAGAATGGGGATCCTTTCACACAGCAGGGCAGCTCCTGCACATCTGGGACATAAAGGAATAAAACCAGGGAATGGGGGATGCTTTTACAGGGCAGCTCCTGCACATCTGGCACCCAAAGGGAGTAAAACCACGGAATGGGGACCCTTTCAAGGGCAGATGTCGAGGGAGGCTGTGCAGGATCTGTCCAAGCCCTGGCCGAGCCTGTCCCTTGTGATTCCCCCAGTGCTGCCCAGCCCTGCACAGGGGAGCTCCCCATGGACACAAACCCAGCTGGGTGCTGTGCTGGCTGTGTCCTGCCCTCACACACCATTCCCACCTTGTTTGTGCCCCTTTTGGAATGGTGTCACTGAGGCTGCAAGGTCTCACATCCAAAAGGAAAAGTGGAATTTCTCATTTCCAGTGTTGCTGGGCTGGACATCCTGCTGCAGCCAAGAGTGGCAGGGTCTGGCCATTCCCATTCTTACCCACATGAGCTGTTCCATCAGCCATGGAAGAGTGACTGAAAGTTGTTCTGGAAGAAAGAGAACTTCCTAATCCAGAACTTTTGACTTGAAGCTATTCCAGACGTTCACTGCATCATAGAATTCCTTCCCAAAATCACTCAGGCTGCTCCTATTGATGGTTTTCCTTCTCCTGATGTTCCTGTGGGAGACATTCAAAGGACAGTCTGAGTTCTTTTTTGGGGTTTGGATGAGGCCTGGAGGGGACAGGGTTTAGAAAAGACTGGGGGGATCACTGGGAGAGTTCCAGTGTTGGTGCTTGACCTGGGTGATCATGGGGCTGTTGGTGCCAGGGGGCTCTGAGAGTGGAGAACTGCAAAGCAGATCCTCAATGAGAGCTGCACTGATGCTCTGGGCCTTGGAGCAGTTTTCTCTGAGATTGGTTTGCACAGAGTCCCAGGGTGTTTCATGGGAGAGGGACCATCAGTGCCATCCATGCCACCCCTGCCATGGCAGGGACACCTTCCCATGTCCCAGGCTGCTCCAAGCCCCAGTGTCCAGCCTGGCTTTGGGCACTGCCAGGGATGCAGGCACAGAATTCTCTGGGCACCTGTGCCAGGGCCTGCCCACCCTCCCAGGGAACAATTCTTGCCCAATATCCCATCCAGCCTGGCCTGGAACACTTCCAGGGATCCAGGGACAGCCACAGCTGCTCTGGGCACCTGTGCCAGGGCCTGCCCACCCTCACAGGGAACAATTCCT
>JAWWEX010000108.1:8953174-8994233 GCA_035583215.1 Arremon brunneinucha
CTCTGGGATGTCCAGCTGGGCTGTGGGATGTCCATCTGGGCTGTGGGTCTGTCCAGCTGGGCTGTGTCTGTCTGTCCAGCTGGGGCTGTGGGATGTCCAGCTGGAGCTCTGGGATGTCCAGCTGGGCTGTGGGATGTCCATCTGGGCTGTGGGTCTGTCCAGCTGGGCTGTGTCTGTCTGTCCTGGTGGGATGTCCAGCTGGAGCTCTGGGATGTCCAGCTGGGCTGTGTCTGTCTGTCCCACCTGTAACACACACCTGAGCCTCACCCAGCTGCTCCCAGGGGCTGGGCAGAGCCTGCCTGCTGCGTAGCCTCCCATTGCCTCTAACACTTGGTGCTGGTTTGCTTCTACCCTTTTTGCATGTTTCACCCCTTTATTTAAAAAAAACCAAAACAACAAACAGTTGCTTTTATCTTGACCAATTCCTCTGAGTGCAGGCTGCACCCCAGACAGCTGAGCCACGGCTGAGCTGTTTCCTGAAGGAGGTTCTGCTGCAGGACTCTACACAAATGTACTTTGCTGAGAACAGGATCTGTTCTTCATCCCTCAGAGCCATCCTCTGAGCTCTGGGTGATTCTCCTGAGGGTGTTTGTTCAGGCAGTGCAGGGATGGGAGCTCAGGGCAGGGCTGGGGAGCAGCAGCTGCTGCTCAGGGCACCCAGAGCTCACTGCTGCCTGTCCCTGCTCTGCTGGCCCTCAGATGGGATGAAAGCCAGAAGGAAAATGTGGTGTGAGAGACCCAGCCCTGAGCCCTGAAGCAATGCTGAAATCACCTGTGATGTGTGTGAGGCACACAAACAGGCAGGTTTTCCCCAGTGATCTGGAAAGGATGGAGGTGAGGATGCCAGTCAGCTCTCCTGGCTTTTTCAGAGCCCCCCATCCCCTCTCACTGCCAGGCAGAGCAGCATTCTAGCCAGCATAACCAGAATAGTCCTGGATCATGGAATTATGGCTTTTTGACTCACAGCAATTCTGAAACCTTGTGCTAGCAAACCATTACACCAGGAGCTCTGAGGAAATCCAACTGCAGGAAAGTGTTGGCATCTCACTCCTCCCTTGTCCTCTTGCCCCTGCAGAAACAGTTCCTTCCATTCTCTGCTCTGGTTTCCTGGTCATCATCCCTTGAAGGGATTTAAAAACCTTTACTGCAAGGTTTCCATGAGGCCATGGAGTTACTGAATGCAGAGCAGCATTTTCAGGGTGGAACCATCAGTGTTCCCTTTGCTGTGGCATGACTTCTCCAGATCACCGGAGACTTCTGCTTCCCAGTCCTGTAACCTGAGGCTGCAGAACCTCCCCTGATGCTTTTATGCTGCTCCTGTTGCTGGAAACCTGCCTGTGGGACGTGAGGAGCTGCATTTCCCTGTGCTCCTGCCCACCTGGGCTGTTCCTGTGGGATGTGAGGAGCTGCATTTCCCTGTGCTCCTGCCCACCTGGGCTGTTCCTGTGGAACGTGAGGAGCTGCATTTCCCTGTGCTCCTGCCCACCTGGGCTGTCTGCTGTGGGCAGCAGCTGCCACAGGAACGGAGCCTCCCCATCCTGCCCCTGCCCTAATTGCTGCTGGCTAATGAACTCTGCAGCTCCGACACTCAGGAACCACACGTGTTCTCTCTGCCCTCTTGTGGCTTTAATTTAAATCTCTCTGCCCTCCTGTGGCTTTAATTTATCCCTGTCCAGCCTTTTTAGCCACATCACCACTCCAAGGACTTGTGTGGCATTTTCTGGGGTCCCCCGTGGCAGGAAGGAATGAATCTGACTCCATGTTCTTAGAAGGTTAATTTATTACTTTATGATCTATATGGTATTAAAGAATACTATACTAAAACTATACTAAAGAATAGAGAAAGGATACAGACAGAAGGCTTAACAAGATACTAATTAAAAACTTGTGACTCTCCAGAGCATCAACACAGCTTGCTGTGATTGGACATTAAGTTAAAACAATTCACATGAAACCAATGAAACAACCACCTGTTGGATAAACAATCTCCAACCACATTCCAAAACAGCAAAACACAGGAGAAGCAAATGAGATAACATTGTTTTCCTTTTGCTCTGAGGCTTCTCAGCTTCCCAGGAGAAGAATCCTGGGCAAAGAGGATTTTTCAGACAATATGATGGTGACAGACTCACATCCATCCTGTTCTTCTCCAGACTTGCATTTCGCAGGCTCTTTCCCACCAAAATGCCAACACAAAACGGGAATCTCTGGATTCATACCAGTGGCAATGCCTGTGCTTTCATCCCAGGATGTCAGCTCTCCGTGGTCAGGAGTGTCACCTGTCCATGGTCAGGAGTGTCCCCTGTGAGCTCTGCTCAGCTCCTCAGAGCAGCCACCTGCATCCAGCTGGGCCTGACACAGGGGGTGACCCTCACCTCCTTGTCCCTGTCCTTCCCTAAGGGTCTGGATCCTCCCATTCCAGCACCTGAGGCACAGCAGCTGTCCCACCATGCATGTGGTGCCCCTGAGTTTGAAGCCCTCCTGGCCAGCTGGGCCAGGGTGGATCCCTGCTCTGGAGAGCAGAAGGACACTCAGGACACTCAGTGTTCCATGCAGCTTGGTACTTCAGTCACATTCAGTCTTCTCATCCATGGCTTATCCTCCCCAGCACCCACAGTGCTCCCTGCATGAGCTGTGTGTCACCAGGGGGTTACTGTGAGTGACTGAGACCAGTGCTGTCCCAAATCCAGCACCTGGGAATACCCTGGAACACCTCTCTGAAAGTGAGTGTGGACAGGGCTTGGGGCAGCCTGGGACAGTGGAAGGTGTCCCTGCCTGTGGCAGGGGTGGAATGGGATGAGCTTTAAGGTTCTTTCCTACACAAACCATTCTGTCATCCTATGATAGCTTAACATCTGCATTAACTGTGCCAGCTGTGTGCTGCCAGAATCACAGCATGGCCATCCTATGATAGCCTTGGCATCTGCATTAACTGTGCCAGCTGTGCCAGCTATGTGCTGCCAGAATCACAGCATGGCCATCCTATGATAGCCTTGGCATCTGCATTAACTGTGCCAGCTGTGCCAGCTGTGTGCTGCCAGAATCACAGCATTGCCATCCTATGATAGCCTTAACATCTGCATTAACTGTGCCAGCTGTGTGCTGCCAGAATCACAGCATGGTTTGGCTGGGAAGGGGCTTTTCAGACCCCCCAGTCCCACCCCTGTCCTGAGCAGGGACACCTTCCATCAGACTGGGTTGGTGTGAGCCACAGCTCCCCTGGCAGCCTGTGCCTCACCACCCCCTCACAGGGAAGGATTTCTTCTCACCTGACTTCTTCTCACCAGGGCTTTGTGTTCAGATCCGAACCCCTCTTGTCATTGCAGTTCTCCAGGATTTCTCCTCAGGATCTCCCTGACTTAGCCCAGGGCTCTGTCCTCACACCCAAACCCCTCTTGTCGTTGCAGTGCCCCGGGAGCAGGACGGGCAGCCGGAGGAGGAGGAGGAGGAGGCGCTGGGAGTAGGGGATCCATCAGCAGCAGCTCCCTCAGCCCTGGAGGACATGGCCCTGTACAGCAGCAAGAGGAAGCTCCGGCACAGCCGGCGCAGCCTGGAGACCGCTGTCCCCACATAGGTGGCCCTGGGCACTGGACTGGCCTGGCTCAGCCTGGCACTGGCCTGGCCTGGCACAGCCCCTCGGAGCTCCAGGGACAGCAGCAGGCTGCCCCCCTGCCTACAGACTCTGCATGGGACGAGCTCCCCTGAGCTCTGTGGCCAGCTGACTCCTCTGGGGCCGTGGGCCGCCCTCGTCTCTCACCCAACAGCGCACTGGGGCACATCCCAAACTGGGACAACACTGGACTGACTGCTGGCAGATGGAGAGGAGGGGTGGCCAGGACAGTGGGCAGCTTTTTAGCCTGTAAATAATTGTGTGTGGGGAAGAGTAGGACAGGGAGAATGTAGGAGTGTGAGAGTGTGTTGGGCTCCAGCTGTTACTGCCTCAGCTTGGGTTTTGTAGTGGTTAAAAGGAGCTTCTGCTCTGGTGGGAATCAGGAGGAAGGTCCAGCCTGCCTTTACTCCAATTTAATTTCCAGTCTTTTGCCAAAAAGCATCTCCTCCCAGCTCCTGCACTGTGTCACCTCACTTCCTTTGGGAGTGTTTGGGAATGGGAAGCTTGGAGGCAAAAAGAAGGAAAAACAAAAAGAGATAAACCCACCAGAATTCCAGCAAAGTGCCTCCCTCTGCCACTGGCACTCTGTGCTCAAGGAAAGCAGAGCCAGCTCTCTGCCTCTGTCCTGGTGGGACTCTGCTCCTGCTGGGGCCTTGTGCTCCCGCCCGGGATGGGCACGTCCCCTTTGTCACCACTGCAGAGCACACGAGTGGGGAGCCTCTGCTGTGGCACTGGGGCTGAGCTGGTCACTGGGGCAGGAGTGGGACGGGGCTGGCAGCCAGAGCAGGGGTGCAGGGGTGTGTGACAGCAGTGGGGCAGGACAGGGGCACAGGTGTGACAGCAGGTACCTTAGGGGGTAGAGTTCAGGAACTGGGGATGGGTAGAACGTGGAGTTGCTGGGGTCAGGTTGGGAGTTAGAGGATCCTACACACGGAGATGGGGAGGCCACAGTGGCCACAGTGCTGGCTCTAGGGTGGGGTGGGATGTCACGGGTGCCTGCCGTGCTGTGGTGTGGGCTGGCAGGGAGCACCAGGAGCACGATGGGGCTGGCCTGTGCCTTGCAATAACCACACAGTTCCACTTTGCCAGCTCAGCGGCTTCAGGCCCCTTCCCATGGAGGACAGGGAAAATGCACGTTTGCCCACACAAGAGGGAAAAAGGAAAATGAGCAATGAGTGGGGGTGTGAGCCTTGGTTTCCACAGGTTCTGAATCACGTGAGCTCTGCAGATGTGGAGGTCACAGCTGCTGCTCCCAACTCTGCCATCAGCCTCTGCTGCCACTAGTGAGGGGAGACAACCCTTTTCTTTTTCTTTTATCACTGCCTCTCACCGTGAGGAAGGTCCGAGCTCGGCACAATCCCCTTCCCTGTCCATTGGTGCTCTCTGACTCCCCAGCAAGAGCAGGGTTGGACCTTGAGCCTCACAGTGGCTGGGCACTGACAGGCACAGCTGCTTGTACATTTGCTGAAGGAAAGAGCTGGATGCAGTTTTCTGGGTGCAGTTTTTTAGTTGAGCCTCTCCTTTCATGCCAAAATCCAGCGGATCATTTTAACTGACTCTGAACGTTTTGATTTTACAGACTTGTGAAGGGGAACTCTGATAATCTCACGCTGCAGCTGCAGCTGCCTCCATCATCAGCAATTTGAGCTTTTCCTTTTTAAATCTACTTTTAGCATTTGCTTTTTAACAAGAGCAGTTTTGGAAACAATCCTGGCTGGGTTTTGGTGACTAACTTGTGATTTTCTCTCCTTTCCCTGTGCGGTACCTGGTGCCAGGCTCTGGATTCTCTCCCGTTCTCTCCCAAGAGACTCCGAGGGAAAATTAGCGCATCAAGACTGTAACTAGTGAAATTTGTACAACCAAAGAAATCTATTTTGTGGTTCAAGGATAATAAAGTTTACTTTACATTTTAGAGCCTTTGGTCACAGTGGTTTGCCCTGTGTCAAGTCTGCAGTTTCAGTGTAAGGCTCTGCTGGTGGTTGTTACTCACTGCATAATCCAGCAAAGATGCTCCTGGTGTCCCTGCCTTTGGGAGCAGTAATTGATGCACACCCCAGTTACTGCCAGCTGACAATATCAATATTCAGGGATGGGGAAAAAGAACAATATGAAACAGAGTGATACCAGCAAGATCTTCAGTCTCTTGGCTTTCCTTATTTGGCTGTGGTTAAAACAAAACAAAACAAAAACCAGAAAGCTCCAACATTATTTTGTTTATATTATTAAAGTTTTTAAAAATAGTTTGACTGGTAAAAACCAACCCCATTTCCTGTATCTCAGTCAGGTTTTCCTGAGCCTGGTTCAGTGGATGGGCACCATGCTGTGCCACCCCAGGGAAGGAGGAGCAGTCTCAGAAGAGGGTGGTGGATTGTGGATTTCCTTTTCCTGGAGCCAGGGTGGTGCCAGAGCTGAGCCTCAGTGCTCCACCTGTGTGACAGGTACAGCTGGAAAGGGGCCTTGGCCATGGCACAGCCACTCCTTGGTCAGCGAGGGCTCAGAGCTGCAGCTGCCAGCCCCACACAGGCTCTGTGCTCGGCTCCTGGGCTGGGTTTGATTTATTTGTTTATTTATCTGCTCTTTCCCCAGGGCCAGGCTCACTGCCAGGCTCCTCTCTCACTGTGTATCACTTGTCCCCCAAAACTGGACCCTGATTAGGTAATGGGAAGGAGTTTACTTTTATGCTATGTTTATTTGTTTGTTATCTGCTCTCTCCCCTGGGCCAGACTCACTGCCAGGCTCCTCTCTCAGTGTGTATCACTTGTCCCCCAAAACTGGACCCTGATTAGGTAATGGGAAGGAGTTTACCCCTTCAGACAGAAGTAAACACAGAAACATCATCAGTGGGAATTGTTTATTTAGGGATATTAATTTAGGCATGGTTCATGTAGGGTTGGAACTAGATGGTCTGTAAGACCCCCTCCAAGCCCAACCATGCTATGATTCCATTATTTATGTAAATAGGAATATAAATAACCCAGTTCAATACATGGGGAGAATGCTCTGCAGGGTGGCCCAGGCAAAGGGCAGAGCCCAGCTGGCTGAGCTGCAGGGTTTGCAAGGAACTCTTGCAGCCCTGAGCAGCAGCAGCAGCAATCCACAGCTGGGCTCTGGGAGATGGAGGGAGGGAAATGTCACATCTGGACCCAGCTCCAGCTGTGAGCCTGCATTGCCCTCCCCTCTGACCCTGCCCAATGCCAGTTCCGGTGCCAGGAGTCAGTCCTGGCCTGTGAGCTGAGGGATGATGGCATTGCTGGTCCTTCCCTGCATTCCCCATAGAGAACAGGCTGGAATAACTGTGGGATTCTGCTCAAGGACTGCCCTGAGCAGACAGGTGGGGCTGTCCTGGAAGCTGCAAACCACAACAAACTCACCTGTTTGTCAGTCAGGCCCTCGGAACACCCGGGTTTTGTCAGTCAGGCCCTCACAACACCCGGGGTTTGTCAGCTCTGGCCCTCACAACACCCAGGGTTTGTGTCAGTCTGGCCCTCGGAACACCCGGGGTTTGTCAGCTCTGGCTCTCAGAACACCCGGGGTTTGTGTCAGCTCTGGCCCTTGGAACACCCGGGGTTTGTCAGTCAGGCCCTCGGAACACCCGGGACAGCCCGAGGCTGGGGAATGCTGATCTCCAGCCTTGCCCCTTCTGGAGAGCAGCGGCTGCAGAAGAGCAGCCCTGGTTGTAGCTCAGCGCCGCTCCGGTCCTGCCAGGTGCAGTTCTTGTTGATTCTGTGCTTTCAGCCACCCTCAGTGACACCCGGAGCACCGAGAGCCCTGCAGGCCCTGCACGGCACCGCTCCCACCTCCGGGCCCTGGGCAGGGCCGCTCCCGGTTCGGGCCCTCCTGTCCCGGTGCCTCCGGTCTCGGTGCGCACCACCCGTGAGCCGCAGCTCCCCAGGGACAGAGAGGCAGCGGCAGGGATGGGATGGGCTGGACCGGACCGGAGCGGGAGCAGCAGCGGTACCGGCGGGGATGGGATGAACCGGGCCGGGAGCAGCGGCGGTACCGGCGGGGATGGGCCGGACCAGGACCCAGAGCGGCGGTACCGGCGGGGATGGGCCGGACTAGGACCCAGAGCTGCGGTACCGGCGGAGATGGAAAGAACCGGGCCGGGAGCAGCGGCGGTACCGGCGGGGATGGGATGGGCCGGGCAGGGCCGGGAGCAGCGGGACCGCGGCCCTGCCCGGTGGCGCCGTCACGTGACGCTGCGCGCTGACGCTCTCGGTGACGCCGCAGTGACGCGATCGTGACGCGACAGCGGCAGGCCCAGGCCGAGGCCAGGCCGAGGCCAAGCCGAGCCCAGGCCAGGCCCAGGCCGAGGCCAAGCCGAGCCCCGGCCGAGCGGAGCCCGGGAAAGGATCCTGGAGCGGGGATTGAACGGCTCCGAGAGGGAGCGGCTCAGGCCCCGTGCTGCGCACCGTCTGTGGAAAGGTGCAGCTTTGTGCCTGCAGAAACTATTGAGCTGCAGTTGTGGTGACTCCTCATTGATTTAATACCCCTAAACCAGCATTTAAATCATTTAAATCAGGAGCCGCTGTGCAGTGAAGCTGTTTCTCCTCAGGGAGGACGGAGCAGGCACACAGTGAGTGCCCCTGACTGCCCGGCCGTGTTTGCCCTCAGCTGAGCTGAGTTGAGTTGGGCTGGGCTGGGCTGGGCTGGGCTGAGCTGAGCTGAGCTGAAGGACCCCGGGTGCCATCGAGCTCCTTGGGGAGCCTATCCCAGCGCTGAGCCACCGTCTGGGGGCACAGCCTTTCTCTGATATCCAGCCTAACCCTCGCCTGACACAGCTGCAGCCATTCCCTCGGGCCTGTCCCTGGTGACCGCAGAGATCAGTGTCTGCACCTCGTCCCCGCAGAAGGAAGGTTCAAACTGCCACCGGTCTGGAATTGAAATGTGTCTTCCGTGCCAGTGCAGGGTGAGCTCTGGCTCTGGATATCCTTGTTCCTGAGGGGGAGTGGGTCTGGCCCAGCTAAGCAGTCTGGATTTTCTCTGGATTTTCTCTTACTCAGGTCATAGTGGATGTTCTGAATCCCCTGTCTGCACGGGGGACCCTCCAGTGGGGTCGTGGTTAGGGCCAGGTGACCTGATCTCAGGGACTTTCCTTCCTTAGGGCAAGGACCCTTCCTGGATTTTCCCCAAAGGAAAGGACAGCCATCAGGAAAACCACAAACCAGCAAACCCTCACAACAGCTTCCTGCCTGGAACCCAAACAGTGCTGCTGTGTAAATACAACACTGATTCTTCACAGATTATTCCTCATCAGCCCCTTTAATTGAAGGCAGTTTTCTTTAGAAAAGCAAACAACTAACAGTGAAACTGTGCAAGACCACATTTCTGTTCCCACCCCCAGAGTTCCATGCAGATGTTGGTCCTGCTTGCTGGAATAATGTGGGATTTCTCCGCATTAAAAAAGTCACTGTGAAGAGCTAGAGGGGGATGACTCGTGCAACCACTGAAGAGACTTTTCCAATTCTGTCAGCCCAGCAGGGGTGGGAATTGCACTGGGGAGCTGTGAGATGAGTGACCAAGCCTGCGGTCACTGCAGAACAATCAGCTCAGTGCCAGTCAGTGCCTGGGACTCCTGAAACTGAGCTGGCATGAAAACAGGCAGATCACGTTAAACAGCTCCAGAGCAGACACATAAAGGGCAAAAGCAGAGCTGCACTTAACCCAGATAATCTGATATGTACACATGCAGAGCCTGAGAGATCAAACCCAGAGTGGCAGCTGGGATGAGTCACCCGTGGGGAGTCAAGGGCAAGATTCACCACCTTCTGCACTATCAAAGAGCCCATGGATCTGCACTGCTAGAGGAGCAGCTCTGCAATGAGGCCCTGCTCTCCAGATCACCCTGTGTGTGCTCGTGGTGCCTCTGGGGCAGGTAATGTGTCTGTTCCTCACATCCTGGCAGTGATCACAGCAGGCCAGCAGCTCACTGGTGGATGGAGCCAGGGGCTGTGTGGTAATCACAGGATCATGGAATGTTTGGGGTGGGAAGGGACCTAAAAGCCCATCTAATCCCACCCCTGCCATGGCAGGGGCACCTTCCCCTGTCCCAGGCTGCTCCCAGCCCCATCCAGCCTGGCTTTGGGCACTGCCAGGGATCCAGAGCTGCTCTGGGCACCCTATGCCAGGGTCTGCCCACCCTGCCAGGGAGCAATTCCTGCCCAATATCCCATCCAGCCTGGCTTTGGGCACTGCCAGGGATCCAGGGACAGCCACAGCTGCTCTGGGCACCCTGTGCCAGGGCCTCACACCCTCACAGGGCAGAACTTCCTCCCAGTATCCCAGCTAAACCTACCAGAAGCCAAGCTCCCATCAGGTCAGATTTCCAGGATTTCAGTTTTAAAATCAGAATCATTACGGTCACAATAGACCTGTGGGAGCGCCAAGACCAAGCACCACCCCAGCACTACCACCATGTTCACCCCTAACCCACATGCTTGAGTGCCATATCCCCACGTGTGGGGATATTCTTGGAACAGTTCTGTGGCACCTGAGGACACAAACTTGTACAATCCCCTCTTGATCAGTGCTGAGACCCCTCGCAGTGCTCCTGTCCAGGCTGTTGCCAAAACTGAGGGCTGGAGCAGTACCCCAGCATGACCTGCCCAACACACGTGGGCTGTGTTGGTTCCTGGGGAGAACAGTGCACAGAGCTCTCCCAGCTGCTGCTCCCCTGCTCAGGGTGTTCTCCTGCTCCTGCCCCCTTGCTCAGGGTGTCCTCCCACCTGCTTAGGGTGTTCTCCCTGCTGCTCCCCACCTGTTCAGTGTTCTCCCACCTGCTCAGGGTGTTCTCCCTGCTGCTGCCCCCCTGCTCAGGGCGTTCTCCCTGCTGCTCCCCACCTTTCAATGTTCTCTCACCTGCTCAGGGTGTCTCCCTGCTGCTGCCCCCTGCTCAGGGTGTTCCCTGCCTGCTCTGCTGTCTCTGAGAGCTGCAGTCCCAGTGGAAGCAGCTACCACAATCTGAAATTAGGTCTCACCTCATTGCACACACTTTGTTTTACCCCGTGTGGTTAATGCAGACATTGTCAATCTGGGACACAAGTGTGCCTTGCTTGAAGGCCGTTGGCAGAGGGAGCCTGGTGAGACACTGGTGACAAACAGTAATTACCCAGCTTGGATTACTGCACTAATCCAGAGTAACAATGCAAACACATTGTAATTCATGAAAACCAAACACCGCTTACACACGTACATTGCGTTTACAGGGAAAGAAGGTTCTCTAAAATAACCAATATTATCTTGGAAATAATGCAAGAAAATAAACACAACCAACATTCAGAATAGAAAAGCAGCAAAACTTTATTACTAATTCCCAAGTGGAAGGATGAGGCCTCTTTATTCCATTAGGAATAGCTTTAAAATCAGCAATTCCAGGTAATATTTACTCTGGAGTGCAAAAGAAATTGTCTCAGGAGAAGTCAAACCTACTGCAATAAAATGTTGGTGACGTGTTTGTGTATACAGCAGTAGTGAAACTGAAAGTAAAAGCATCCTGTTTGATATTCAGATTTGAAAGTTAGTTTTGAAAAGCTGGAACACAAAAGGTTCACCAATATCCTTTTAAGTGATTTGGAAAAGAGAAAATGAGAGGTTTAAAATGTTTTCTGTTTAATAGTGAGAAGATTGAAAAGTGATAATTGTATCTACATTACTGAGAAATACTTTACTCAAATACAGGCTATGAGACTTGATGAAGTAGATTAAACTGGTGTGAGATAAAGGCTGAAACAAGAGTGTAGGGTTATCCCACAAGCCCTGGGAAGGCCAGTGTGTTTTCACTGGGATTTAATAACATCTCAGAATAACTCACACAGGTCCTTGCGGGCTGATAGAATCTAAAAACCAAAGTTCACAAGGATTCCAAGTTCCTTTATGGGTAATTCCAGACTCTTACTGCAAGTCATCGTTATTTAAGGATAAAAGGTTTGTAAAGCCACACACTGAAACCTTGCAGAAAAACTAATGAAACTGTTCAAACCTGACTTCCTGAGGGTTTTCACCAATTCATATTTCAGTATCACACAGGGAAAAGCTCCAAACTCATGCTGAAACTGGCTTTCCTTACAGGTAGGATTGGTTCAGCTTGTTTGGAATCGCAGGGCCACTGCTTATCCAATCTAAGTTTATCTGTGAGATACCAGACAGATGGTGTAGCTCCCCTGTATCCAGGGGGGTTCAGCTGCAGTTCATCTTTTTAGCCTGGAAGGTCTGAATTGTACACAGTGGCACCATTCCAAGGTCTCTGGGGTGGCTGGTGCTGATACAGCCACCTCTGTCACCAGCTGTCACCAGTGCTCAGTCTGATAGGTTCTGCCTCAAATAGCCATATCAAAACCATGACACTACCAGCAGTGCCATCATTTTGGGGCCTCAAAACAGATCCTTTGCAGATTCCTGATGACAGAAGAGGGATTATATCAAAGATGTAAACACTACATTCCATTAGAGAGCAGAAGTGTTCTGTTCCACAGAAGAGAAGCCAAGCAGTTGATGAATCGTTACCTCGATTCCAGTGCCTGAAGGGGCTGCAAGAGATCTGGACTTTAGACAAGGGCCCAGAGTGACAGGACAGAGGGGAATGGCTTCCCACTGCCAGAGGTGAGTTTAGTTGGGATGTTGGGAAGGAATTCTTCCCTGTAAGGTTGGGCAGGCACTAGCACAGGGTGCCCACAGAAGCTGTGTCTGCCCCATCCCTGGCAGTGCCCAGGGCCAGGTTGGACAGGGCTTGGAGCAGCCTGGGACAGTGGAAGGTGTCCATGGCAGGCAGGTGGAACTGGATGAGGTGTAAGGTCCCTTCAACCCAAACCGTTCCATGATTCAATGATCACTGAGTCCAGCTGCTCCCCAGCACTCCCAGGAGCAGCACCAGCCCACGTCCCCAGTGCCACATTCACTCCAGTGTTCAGTCTCCCCTGAGGGAGGGGAGACTCCTCAGGGATGGGGACTTGGCAGCTGTGCCAGGGCTGGACAGCCCTTTCCAGGTGGAATTTTCCAAATATCCCACCTAAACCTCTTCTGGTGCAGCTTGAGGCCATGACCTCTCATGCAGTCATTTATTAACTGGGAGCAGAGCCTGACCCCCGCCTGGCTCTGCCCTCCTGTAATGGAGTTGTAGAGAGCAAGCAGGTCCCTCCTGACCCCCTTTTCTCCAGGCTGAGCCCCCCGGCTCCCTCGGCCCGGTGCTGCGGACTCTCCCACAGCTCTGTTCCCTCCTGACCCCCTTTTCTCCAGGCTGAGCCCCCCGGCTCCCTCGGCCCGGTGCTGCGGACTCTCCCACAGCTCTGTTCCCTCCTGACCCCCTTTTCTCCAGGCTGAGCCCATCGGTTCCCTCAGCCCGGTGCTGCGGACGCTCCTGCAGCTCCGTTCCCTCCTTGGACACGCTGCAGCCCCTCAGAGCAGCCCGAGCCTGTCCCCGCCCCGCAGACACCCCGGCCGTGCCCGGCCCTCGGTCCCTCCCTCACGACGGACCCCCCGCCCCGCCTGAGTCACCGCCGGCCCGGCCCTCACGGCGGCGGCGGCCGGGCGGGACGAGCTGGGACATGAAAGGTGGAACAGGCGCTGCCACGCCCGGGGCTGCGGGGAATCTCGCTTAACCCTTCCCAGCCCGCGGGGCCCCGGCCGCGGGAGCGGGCACGGTGATGGGGGGAGACGGGAGGCCGCGGCTGTCCCCTCAGAGCCCCTTCCACGGCACCCCCGGGGACACGGGGGACAGGGCGCTGCCCCGGGCCCCTCCTGTTCCACGGTGCCACTGCCCAGGAGCTGCTGCTCGTTTGTCCCCAGCACGCCCAGAGCACCACAAGTGCCCGAGGAGCCCAAATCCCCCTTCCTGGGAGCCGCAGGGCCACGACCGAGCGGGGGCCAGCGCCCAGGGGCCCTGCCCGGGGCTGGGGGCCGAGGGCTGGGCTGGGGTCCCTGCCACGGGCCGGGACAGCACCGGGGCTGGGCTGGGGTCCGTGTCACGGGCCGGGACAGCACCGGGGCTGCGGCGAGCCCTGCCCCGCTGCCAGTGCCGAGCTGGTCTGACAGGCTCGGGGCAGACGGAAGGGAGAGGCCTCCGGCGGCTCAGGAATGCGCAGCCCTTATCTCCGGCTCCCTGCGCGCCTGGGGAGGGAACAGCTCTCCGGAGTTTGCCTTTCTCTCGCTGTTACTCACCCCCGCTCTGCCCTGGGTGGAGCCTCGCTCGCCTGGCTCCCAGGTGAATCAGGTTGCAGGCACGTCCAAGTGAGCAGACAGTGACCACCACCTGCCCCAGCTCACCTGGGAAGGTAGAGAAGGGTGGAGACCTCGTGGGTACCTGCATGGCCGCCTGAGCCAGAGAGCGACCCACTGCCTACCCACCAGCTGGCCGGCTTCCCTGGTAAGGTAGGAGAAGGGCACGTACCTCCTGGGGTACCTGTGTGGCTGCCTGAGGTGGAGGGCAAGGCCTGGGCAGGGCCTGTCCTGCTCCTCTGCCCAGTGCCTGGCATCTGGGACAGGGAATTCCATAGGCAATCCATGGGCAGGAGGTTGCTACTTCTATCCAGGAGGGCTCCAGTGGCAGGAGCTCCCAGTTACGCCATGATGGAGGGAAGGGAGAGAGACAGAAGGAGATGAGAGAGGCAAGGGGGCGAGAGAATGTCCCAGTGCTGGCAGCAGGGTCTGGGGATGGGAAAGGAATGGACCCAGAACGTCCCAGTACAGGCAGCAGGGACTGGGGATGGGAAAGGAATGGACCCAGAACGTCCCAGTACAGGCAGCAGGGTCTGGGGATGGGAAAGGAATGGACCCAGAACGTCCCAGTACAGGCAGCAGGGACTGGAGATGGTGAGGGAAGGGACCTGGAATGTCCCAGCTGTGTTGGGGATGGCAAGGGAAGGGACCCTTCTGTCCTCAGGTCAAAATTGGTTATCAAACACTTCATACAATCGTGTCTGTTCCCCTTTGAGAAATCCCTCAGGAGCGGATATTCCCAAACTCAGCCTCGTTCTTTGGGAAGAGTCTTGCAGCCTGACTGAGCTCCCCATAACAAAGCCCAGGCCGGTCTCCTGTTTGGACCAGGGACGCTGTAGGGATGTATGGTCAGGAGATTGGGACAGAGGGGATGTGCTGTGAGGGCCGAGGTCTGCGAGGAGCTGGGGAGCAGCTCCCGAGGCCCCTGCATTCCACACACAGGGGTTGGGTGTGCTCTGAGTGCTGCCACGGCCCACGAGCCCTGGCACAGCCGTGCACGTACGGGCAGGAGCAGGGACAGATGCGTGTGGACAGGCGCACACGGGCTGGCACTTGCTGAGTTTTCCGTAGGTGTGAGCCTACAGACCTCAGGACTGGTGTGTGAGGACAGGAAGGGGATGGGTCCGTGTTGCTCACTCTAAATTGGCCAGGGTCAATAGGGGTCAATTGTGGATCTCGCCTGGCCTCAGGATTAGGTTCTCCATCTAGAACAGTTAGAAAGGGAAGAGACATCTGTGAAGGGTCAGAAGTACTGATCACATCCTTCTGCTGCTGAAAACATCTAATTTGTGGAAGCTGCGATAAGCTCAGCTGCAAGAGAGGCCAAAAATGGGTCAGTAATAGCAAACTACCCCAAACTGGAGCAGTGACAGTGGCAGCAGTGCTGAGCACCCGTTCCCATTCCCTGTGCAGATGTTCTCCCAGGATCAGGAGACAGGAGAGCACAGTGAGTCCCAGCCCCATTAGATGGACACATGGGAGCTGCATTTTAGGGAGAGAAAGTTGTTTTCATTTTGGTCTTACTCCTCTTTACCCAAGGGACTTTATAGTTGCATTTGAGGTGTAAAAAGAGAGTTGGATTTGCTCTGACTTGGCCATAGGAGTATTCTGAGGGGGGGAAAAGGTCGTGCTCTTCATATGCTTTAGGGGAAATTGCATGCCAAAGGAAAAAGTTGTTTTTCCCCTGTTCCTGGAAGGTTCAAGGCTGGGATGGGGCTGGGAGCAACCTGGTCTATTGGAAGGTGTTCCTGCTCATGGCAGGGGGGTGAAGCAAGATGGGTTTGAAGGTCCTTTCCAACTCTAACCTGTCCAATCCAACTCTAATCAGTCTCTGATTCTGAGGTTCTGTAAGTGTGGGAATGTCTGTGTGCTCGTGTCAAAGCAGGGTTGTGGCTCAGGACAGATTCACCCATGTTCTAGACATAATTTTTCTGGCAACCAAAAATTTTCCAGGCAATGGAAATGCACCTCCAAACCCCACAGGATTGGAATTCTTTGCATTTTGCAGTTTCATGGGACACATCTGGAGTGCTTATCAGGCCCCATGTGCTGGATTTTCATAGTCTTAGTGAGGAAGAGGAGATTGATGAGTGCATTTCTAAAATCAGTGTGTGGGGGAAGTAAAAGTCAAGGGCAGCACGTGGTTCTCCCCAAAATTAGACCTTACACTGATTGTCCTTTTTTTCAAGTTCTCCATTTTAGACTTCCTTATGCTTGCTACCTTTTGAATAAAAACCCAGGGGAAGGGATTGGCTGCAGGATAGTGAATGTGACACAAGCATTGCTGTCGTAGATGTGGCACTGGGACATGGGTTAGTGGTGGCCTTGGCAGTGCTGGGAGAGCCCTTGGACTCGAGGGTCTCAGGGGGCTTTTCCAATGCAAAGGATTCTGTGATCATTCAGATAATCTCCTAAGAGACTTTTGCCTGCAGGATGACATTTCATTTCCAGCTGCTGCAAACATCAGGTTTTGTGCTGCTGCTCCCCACAGCTCAGATTTCCCTGTCCACTCTGTACCCTTGCTGCATGGGACAGTTAAGGCTGACAGGTTCACGTGCTGCCACTGTGGGACACGTTGACAGGTGTCTCAGCAACCACTTCACAAAGAAAATTACAACATGTAATTCTTCCGCCGCTTTTCCCTTCCTCTGGCCTGCAGAAAGATCCCCTGGATATCCTGAATGTCTGACCACTTTCTGATTCTCCAGCAAAGAATGTTCTGTGGGATCCCTTGCCCTAGTAGGCAGAGATGAGTGAGAGTCCAGTGGGTTTTGGAGGTGCAGACCAGGCACCAGTTCTACTCTGCCAGTGCCTGCATCATTCAGGGCATTCACTGCTCACCTGAGACACAGAAAGTGTTCTTGGAGCCTTTTATCAGGGTCAGCTGCCACCGTATGAACACAGACAGTGCAGCTGCCATCTCTGGAAACTCAGTGAACAGTTGATTAATTGAAGCAGTTTCTCATCTGATGGCCAAAACTTCTGCAGTGAAACTCCCAGCAGCAGGCAGAGGTACTTGTCTGTTTTTTAATGATGACTGAGATCCACATAAGACCATCCAGAGTGAAGAATGGGGTGGCATTCTCTCACATGATTAACATGGAGTGATCAGCTGTTCAGATGACCGGAGGAGAAGGTCTGGGAGCATTATATGGCATTGTAACAGGAATAACAAATTCCGACCAGAAATTCTGACAGTGACCCAGGCTTTGAGCCTACTGCCTGAAAAGGACACTGAGAAAGCGAACATGGTAAGACTCAGCAGGAAATGCAGAGAGAAGAATGGAAAGAGAAAAAATAAGAATTAGGGCTTGGCAGGGCAGTTGTAGCTAAAAAAGTGCCTAGTGGAGGTTATTGGCCGTATTTCCCTGTCCTGTTGTGAGGAATGTGAGAAGAGCAGTTCATGGGAAGGTATCCAGCATCCAGTATCATGCAGCCATGGAATGGTTTGGGTTGGAAGGGACCTTCAAGACCATCTCCTCCAACCCTCTGCCGTGGGCACCTTACACCAGCCCAGGGTGCTCCCAGCCCCATCCAGCCTGGCCTTGGGCACTTCCAGGGATGGGGAATCATCCACAGCTTCTCTGAGCAGCTTCCTCTTTGCCCCAGCTCTTGTACAATTCCATGTTCTGACCAAAGCAGGAAATTGTGGGCTACACTTCAGAACTAGAGATCCTGCACCCCTGTAAGACTGGCAGGATCCTTTTCAGGAGAAGCCCAACCCTCGGAACAGAAACTGAGAAGCAGCTTCTGGAGAGGATGAGCATGTCCTGCTGTTCATACAGGTTCTTCCTCTGCAGCAAGATCAGAAGGCACTGCCTTGTCCTTCCATCACACAGTGCAGAATTAAAAACCCCACACCTTGAACCATCTTCGAGGAGACAGGTCCCTTCCCAGATCATTTACCAAGTACAACATTTTCTTGAGAGCAAGCTAACACTTTCCATGTCTCATTGTCACCATGTCTGCACCAGTCATTTTCCCTCAGGCATTGCTGTCCTCTCCTAAACCCAACCCTCCCAGAACATCAGCACTTTGTTTGCATAGGATCTTTCCTATTTTTTTGAGGCCAATTTTTTTTAATAATTGATTTGTAAACCTCGTGTTTAGAGCCATTTTGGAAACATGAATTTTTTCACAGCCCACCCTAGGAGATGTCAGTGATGCCACTGAAGGTGGTGTACAGACCAGGTGAGGCCCATCACAGGGATCAAAATGCCTTGATTCGTTTCTTGCCCATAGTTCAGAAGCCCTTTGAGTGTTGATAGCACAGAGGGGTTTGTGGCTGGCTGTGCGGTGTGCCTAAAAACCAGTCTGTCTGTGCTGCCTTTCTCTTCTTGCTGCTGTCTAGGGCAGTGAGAAGATGAGGTGGTTGAGCCCAGGATTGTCTGTACTTGCAGGTAAGGGGTCTGGAGAACAGCTTGGCTCTTTGCAGACTCTGGGATCCAGCCCTGCCTCCTCGCAGGCAGCTCCTCCTGGGTGCTCCAGGCAGCCTGGGCTGCTGGGAGTGTCCCAAAGCAGCGGAGCAGGTCCAGCCAGGGAGGGATCGCCTGAGCGAGGCAGCCTGGGAACTGGCTGTGCAGGCAGAACACGTAGCAACAAGCACTGCAGTCAGCACGGGGATGGAGCCAGCCCCAGGTGCTGAGGCATCAGCAGGGCTGGCACCAGGCACAGCAGATGAGAGACAAAGGCAGCACTGAGCCGGTTCCCTTTTGCTTAGGCTGGGCAAACACGGTCCAGCGCCCTTGATTCACACCTGGCACAAAGGCTCTGGAGAAAGGCACGTCCTTTTATTTATTTATTTTAATCTGTAGGGCTTTGTGGTGATCACAGCGTGTCTGAATCTGTGATTTCCTCCTGCTCTGTTAGGGAAAAAACAGTAACAGTCTGTTGAAATGGAACATAATATGGACAGGCACCAAATGCTGCCCACGTCAACAGGTCTGTGCTTTTCCCAGTTTCTGCTCCTATAATGAATCCAGAGGTAAAGAGGCAGTTTTTACCTCCAGCTTCATCTGTCAGCCACTTTTCCTTACATTAAATATTCCATGTGGTTGAGTGGTTTTCAGTGTGGAGGAATCTGCAGGCTGTGATCACATCTGACTCTTCCCTTTATTAGGGGGCTCTGACAGCTTTTGAGAATCTCAAAACCGAATGTGTGTGACAGGAATCACAGCCGGTAAAGTCACTCCCGTTTATAGCAGTGGGAACAGAGCAGATCTGAGGCCAAGCTGAAGGGAGATTTCCCTCGGAGACCCCTCCCCACCCCTGCCTTGATCAGAGCATGGGGATGGCTGAGACTGCCTGCTCCTTCCTCTCCACCTGCTCCTCTCCTCCTGATGGCTTTTTGGCCGTGGAGGGGAGTGACTCCACTGGGACTCCCTGTGCGCCACTGCAGCAGCTGCAGCAGTGCAGTGCAGGGTCTGACACAGCAGCAGCAGCAGTGCAGTGTCTGACACAGCAACAGTGCAGTGTCTGACACAGCAACAGTGCAGTGTCTGACACAGCCGCAGCAGTGCAGTGTCTGATGCAGCAGCAGCAGCAGTGCAGTGTTTGATGCAGCAGCAGCAGTGCAGGGTCTGACGCAGCAGCAGTGCAGTGTTTGATGCAGCAGCAGCAGCAGCAGTGCAGTGTTTGATGCAGCAGCAGCAGCAGCAGTGCAGTGTTTGATGCAGCAGCAGCAGTGCAGGGTCTGACACAGCAGCAGTGCAGTGTTTGATGCAGCAGCAGCAGTGCAGTGTTTGATGCAGCAGTTGCAGCGGCAGCAGCAGTGCAGTGTCTGATGCAGCAGTTGCAGCAGCAGCAGCAGTGCAGTGTCTGATGCAGCAGTTGCAGCAGCAGCAGCAGCAGTGCAGTGTTTGATGCAACAGCAGTGTGCAGTGTCTGACACTGCAGCAGCAGCAGCGCAGTGTTTGATGCAGCAGCAGCAGCAGTGCAGCGCCTTTGGCACAGCCCAGCAGACGGGCGGAGCAGACCTGGATCCTACTGCTCCTCAGCCCGTTCCAGGCCCTTCATCTTCCCCTTTTTGGGTTTCCAACAAGCTGCTTCGTGCTCTCCTTGATCCGCTGCCCCCGAGCATGGGAGGGGCTGCTGCACACAGCCACAGAGGAGCTGCCTTCAGTTCTGCAGCTTCCCCTGCCAAACCCAGCCACGGGCCCAGAGTGCCTGCAGTGCTCACACCTCCTTCCTTCCTTCTGTGGGCTCCCTGTGCAGGGCCAGGAGTTTGGCTTGCTGGCCCCTGTGTGTCCCCTCTGGCTTGGGAGATTCTGTGGTTCCTCCCACACTGTTCTGTGTACCTGTCCGTGCTCTTGCTTGTCCCAGCCATGGCATTAGGAGAAGGATTTCTTGGGGAGAAACTGAATTTTGCAGGTTTAGTTCTAAAGGTTCTGATCATGAGTGGTGACACTTCTTAATTTATGGACATAATTTCATAGAATGATCACTTAGGATAGCAGAGAAGTGCATGAAATGCCATATAATGGTAACAGACTTCTAGAATGTCTGAAGAAGTAACACTGTGCCACATAACTGTGTGGGCTGGAATCGTGCTGCTCTGGAGCCAGGCTGGGACAGCTGGGGCTGCTCAGCCTGGAGAAGAGAAAGCCCTGGGGACATCAGAGCCCGTTCCAGTGCCTAAAGGGCTCCAGGAGAGCTGGAGGGGGACTTTGGACACGGGCCTGGAGTGACAGGACAAGAGGGAATGGCTCCCCACTGCCAAAGGACAGGGTTTAGATGGGATATTAGGGAGGAATCATGGAATGTTTTGGGTTGGAAGTACCTTAAATCTCATCCAGTCCCCCACCCCTGCCATGGGCAGGGACACCTTCCAGTGGCCCAGGGTGCTCCAAACCCCATCCAGGCTGGCTCCGGACACTGCCAGGGAGGGGGCAGCCTGTGCCAGGGCTCACCACGCTCACAGGGAGGAGTGTGTCCCCAGTATCTGACTCAGCCTCCTGTCAAAGCTGCCTCCCATCCTCTGGTAAATTCTGCTATAGAGCACTGACAGTTCCAGGCAGGGTCTTGGCAGGATGGATTGTGTGACAGGGTGAGGGGGAATCTCAGAGTCAAAACAATTGAGGTCTGAGCACTGAGGCTTTAGCAGGCTGATTTGTTAATGTCTGGGAGAAAAATTAAGAGAGTATTTGGCCAAACATGAGCATGTCTGTTAGAAGATGAATCCTATCCCATATTTCTGGGATATTATCTGTAAGGGGGTGCAGATAGGCACATTGTACATGTGCATTTGGTCACTGATCCTGGAGGAGTAATCCTGGTTCTGAAACCTGTGGGTTTTGGGACATTCCAGGTGCCTTTGGGCATCCAAAGCTCAGCAGGTGTGACACCTGTCGTGCAGAGACCCAGAGCCTCCTCAGCAGCAGCTGGAGGCCAGGCCAGGCACCTTGGGGCATCCCAGGTGACACGGAGAGCCTGTGTGTGAGCACCTCAATTGCTGCCCTGGCCATGCCTTGTTTGCACGTTATTTATTGTGACTTTCCCAAGGCCTAAGGGCTCGGTGATGGGGAGAGGCAGATTTCCCCCCTTGCTGCCTAATTTACCTTCTGGAATTTTTCTTTCCTTGAAGCACCAGGGGCTTGGCTGCAGCATCAGTCGGGATGTTGCCCAGTGGCCTGAAGAATGTCTTGGGTCCTGTATCGGTGTTTTCTGCTCAAAACATCCAGCTTCAAACAATTGCTGGGATGTTTTCCCAGGTCATATTGTCAGGATGTAGCAGGATTCCTCTCCTTTCCTGTCTAATGCTGGGGCAGTTCTCTCCCACTCTCCCAGGGAAGCTTTTCCTGGTAGAATTGTGGCTGTTGTAGGTGAGGAGGACATTGGTGATGTGCTTGAGCTTTCCTCTGCCCTTCTGGAGGTGCACTGCAGGGTTTTTGGGCTAGGGGACTTCAGGGCCTTAGTTTTCCAGTATTGTCCTGGGAATGGAAGGAGGGATGTTCAGGGTTCCCTCTGGCTGAACACATCTCACAGCTGCAGGTGCTGGCTTGGCACGAGCTCCTCTCCTCCTGTACCCACTGACAGTTCAGTGCTTGAGCTGTAACTGCACACAGAATATCTTGTTACTCATTATAAAGAAATATTTTGTTACCCATTGTAAAGACCCCCAAGCAAATTGCCGCACCTTATTCTTTTTAGCATTCCCATTTCTCCCTCAAATCCTCATTACTCATGTCAGAAGATTTTGTAAAGTGGGACCAGCAATTAAAATAAAATGAAATTCCTAATTAAATAAAATAAACACGCATGTAAGTAAGTAAAATTCTCTATTAATCAGTACTTACAGGCTGAAAATCTACATTTGGGGTATTTTCAGTTTGTGGTTCAGTTTCTTTGACAGTTTTGATGGTTCAGAATTCCGAAAATTCAACAATTGTCTTTTTCTGGGGTGAAAGAAGCTGCAGAAAATAGATTTGCAGGTAAAGTTCAAGCAAGGAGCCAACCCCTGCTTGGAGTCACAGAATCGCAGAGTGGGCTGAGTTGGAAGGGGCCACACATCAATCCCAGCTGCTGCCCTGCACAGGATCAGCCCAGGAGTCCCACCCTGTGCCCCAGAGCGTTGTCCAAATGCTTGAACTCTGCCAGGGAACCTGTTCCAGGGCCCAGCCACCCTCTGGGGGAAAAACCTTGTTTTAATTTCCAGCTCACCCTCCCCTGATGCAGCTGCAGCTGCTCCCTCGGCTCCTGTCACTGCTACCCCAGAGAGGAGATCGGTGTCTGCTCCTCCTCCTCCTCTCATGAGGAGGTTGTGGGGTGCTCTGAGGTCTCCCCTCAGGCTCCTGCAGGTGGTTTTAGGTGCCCCTGATCTAAGAGAATCCAGCCATCAGGGGAGAAGAGAGCTGATAACTCCAATAACTGATGTGTGTCCATAACTCTGATGTGTGTCCAGGCTCCTGTCCCTCTGAGGGGAAACCTGACCTTGTGCTCCCTGAGCTCTGGTGAAAAGGAACCAAGGCTTAAAGCATGGAATGCCCTACAAAATACATGGAATACGCAGTTCTGGAGTAAAAAAATAGCAGGGCAATGTGGCACAGTAAGTAATCCATCTCGTGTTCCCTGAGGCGTGTGAGCTGCTCCTCCACCAAATCCAGCCTTGAACTGGGGTAATGGACACACTTGGAATGGAGCAATTCTAGTTAAGAGAGAAGTGAAAAATAGGAGTTTAAAAGCCAGTTCTGTCTCAGAAACCTCCCTCTGGCACACGAATATCAGTCAGAAGTGGCATGTGATTGCTTACATCTGATTTGGAGAGGAATTGCTTTCCAAATAGTGGATGGTTTGATCCAGAAGTGGAGAACTGGCCTGGCAGTCAGCAGCTTCATGACACTAAATCTGACCCGGGGCCTCAGAGCTCTGCCAGTGCAAACAGGTCATCCCAGGGGCTGGAACAGAGCAAAACAAAATGATAAAAATCCATGAACTAAGTGCAGAATCCATCTGAAGTCAGCAAGATGAGCTGTAGCAGGAGAAATTTTATTTATTCCTTGACCTGAACTCACATCCACCAAAGTGACAAAAGGTCATGGGGTTCCAGGTAGTTTCTTCCCTTCTGCTTTACCTGACAGGGAAGGATTTTGGAAGATAAATGAAATATCCAGAATTTAGTGTGTTTGTGTATATATATATTTGTGTGTGTATATAGCTATTTATTTATTTACATACTTACTTATATGTATAAACCAGCATTTTTCATGCAAACTGAGAATTCATCAACATGGTGTTGTTCTTGATGCAACCCAGGGAATTAAAGGATGCCAACAATTAATGGCATCATGGAAGCACGAGATGGTTTGGGTTGGAAGGGGCTCCTCTTGTTCCATGCTCTGCAAGGACACCTTCCACCAGCCCAGGTGGCTCCAAGCCATGGAACATGTGAAGAGCTGGGGCAGACAGCTGTGGGTGCACAAACACAACTTCTGGTTTTTATTTCACAGTTATCAGCCATGTGTCTTCTCCAGGCCCCTTCCAGACATCCCCTGCAGGCTCCCCCTGATCCTCCAGGCCAGCAGCCCACCCCTCACTGCTGGGTTCAGTGACACCAGGACACCCCCAGCTCCCTGTCCATGTTCAGTGACACCAGGACACCCCCAGCTCCCTGTCCATGTTCACTGATACCAGGACACCCCCAGCTCCCTGTCCATGTTCTCCCAGTGTCTCAGGGAAGCCCACAAGGAGCAGTTTGCTTTCACATCAAATTTACCTCTTCACTGGTGCTATTTTCCCTGCTTATTCACAAATGTACTCATCTTGGGGAGCTCAGGTGACTGCAAACACTGGGAGCAGAGCCTGACCCCCACCTGGCTGCACCCTGCTGCCAGGGAGCTGCAGAGCAATGGGAGCTCCCCCAGATCAGCCCAGCTGAGCACAGGGGTTCCTGGTGTCCCTCTGAACCTGCCAGGTTCATCTTCTGTCCTGTTGGTCCTTGTGCTGGCAGCAGAGCTGCCCTGGGCACAGTTTGTGGATGACTCCTCTAGACTGACGAATCAGAGTTCAGGCATAAGCCTCCCCATTTGGGAGTTGAGGAATAAAGCATCCATATCCCCAGCCCACTCCAGCTGTGAGTGCCTTCTGAACCTGTGTGGTGCTGCTGTTTTCTGTGGTCCTGCCCAGTAACAGTCAGTATTGCCTGATGCTTATTTAAAGCTCAGTCTTCTCCCTCTTCATTTATAACTTGTAGTAGTTATGTATGAAAGTTATGTAGTAGCTATGTAGTGAAATAATTATATTAATCAATATGAAATTGCTTTGCCACTTCACCAGCGTGACCTTTCCTCTGCTGTTTTGATTGCCCAGCAGTACCAGAGGGTTCTTCTGATAGTTCTTCCTTTTGATGCTGCACTTGGTCCTTTGTCTCTCCCGCTCCCATCTCTGAGCAGTGTGAGCAGTTTGCTGTGGGACCTCTGTCCCCTTCCTGGGTAATGTATGAATGAGTTGGATATGGTGTTCTTCTGTCCAAGATTGATGGCACGTGGGAGCGAGTCCTTAAAATGACACTGCTGAAACAGTTAAAAGCAGAAACACTGGTGACTTGAGCATCCTAAAATCACAGAATCCCAGGATGGTATGAGTGGGAAGGGGCCTTAAAGCCCATTTTGTTCCACACCCCTGTGATGGGCAGAAGCACCTTCCACCAGAGATACTCACTGGAGTGCTCTGTACTTTCTCCTCTTACACAGAGAAAACAAGACAGAATTAGAGAGGAAAGATAAATGCAGACAATTCAGACCTCGTAGGCAGCTGCACGTCAGAACTGTAGAGATGAGTATCTGTTGCAGTACCTCACACATGGAGCTGTTGGATTTTCTTATCCTTACATTAAGACTATAATTTTTCCTGTTGTATCATGCAGCTTTAGCAGGGGTTCCAGTTTGGAGCAGGAGTAATTTGTGGGAGGTTGAGGCAGGAGTAACACAGCACCGCTGTGTGCTGGGCAGGTGGTCGGGTAAGAACTCAAAACTGGTTTATCTTACAGCTCCTGATGAGTGATAGTGTGAGTGTGAGGTTTGATCTCAGTCCTTGGCAATCCCTCCTGTTTTGGGAGCAGATGTGTTGGATGGCAGTGACCCTCACCTCCTGTGCTCACTCAGTAACACCACCCAGCAGGAGTCACTCACTCTTTGGGGATCAGGAGGAAATCTCTGCTGGCACCTCAGTGCTGGGGTGAAGAAAAGGAACATTCCAGCACTGATATTAGTTCAGAGTCTAAAACCAAAGTGCTTTGAGCATTTTGTGGATCAGTCAGATATTACTGTTGTGGCACAGCAAACTTTTCTGTCAAAAATGGGTTAAAATCAGATTTGTCTATAGTCTCAAATAATTGTCCCCTATAGACAATTACCAAATATTGTGTGTGGGCCCCTTTCAGCTGTGTTTTTTTTTAACATGAGGAGACTGAAGAAGTGATCACATGCCTTGTTTTTTGTTTCTTCATTCATCTCATGGACACTCCTCTGCCTTCTGGCTGTGTTGCACCAGCAGGACACCCTGCACCACCTGCTTTGTTCATGTGCTGAGGTGGCGATAACCCAATCTGTGAGGTACAGAGGGTGTCCTTGTGTTCAGGCAGGTGCTTTTGGTTTAGGGCCACATTACACATAGTAAATAACTTCTGTAGCATTTGGAAATTAATTTTAATGGGGTGTAGATAATAACTACAGAGCTTTGCTCTTGACTTTTAAACAAACGATAAATTGAAGCAACCAGCAGCCTAAAAGAGAAAGTTGATCATTCTGTTGGATGCATTGGCCATGCTTATCCCAGGGCTGCCTGGTTGATTTGTTCCATATTTTGGCCCAAAACAGTTAACTGTGTGAAGGTAATGGTTAAGTGACTCACACCTCTGCCTAATTTTAGTCTCCCATGCCTTTGAATTGAACTTTCTCCTGCATTGCTCCATGTTGTTTTAATCTCTGCCTGTGCTCCCTGCGGAGGATGTGTTGGACATGTTGCTGTCATGACACTGCCGCGTCTCAGGGATGTTTCTGTTTCCCTCCAGCTCTCCCTCCCCCGATGGCTCGCCGATCCCAAAGCTCCTCCCAGGGGGACAACCCCCTGGACCCCAACTACCGTCCCCCCCACTACAAGGAGTACTACCGCCTGGCCCTGGATGTGCTCACGGAGGAGGGCAAGGAGAGCTACCAGCGCTTCCTGGCCGAGGAGGCGGCCCCGGATTTCCTCTGTGCCTCCGAGGTGGAGCACATCCTCCAGAACCTGCAGAAGCCCCAGTACGCCAACCAGGAGGGCAGCACGGACACGGCGGGGGACAACGACATGGACGGCTCCTCCGGGACTTACTGGCCCATGAACTCAGACCTGGCCGTGCCTGAGCTGGATCTGGGCTGGCCCATGGTCTTCGGCTTCAGGGGAACGGAGGTGACCACGCTGGTGCAGCCGCCCCCGCCAGACAACCCCAGCATTAAGGAGGAGGCTCGCAGGATGATCCGGGCAGCTCAGCAGGTGAGACAGGGAGAGCCCGGCTGGAACAGAGGTAAAACCACACGTGTGCCAGCAAAGCACCAGGAGGAGAATCATAGTGCAGTGGTTTGGGTTAAAGCTCATCCAGTTCCACCCCCCTGCCATGGGGATGGACACCTTCCACGAGCCCAGCTTGCTCCAAGCCTCCTCCAACCTGCTCTTGGACACTTTCAGGAATGGGGCAGCCAGAGCTGCCCAGGGCATGCTGTACCGGGGCCTGATCCCCCTCACAGGGAACAACTTCTTCCCAATATCTCATCCAACTCTGCCCTCTGGCAGTGTAAAGCCACTCCCCTTGTTTTGTCACTCCAGGCCCTTGTCCAAAGTTCCTCCTGAGCTCTCAGAGCCACTTTAGGCACTGGAAGGGGCTGTAAGGTTTTCCTGGAGCCTTCTCTTCTCCAGGCTGAGGAACATCAGGTCCTCTGCTAATTTCCTGAACTCTGTTTACAGAACCTGGCAGAGGAACAGGATGATCCAAATCCACCATTGACTGCACCGAAGCTTGTCTCTGCTCTGCTGTCATGGCACCGTGTCCTAGGCCTTGCTAAAACACACCAAGAGTTCACAGAATCCCAAAACATTAGAGATTGGAAGGGGCCTCTAGAGCTGGTCCTGTCCATCCCCGTGCTCAGAGGAGGTCACTTAGAGAGGGTCACTCAGGATGTGTCCTTGAGCGTCTCCAAACCTTTCTGGACAGCCTGTTCCATGCTGATGGTCTCCTTACAGTCCCAGAGGCTTTTCTGTAACTGAACTGTAATTTCCTGTGTTTCAGTCTGTCCTTGTCCTCCCCCTGGGCACCACTGAAAAGAGTTTTGCTCCTTCCTTACACCCTTTCCATCAAGTATTTTCACTCAGGGAGCTGGGAAGGACAGGAAGGTGAAGCTGTGAAGCTGCTTTCCATAAAATCAGCACATGGATTCAGCTGAGAATGGCTGCCTGAATGCTGCCCAGGAAGTTACCTAAAAATGGCACAGGGATGTTGGAGTGGGGAGCCAGCTCCGTACACCATCCAGTGTGATTACTGGCCAAAAAATTGATGGAGTTATTGGATTGATGAGTCGGGAAGCACGCAGGGAGGTTTCCCCTCACCTGCATACACAGAACTTGCACCTTCCTGGGCAGAAATTCTCCTTCCAGTTTGGGGCCCACAGTGCTTAAGGGGACCTTTAATTGGGATGTTCCCTGTTTGAGAAGGAAGCTGAGCTGGGGACAGTGCAGCTGTGGGGTGTGAGAAGCTGGGATGCACGGTGGGTCAGGGCAGCACAGGGGCTCACGAGTCCTTCCTGCACCCCTTGCCAGGTGGTGGCCATCGTGATGGACGTTTTCACCGACGTGGATCTGCTGTTCGAGGTGCTGGATGCTGCTTCTCGCCGGGTGCCTGTCTACATCCTGCTGGATGAAATGAACTCCCAGCTCTTCCTCGACACAGCTGCCAAGTGCAGAGTCAACCTCAACTACGTGGAGGTGAGCAAAGACCTGCCCTACCTGATGGGTGTCCTGAGGGGGTGTGTCCTGCACACAGAGGCCAGTATGGCAGGAAACGCCTGACAAGGGGCAGAACCTGGTGAAAGATGAGGTGAAGAAAGCCAGGAGAGCTGGCACGACACGGGCTGAGGGCTGGAGAAGTGCTGAGAAAGGAGTTTGTACATGGCTGTGTGCAGGCAGAACCACTGGAGCTGGATAACCCCAGTGGGGCTGGATGGGTTAAAGGAGGCAGGGAAGGAGGGCAGGGGAGGGAATGAGGGTCCCACCTGAGTCTGTGCTTTCCTGGTTTGCAGTTCCTGAGGGTGAGGACAGTGTCTGGCCCAACCTACTACTGCCGCACGGGGATGTCCTTCAAGGGACACCTGAAGGAGAAGTTCCTGCTGGTGGACTGCATGGTGGTGCTGAGTGGCAACTACAGGTGAGGAGCCCTGTGCAGCTCAGAGAGAGACACTCAGGGGCTTTGTGCACGGGGCTGGCTGCAGAGGAGCTCAGCTCCCATCTGATCCCCAGGGAGAATTTGCCATAGCATGAGGAGTGTAAGATTTGCATCTTAGCCTGGAACAAATGAACTTGGACCTCCACTCACAGAATCATCAAATCACAGCATGGTTTGTGTGAGAAGGGACTTTAAAGCTCATCTTGTTCCACCCCCACAGCCCCACATCGGCAGGGACACCTTCCACTGTCCCAGGCTGCTCCCAGCCCCATCCAGCCTGGCCTGGGACACTTCCAGGGATGGGAGCTTTTCTGGGCAACAGAGAGGTGGGTGCTTTCAGTGGGGGGTGGTTTTAGTTAGGATTGAGAGCAGCCATTAACACATTACCATCCTTTTGGGAATAACAGTCTTACCAGCTAAGGCATTAATTTCTGGCAGAATAAATGTTTTTAGTGAGTTGCAGTAGAATTTCTCCTTCACATATTAAAAGGGTGATGGGGTAAACACTTGTCATGCTCTGAGAATGTAATCATAGAATCACAGAATGGTTTGGGTTGGACAGACCCTAAAGCTCATATGGTTTCTCCCCAGGCTCTTGGCAGGGAAACTTCTAGGCCAGGTTGATCCAAGCCTACCACGAGTTGCTTCTCATGGTGGAAGTTCAGCAAATAGAATTAGGGGTATTTAAAACCACAGTATATGAAGAAAAAAATGTAAGAATCTGATTAAAGTGCACATTCCATGACAGTAAGATTTCACTTTGGTTTTTTTCCCTGATGTTTGCAAAGAATTACTGACATTTGATGCTGTACCAAACAACTAACTGTTCCGATTGGATCATTTCTTGTTTATGAGAGCATCAAGTAAATCGTTCAGGACTGCTTCTGCCACGCTCCCATGGCTTTGGGCTTTCCAATATTGTATCATTCCTGAAGTAGGAAGTTGTGGGAGTGTTCAAGGTGAGGCCCACCAAGGCTTGGAGCAGCCTGAGCTAGTGGAAGGTGTCTCTGCACATGGCAGGGGGGTGAAACAAGGTGTGATGGTTCCTTCCAACCCAAACCTGTCTGGGATTCTGAGAGACTGGCAGGTGAATTGGTAAAGCAACATTCTGGCACTTCCACATGGATATCAAGGACACGAGTTTTGCTCACTGAGGAAGGACACTGAGTAGCAATTTTTTGGGAAAAATGCTCCATTTTGCAGTGGAGGTAGATACACCAACTGAAGAAGGCCTTGAGCCCAGACAACCCAAACCAAACTTCCTTCATGTTAAGAATTTAAAAATCTGTGGGGGAAAAAAAGACAGCAATTCTAAGGGTTTTGGTTAAGCCCAGCAGGCAGCCAAGCCTCACAAAGGTGTCTCTCATCATTCCCAGCAGGACGTGGTAGAGAACTGTGAAGGTGGGAACACTCCTGGGTTGTGATACAGTTTTAACAGCTGCAGCAAACCTGCACACACAGGCAGGGCAAGCAAAGTAAGGGATCCTTCCCTGCTTCCCATCACTCAGCAGACGGGGAAAAAAACAGAGCTTGACTTGGGAAGATGAACGCCATAACACTGAACATCTTCCTCCCCCATTTCCAGCCCAGCTCCTTCCGTTCAGTCCCCTCAAACTGTGTGGGTGGAACGCCTGTGCCACCCCAGGAGTAAGATCTTGGGTTTGTGTTTTCAGAGGTTCTGTCAGCACATCTCCCAGCCTCTGGGGTCCCCCTGACTGGTGTCACCTGCCAGGTGTTGAGGGGACATCTCCCAACCTCTGGGGTCCCCCTGACTGGTGTCACCTGCCAGGTGCTGAGGGGACACACTGACTGTTGTCCAGGTCATTACTGACAGTGCTAAAAACAGGAACATCTGCTTCACACAAGGACTATGATCAGCTCACTCTGGGTGACATAACTGACTGGCTTTTCAGAACAGAAATCATTTACTGCTTTGTAAAATTCTCTGCAAAGAAGTGATCCCAAATCAATCAAGCTGTTAAGTTTGGGAACAGTCATGTGTAACACGTAGCTGCAAGGGAATTGTCTGCCTTTATTTTGCCCTATTTCTGCCCAACCAGAAAATTTAGAATTTGCTTCAGGTGAGCAAATGTTTTAATGAAAAGAGGTACAGCTGAGTTACTCCATCACTTCTGTTCTCTCTTCAGTTTCATGTGGTCCTTTGAGAAGATTCACAGGAGCATTGCCCACATCTTCCAGGGTGAGCTGGTGGCCAGCTTTGATGAAGAATTCCGCATCTTGTTTGCACAGTCGGAGCCTCTGGTTCCTCCAGCCAACGTCCTGGCAAAGGCAGAGAACACGTTTGCCCTGGCTCCCTTTGGCAATAACATGCCCTTCTTCCCCAAGAAAGGGCCCCTGATGTTCCAGAGGGACGAGAGCCTCTTCCCCTCCTTCATGGACAGGGTGGATCCCGACAGGTACTTCCTGTCCAATTTCCGGCGGGACGACATGCTGCGGCACACCGTGGAGGGGTCGGCCATGCGGATGTACAAAAAGGTGGAAATGGAGAATTCCCAGATGGATCCCGTCAGGGGCTTCCTCCGTTCCAAGCAGCTGGAGCTGGACGCTTTTAAGAGACACAGTTTTGCAGAAGGAACGTTTGAAAATTTTGCTTCTGCCAAGCAGTACACCCGACAGATGTTCATGAACAACATGGACGAGTTCAAAATCCAATCCAGTCATTTCCAGAAGGACCAGTTCTACCAGTACCAGTTTGAACATCCCCATCTTCCTGGCAGACCTCAAGGATTCTTTGAGAGGATTCGAGGGGGGAGGCCGGGATTCAATGAGCTGGAAGACTATGGAGAGGGACCCCGATACCCTGAACTGGAGCCCAGTTATTCACAGGAGGGTTTCCCCCTGCGGCTGGACTACGTGCCCTCCAATTCTTCCAGGGAGGTGAGACACGGCTCCGACCAGCTGAACCCCGCGGGCAACGGCCCCATGGGAATGATGCTACGGAGGCAGAACATCGGACAGAAATTCATTTGCCAGACTTCTCCCACGCAGAAGCAGAGCCTGGAGCAGCGCCTGTTCCTGCAGGACAAGGATGAGGAGCAGGATGACGACAAGAGCACGCAGGAAAACAGAACGGGCTTGCGGAACTGGAGGATTTCCTCGTACCTCAGCGCGTACCAGTCGGAACCAGATGAGGGGCTCCCGATGCCGATGGAGTCCGAGGCGTACAACGATGCTCTGGGGGATCCCCTCACAAAGCACCCCACTGACCTCGTCCCAGCCTTCAAACCCCCCACGCCCTTCAGCAGCAAGCCACTGGGAATTGACAGTGCCAAGGAATCTGCGGATTCTGATAGAGCAGGTGAAGAAACCTCCATCATGAAACCAGATGCCTTCAGGTCCAGGATAAATCCCTTGATCCAGAGGAGCTCCAGGCTCAGGTCCTCTCTGATTTTCAGTGCTGCCAAATTAGATCAGCCCAACACCACAATAGAAAAGGTGCAGATGATCCAAAAAGAGCAAATGTCCAGCGAGTTAACAAAGGACAATGAAACCATCAAGACGGCTGCCTCCTCCAAAGTGGCCGAGCTGCTGGAGAAGTACAAAGCTGTGGGCAAGGACATGGAACGGGGCACGGTCACCCACACCAAAGCTGTTTCGGGTTACCTACAGGAGGAATCTCAGAATACAGAGAAGAAATGTACCAAATCTGTGCAGTATAAGATTCTGGAGAGCAGGGTGCTGGACTCCAAAGACTCCTGCAGTACTTACAAGATGCATGGAGATTTGGACAGAGCATTTGGAATGGCCTCATCCACCCCCCAGCTTGGGGACGCGTTGAGTAAAGACCCCCTGGGACATCTTGGCACTAAGGTGGACAAGCTGTCATCCCGGTTTTACCCCATCGAGAACAAACCTCCTCTTCCAGAGAAGGAGAGTCTGATATTTGTGGGAGACACTCAGAAATTGGCTCTCCCAGAGAAGAAGGACAGAGTGACCTTCAGAGAAGACTCTCCAAAATTAGTCAACACAGAAATTAAGAAACCACAGGTGAGGACAAGTACTACGTCCTCAGTTCTAGAAAGCCTGTCCAGAAGTCAAGGGTCTGACAGCTCTCTCAACAAGTCTGAGGAAGACTGTTCAAAACAAGAGCAAAATCCCATGGAGTTTTTAAGAAAAGGGTCACTACGGCTGAAGCAGTTTTTGAACCCAAAAGGTGAAAAGAAATTGGAGGAGGAACCTGCTTCTGAGAGTGGGAAATGTGACAAGCAGGCAGTGGTGCTCAAACGATCATCCATAGGGGACTGCCAGGAAGCAATGGAGGAAGAAAAACCCCCCAAATTCGCAGCCCCACTGCCCCCCAAGAGCAGCCAGACAACGCAGGGGAGGTTCCCGTCCTCCACAGCCAACATCCTGTACAGCAGCAACCTGCGCGACGACACCAAGGTGATCCTGGAGCAGATCTCTGCCAACAGCCAGAAGAACAGAGCCGAGCTGGCCAAGCAGCTGCCGTCCACCAGCAACCCCGACCTCTCCAGGTCCACCACAAGCTTGGAAAGGAAAGGGGAAAAGGAGAAGAGCTGCAACATCCACAGGTCGGAGAGCTTTGGGAGCCAGAAGCGGAACCTGCAGCGGCAGCCGTCGGAGGACAGAGACACCCTCCTCAAGAAGATGGAGAACATGAGGAAGGAGAAGCGAGTCTACAGCAGGTTTGAGGTGTTCTGCAAGAAGGACGAGCACACGAGTCCCAGTGAAGAGGAATATGACACAGATGCCAAAGACAAGAAAATGGGAAAATTCATGCCCAAAATCCTGGGGACCTTCAAGACCAAAAAATGATCCTAGAAATCCTATTTAATTCCATTTAATCACTGACTGTCACAGGGAAACGAGGAAGAAACTTGTCCATGATGGCTGCAAACCCCAATGGCAATGCTCTTCTTCATTAGTGAGCAGAAATGTATCCAGCATGAGCCTCCCACGGCACAGTTTGCTCAATAAAGTCAGGTGGTATCAAACCTTATCACAGTATGTTCCAAATAAAACAATTAAAATGCCAACGTGCTTAAAAAACAAGTCTCTGTTACTGTCCAAACTAAATTATAGTCTCTGTTAAACCCAAGGAGTATTTTCAGCAGAAAAAAAAACGAATCAAATTTCAGAAAAAAAAGAAAACCAGAAAATTCAGACTTGAGTTTGGGCCAGAAAAGAGAAATACAGACGCACACACAGGTATTAACTGGAAAAAAGTATTTAAAGCTCAGTGTTTTCTCAGGTGCAGTTACGCTTTTTCTGTATCTCACAATGAATCACACATAGGAGGCACCTTTTTAAAGGTTTGCATACAAAAAATATTTGTAATCAAAGTTCTGGCCTTATCTGTGGTTCTGATCTTCTCCAGCTTTTGTGTTTACTGAGCCTGCGGGGCCTGGTCTGTTCCCTTGTGTAAAGGGAATTATCTGCTTTAGGGGCTGAGCTCAAGGAAGCTGCTGAGGTGCTACTGATGGAGAAGGGCTTGGCTTTAGGAGGCCTTTTCAGGTGAGTCTCAGTTTAAATAAGCATCTAAAGTCCTGCCTTGGCCAAGCAGTGTGGAGTTCATGAGGTGACAGGTCTGGAGCAGCTGAGAGAGCTGGGGGGAATAACAATCATTCATCACAGGCAGAGTAAAACCTCAGGGACAGAGACAAGAGCTTCAAGTTAATGAGGAAAATGTATCCAAAATCATCACTGAAGCAGGAATATAAAATTTCCTGTAGTCCCACTGTAGACTGGCTACACCTTTACAATGTCTCAGCAATAGTACCTCATGAAACTTTGCTTTCTGAAAGCAAAACCAATAAAAATGACCAATTATTCATTGAAGAAGACAGCCCTACCAATAGGCAGTTTCCCTCTCAACACAGCAAATGCTGCGTGAAAGACAAAGTTTCTGCAGTGCAATATAAAGGATTTATTATTACAATATTACATTCTAGAGAAGCTGTTAAATATTATAGGAGAACCCACCTGTATTTCAAATTATTTTAACAAAACCAGACCAGAATGAATTCTGTTCATCTAGCCTAGAACAGTCATAGAAATGAGTGAAGGGCTGTAAGATTATGTGTGAAGAGTTAGGTCTTCAGAGAACAGTTACCTGTTCTGCTCAAAAGAATATCCACCATTCAGGCAGACTGCTGAAGAATCCTGGGATGGGTTGGAAAGGACCTTTTAAAGGTCACCCAGTCCCAACCCCTGCCTGGCATGGCAGGGACACCTCCCATTGTCCCAGGTGCTCCCAGCCCTGTCCAGCCTGGCCTTGGGCACTGCCAGGGATTCAGGGGCAGCCACAGCTGCTCTGGGCTCTCTGTGCCAGGCCTGCCACCCCACAGGGAAGGATTTCTTCCCAACACCCCATCCATCCCTGCCCCTGGCACTGGGAGCCATTCCCCTTGTCCTGTCACTCCAGGCCCGTGTCCAAAGTCTCTCTCCAGCTCTCCTGGAGCCCCTTTAAGGGGCTCTGAGGTGTTCCTGGAGCCTTCTTCCCTCCAGGCTGGACACCTCCAGTTCTCCCAGCCTATCTCCAGAGCAGAAGGACTCAAGCCTTCAGAGCATTTTCTTGGCCTTGCACTGGCCTGGACCCTGAATATGTCTAAAAACCACTCAAGTATCAGAACAATGCAGTTTTCTGTGGTTTTTGCAGTAATTCAGACAAGGAGTGTGAAGTGGCAGCGTTCACTGCTCTCCGGGTGTGAGAGCAAACACGCTGAGTCCTTGCCTGCTGAGACTGGAAGGCAGAGGAGTGGGATTCCCTTTCCCATGAGCTTGTCCAGAGCAGAGGAGGACATGGTCCTGAGCAGTGAATAAAGCATTTCCTCCTGGTGGGCTCTCCCCTGCTGCTCTTGCCCTGTCAGGGCTGAGGGATGAGCTGTGCTTCACCTGCCTGGAACATCTCCAGTCACTGCTCAGGGTTCTTGGAGGCCTTTGCTATGGGAAGGCTCTGCAGTGCAGATTTACTGATGGTTCCATAGGCCTGCGAGTAGCTGCCCATGGATGCCCTTGGGTCACCTGCAGCTCCCACATTTGCAGTGATCTGGAACATCTTTTTACTGGGCTTCAGAAGGGGACGAACATCCTTGCTGGGACACTGAGAGTTTCTGGGATTCTGTGTGAGAAACAAAAGCCAAGAAAAGTTAATACACCAGAATCAGCTTTCTGGAGTGCAAATAGGACACAAATAGGTTTGGCTTTGGTCAGTACTATCCTCTCAGGAAACAAACACAAACTCAGGGCATGTGTAGGCTGATCTCTCTCTTCTGCTCTTGTCACAGAAAATTGGTCAGAATTCCCTAAAGATCCTTCCGAATGCACTGGTCATGTCTACATCTGCATGTGCAGCAAGCTCCACAATCTCATCCTGGGGAACTGATGGCTTCTCTTTCTCTGAAAACATTTTGGAAGGGATTCCAAATCAGAGGGGCTGAAAGGTGGGCTACAAATGTGCTACTGGAAATGCCTGAAGGTTTCTGACAGCCTGGACTAGTGGAAGCTGTTCCTGACCATGGCAGAGGGGTGGAACCCCCCTTTTAGGTGCCTTCCAACCCAGGCAGTCTGTGATGCAGTGAATCTGTGCTGCCTCCTTCCATGCCCTTCCTTTGTCACAAGGTTCCTCCATCACCTCTGCAGGTGCCAGCAGGCAGCAGGCAGCCAGCTCAGGAAGGAAAACAGCAGGAGCAAGAGGTCATTAAAGCACCCAGTGAGGGGGAGGACTTCTCCAAGGAAGCATGGCCAAAATCAGGGAAGAGGAGGAGCAGAGAGGACAGGACTGACACCCTCACAGCTCAGCAACAGCAACCCATTAGATCCACAGAATCATGAAATCAGAGAATCACTAAAAGCCCTCTGGGCTCATTGTGTCCAGCTGCTCCCCCAGCACTGCCAAGGCCACCACTGACCCCTGTCCCCAAGTGCCATTAAATCTGTTAAACCCCCCAGGGGATGGGGACTCCACCACTGCCCTGAGGCAGTCTGTGCCAGGGCTGCACAGCCCTTTGCAGGTGGGTTTTTTCCAATATCCAACCTAAACCTCCCCTGGAACCACCTGAGGCCGTTTCCTCTCATCCCCATCACTGTTTCTTGAGCAGACCCTGACCCCACCTGGCTGCACTCTCCAGTCAGGGAGCTGCAGAGAGTGAGAATGTCCTCCCTGTGCCTCCTTCTCTCCACAGCTGCTGCTGCAGCTCCAGCAGCTGTTCCCCCAGCTCTGTTCCCTTCTCTGGGCACACTCCAGCCCCTCAAGGGGCTCCTCCTTTCTTGTTGTGACGAGCCCAACCTTGCCCCCAGGGCTGGAGGTCCCTCAGCAGTGCCAGCACAGGGGATGGTCACTGCCCTGGCTGTCTGGCCACACCGTGGCTGCCACAAGCCAGGTGCCTCTGGCCTCTTGCCCACCTTGGCACACCTGGGCTCGTGTTCAGCTGCTGTCATCAGCACCAGCAGGTGACCCTTTCCAGCTTTCTGGAGCACTACAGGGAGTTGCTGTGACCCAGGCTAGCACAGCTAAGGGCTAGAAGTTAAGCTACTCACATTGTAAAGGTTCTGCACACTTGTAGGAGAGAGCCGAGTGTTTGGCCATGTGATTTGTCTCCCTAGTTTCTCATTGTTGGGGATTCTGGACTGTTGAGGTGGTGCAGAACAGTTCCTGATCCCAGCACCAGGATTTGCATTTCCTGCAGAAGGAAAAACATGAGAGAAAGTAGGAAAATCAGCAGAACACAAAACACATTGACTGAGGCAGGGACAGTGCCATACTCAACACTCATTCACCAGTGTTTTGTTCTTATGTAATTTCCCTCCCACACTTCCAGCCTGTCATCTCACCATGCAAATCCCCCTCATTTATTTTACAGCATGCTGTTTTCCCCACACAACAGCCCAAGGTGGGTCACACCCTGGTGTAGGAGGTGGTACCCACTCTGCACAGTGGTGTGTGTGATGGGGTTGTACATCATCACACCCATCTGGGATCTCTGCCCCAAATCCTTGCTCTGGCTGGCCCCTGCTGGCTGGGCCCCAGCTGTGGCTGCGGGGTGCACATGTGGAGGGTTTGGCACAGGGGGTGCTGGCTCTTGCTGCCCTTTCCTGGTGGGTGCAGCCTCTGAGCTGACACCTGGCAGAGCTGTGCTGCTCTCAGACTGGCTCAGCTGAATGTTTTCTCTCTGCCCTGGCTCCTTTGGAAGGCTCTTTGACTTCTTTTCAAGGATCATCTGCAGAACAGAAAAGCTACTTAGACTTAACACAGCAATACAGCAGAAAAATAAAACATCAGAACAAAGAAGAATACTTATAAATATCTGCAATTTATTTTGCAGGGTAAGTAACAATATAATTTTGGAACGAGATGATCTTTAAAGTACCTTTCAACCCAAACCATTCTGTGAATCTTTCTCAGACATCATGCTTCAGAGATTTTTATTTGCCCTGTGGGAATTTTACATGCAAAGGTCTCTCAAAGATTAGGACAGTATGGAACTGATCAAACACCCAGGTGTAACGGTGCCAGCAGGTACAGAAAACCCAGGGGAACACAGAGACAAGACAATGACAGAATTTGTTAAGTGTGTGCAAGAATGGCAGGTTACCTGGAGGATTAGGATTTTGGAAAATAGCACAAAAGTACCTCATATAATTTATTTCTATATTCTGCCACAGACAGCTGGACATCATCACCCAAAGGAAGGATCACATCAAAATCCAAAGAGGGCTCCCTGGAAGGACAGTGGAATCTGAGGGAATGAGAACACATCATGTAATTCACTGACTGGAAACAGATTATTAAAATTTAAACAGGATTGTTAAACAAGCTTCTGTAAATAGGGTTGGAGAAAATAAAGAATTAGCTTTGCCATTTTTTCTGTAATGCATTTAAAGAAAATTTGAGCCAAGAGCACGTTTGTAATGTCTCAGAAGGCATCAGGGGAAGCTGCACACTGGTGTCACTCTCACCTGCTCACATAAGGATGCTGCAGAGCCTCCTCTGCTGTGAGCCTCTTGTCAGGGTTAAAGACCAGAAGTTTCTTCAGCAGATCCAAGGCAGGCAGCGGAGTGGAGGGTGGGAAAATCTCCTCAAATGCCACTCGCTGCCTAGAAGTCAGAAGGAAATGATACAAGCTCTCAGTGTCTAATTTCCAGAGAAGGCAGGAATGACAGCTCCAGGATCACACCAAAGTGACACCAGGCACGAGTTCACTCACCAAGTGTGCCATAATCACTGAATCTTAGAATGGTTTGGCCAGGAAGGAACCTTAAAGCTCATCACTTCCCAGCCCCAGGATCCCGCAAATCTAGGCCTCAGATTATAGAAACATACTTCTCTGTAATTTACAGAGAAGATAAAATTTAAAAATCTGGTTTTGGATTTTGAAATCCCAAATACAATTGTGAACATAATGAAGAAGAAAGTATCTTGAAAAAAAATCAGTTTTAAGCACCAAATCTTACTCATATTTTAAATAATTTTTATTTAAGGAGACAATTTAGAGCCCCTTCCAGTCTGTAACAGGCTCAACAGCAGCTGGAGAGGGACTTTCAACAAGGGTGTGGAGTGACAGCACAAGTGGTGAGGGCTTCCCACTGCCAGAGGGCAGGGTTAGATGGGATACTGGGAAGGAATTATTGCTTGTGAGGGTACTGAGGGACTGGAATGGTTTCCTGGAGAAGCTGTGGCTGCCCCATCCCTGGAAGCCCAGGCTGGATGGGGCTTGGAGCAGCCTGGTCCTGTGAAAGGTGTCCCTGTCCATGTCAGGGGGTGGAATGAGGTGAGCTTTGAGGTCCCTTCCCACCCAAACTGTTCTGTGGTTCCGTGACTCCAGGCTCCTACATTAGATGATCTGAGACACACAAACCCCTCAGGCTTACCTGGAACTCATGTGCTTAATAACTGAGGCCTTGTACTCCGACTGCAGAGCCAAAATATCTGCAAGAATTAAAACATACTGTTACTGCCAAGATGAGGATTAGCAGAGCTGCACAGTTTATGAAGGAAAGCCAGTATTTGATATTAAAGTAGGAAATTATCCACACAGAACTCGGTCGGAGATCAGTGGAAGGGGGATGGAATACTTACGAATTTTCTAAGCTGATTTTTGAATTCCTATTTATTAATCAGACACTTCATAACCTTGCATTTTCACAGCAACAGATGCAGAGCACCACAACATCTGAATTTCTGATTTCTTCTAACACTGACATTCAAGATGAGGATTTTAATTCCTTTGCAAAGGTGCCAGAATGAATGAGATTCCTCCTTCCCTGACCCAGCCAGGCTGCTTTCTTGCACTGAAGCCCTTCTCTAGATCCCTTTCCCCACAGCGGGGTCCTACCTTCTGGGGATGGGGCAGGGATGACCCTCAGGATCTGCTCTATCTGGTTCATTGTTGATGTTCCAGGAAAAAGAGGCTTTCCAAGCAGCATCTCTCCAAGAATACAGCCAATGCTCCACATGTCCACACCCTTAGTGTAACTACAAACAGGAACAGAACAGAGGTAGGATTAAATCAAGCAAATATTTTCCTGTACCTGGTATTCACATCACCTGCATTGATTTATTCGCTAGAAAGCGTGCTTGGTGACTTCTCAAATGTAAACGCTCACAGGTTTGAACTACAAATTGAATAACATTTGGGAATCATGAGACTGGCAAGCATGAAACAGAAAGGAGATTTATCCTTCTCAAAGTCTAGTCTAAGAAACCATGAAAGGAAATACATTACAGGGAAATGCTAGAACAAGGTAAGATATTAAAGGTAATGCCAGAACAAGGTATTATACCCTTTTCATATGACCAAGAATGAAGATACACATTGTTCTTTGGTCATAATGCACGTACAAAGTAGTTACAAATACTTAAAAATTACATTTTTAAGCAAAGTAAATGCCAAACAGTGGGTATAGGACAGTTTGCAAAACACCCACACCTAAAATTCAGGATAATACCCCGCATCTATTCATTGACTTTTCTGGCTTTTCATATTTAATTTTTAAGGAAAGGGCTAAGCCCAACAAACAGGCAGCTGGTTTAAAATTTGATTAGGGAATATTTCGTGAAGGTCTATCAAAAAACACAGCTTCAGTTTGGAAAAGAGGATTCCGGTTCTCAAGCAGATGTTGGAAAGTTGTGGGTTTAAGGGAGAAGACTTAAGTCTGGTGGGAGAAAGGGTGACAAGCAGATGAGCTGCTCGTGTATGTCCATTGACACACTGAGAACACAGTGTGAAAAGTGAATATCATATGGCTCTACGCAGATATTTACCATATGTATTTTGGTGTATTGATTAGTAGTGCTGTATTAACATTTTAATAATAAATGTAGTCTTGTAATTAAAAGGTAACTTTTGTAGTTA
>JAWWEX010000108.1:8994333-9016428 GCA_035583215.1 Arremon brunneinucha
AAATAAGAACTATGTCAGTGGGATTTTTTTAAGAAAGGAATGAGGCACTCGCACCAGATAGCAGCCACAGGACACCTCAATCTTTCGGAGAAAAAGAATTTATTGCCCTCTTATCAGAAGAAACAAACTTCTTCCCGCCTCGAAGGCACTGTTAGGATTCAGAGGAAGAAGCTGAGGCTGACCAGACAGAATCCTGTATTTGAATGGAATTTATGCATCATGTAAGAAGCGTATGAATATGCAACAGGCTGTTGTTTTTAAGGGTTAATCCTCTGTTAATGGGGGTCCTTTTTCAGGCTTATTTTGCCCAGAAAAAGGCACCTGGACTGTCTGTAATTCTTTGTCTTTATTGTCTCATATTGTCCTAATTCAGTTTGTCCAAATTACTATTACTCAACTTGTATTACTATTTTTATAACCATTTTATTACTATTAAACTTTTAAAATTTCAAAAACAAGCGATTGGCGTTCTTCACAGCAGGAAGGACATGTCCACCTTAAGAGGTTTTTGTGTTGCAAAGTTCAATTGCACACTGAGAAAGCAGACTGCTGACATGACACCGCATTTGGCAACACTGACAAAGGGAAGACGGAAGGCTTTCAGACAAAGAAAGGTGCGAGTGAGCAGGGACTCACCGGCGGGAGGCCAGCAGGATCTCGGGCGCTCGGTACCAGCGCGTGGCCACGTACTCGGTGAGCGCGGGGCCGGGCCGGGGCTCCCCCCGCTGGCACAGCGAGCGCGCCAGCCCGAAGTCACAGAGCTTCACCCGGCACTGCGCATCCAGCAGCACGTTGGAGGGCTGCGGGGGACACAGCACAACCCGTCATCTCTGAACAGCAGTTACCAAGGCTCTTTTCTAGTCTCACACTTGTACATGTCTTCACACTTTTCCTGCGGACACAGGCGGGGACAGCTGGGGCCATGGGGACAAAAGGCTCCAGGGGAGACCTCAGAGCCCTTCAAGTGCCTAAAGGGGGGCCCAAAGTGCTCGAGAGGGACTTTGAAAACAGCCTGGACAGCACGGGGGGAACGGCTCCCCACTGGCACAGGGAAGGGTTAGATGGGATATTGGGAACTGGCACAGGGCAAGGTTAGTGGGATATTGGGAACTGGCACAGGGCAGGGTTAAATGGAATATTGAGAACTGGCACAGGGCAGGGTCAGATGGGATATTGAGAACTGGCACAGGGCAAGGTTAGTGGGATATTGGGAACTGGCAGAGGGCAAGGTTAGTGGGATATTGGGAACTGGCAGAGGGCAGGGTTAGAAGGGATACTGGGAACTGGCACAGGGCAGGGTTAAATAGAATATTGAGAACTGGCACAGGGCAGAGTCAGATGGGATATTGGGAACTGGAACAAGGCAGGGTTAGATGGGATATTGAGAACTGGCACAGGCAGGGTTAAATGGGATATTGGGAACTGGCACAGGGCAGGGTTAAATGGGATATTGGGAACTGGAACAAGGCAGGGTTAGATGGGATATTGGGAACTGGCACAGGGCAGGGTTAGATGGGATATTGGGAAGGAATTCTGCCCTGTGAGAGCAGTGAGGCCATGGCACAAGTTGTCCAGGGAAGCTGTGGCTGCCCCATCCCTGGCAGTATCCAAAGCTGGACAGGGCTTGGAGCAACCTGGGATAGTGGAAGGTGCCCTGTCAATGGCAGGGGGTGGGAACGGATGGGCTTTGAAGGTCCCTCCCATCCCAAATCAATCTGATTTTATTTAGTGTTCAACAGAAAACTGGAGCAACCTGGGATAGTGGAAGGTGCCCTGTCAATGGCAGGGGGTGGGAATGGATAGGCTTTGAAGGTCCCTCCCATCCCAAATCAATCTGATTTTATTTAGTGTTCAACAGAAAACTGGAGTGAAAAATACAGACCATGACTGAGGTGTACCTTCTGATCCCTGTGAATAACATTCCCTGAGTGGATGAATTTAGTTGCCTTCAGGAGCTGGTAGAGAATGTAACACTTGTGGATGTCCTTCAGCAAATTTCCCTTCTTGATCACAGCATGTAAATCAGTCTCTGTAATACACCAGTAATATACTGACATCAGTAAATATCAATAGTACCATGAGCATTCACTATCAAAGTGGTGACAAAGATAACTCCTAAGAGAGGCTGGGTTTGTCTGGCTGCTGCAGTGCTGGGTCTCACCCATGGACTCGAAGATGAGGTAGATGTCCTTGTCATTCTCTGCTGGGATAACATCGAGCAGCTTGATGATATTTGGATGTTCTCCAAATTCCTGCACAGGGAAGAGACCCAGCTGTCAGAATCATATGTTTTATTGTGAATTAGAATTATTGTGGCATGAAAATAGATCATAGCTGTCATCAACATTGATAGTTAAAACCCCAAACAATCAGAACATGTTGATCTGAGGGCTGGCTCAGACACTCACAGGCTGCACTGAGGAACTGACTGCATGGAGATCACTCAGAGATACCTGAACACAGGTAACACAGGTACCACACTGCAGGTGGAGGCCAGCCTCACATTTCTGCACACAGACACTGACATTTCCCACGACTGACATCATGGGATCCTTAAGTTCATCCCCAGCTTTATTTCACACTTCTGTGCAGCCAGGGACATCGTAAACACTTCATAATACTGTGACATTTTATAATGTGTGACATTTTATAACGTGTAACATCCAGGAAAGCTCCCAAAACAACACATTCACCTGCAGCAGCCTGTGGAAATACACCCACAAGGCAGTGAGACACAGCCAGCCCATCACACACTCTGTTTTCATTCTGAGCATAGCCACGATACCCATCCAAATGATCTAAAGAAGGTTTTCACCCAAAAGGGGCTATTGTTCTAGAGATGCAGCTAAATCTGGACAGTGTTACTGGAGTGCTGTTTAAGAAGGAAAATTCCACTGTCTCACACTGCCTTGCCCTGGAACTGATAACAGAAAGTCATGACAAAACTTCAGCCTGTACTAAAAAACCACGTTGCCCTGAAAAGAAACCTTGTCAGGGCCAGTTCTATTAATCTTCGCTTAAAGAATAATAATGCTACTAATACACCTACGAAAATGACATTCTAAAATTGGCCTAAATACACCTGTAAACTACAACTGAGCAGCAAACACAAAACCTGCAATGACCAGAGCATCAGAGAATCACTGACACTCCAGACTCTACAGCAACTTCTCTATTAGAATAATTGAGATACACAACATAAAACAATAACCCAGTCCATCAAATGACCTCGTGATCAACATCAAGATTGAACAAAACAATTATTATGCACAGACAAACAAATTAAGACAAACATGCAATTATGAATAACGGAGTATTTTTCACATCTTTTCCTTTCTGAGCCTCAAGAAAGAGGTTTAAAATAGCAGGGGAAACTAAAATTCTTAAAGTCTACTGAGCACCAGAAGTTATGGAAGCATGGGCTGAGCGGCACATTAACTTCCCTCTCCCTGCCCTCCTCTGCCAAGGGACTCCTCCTTTCCTTCAAAAGAAATATCCTTTTTTCCCCTGCTCCTACTTCATCCATCCATTCCAGGAGTGCTGCACCTTCAGAGATGATCGGACTTCTAAGGTAGTTCATTTCTAAGGAATTTTTATATTTTTAGCTTTTAAGTTTTCAGTTTCTATTTCAGGCTTCAAGAATGACTAAAAAGTTTAAAAAAATAATCTCTTTCCTACTTAAACTTGGCAGTCTTAGGAAATACCTCTTCTATGAGCCCTGCCTCACTTGTGTCCTTAGAATATCACAATTTATAACAACATTATTCCAAAATATTGATGTTTCTACATGCTAAGTCTAAGGAGGAGTGGACAGATAACTGGAATGCCACTGATAAGATCAATTATAAGAGTAGTCTAAAGTTATTCCCTGCAGAACTTCCCTTTTTCTTTTGGTTAGGTTATTTTAAGTGATTAAACTGCTTATAGCATGATGGAGGAAAACAATTTTGGAGTGTAAATCCCTCTCCCACCCCAGCCATCCTCCAATTATGGCAGTTAAAATGTAAGAGAAAATAGTTTCTATCCACAAAGCAGCAATAAGTGACAGAAGGTGCTGATGTGCTGTGCAGCAGACACATTGCTAAAAATGGGGAAAAAGTAAAAACAAGACCAAATGGAGAGTGTTTTATTCAGGTGGGTTCACCCTGAAAGGCTCTTTGCCAAGATGGTGAAGAATAGAAATTAAAGACTTATCAACACTAATCAATGACTGCTGCATTTTGGAAAAGAGTGGGAAGAAAATACTTGGACATCAGAGATACTAAAAAAATCAGACAGGAGGGGGAACATGGACATTACCTGCAGGAACATAATCTCTCGAAATGTTCTCTAGAAATAAAGAAAAAACAGTTTATCATCACCTCAAGAGAACAGCAGAACAGAGAGGCAGTTCAATGACAGGGTTAAATCCACTCCTCTTTTATACATGCCATGATACGCAAAGCTTGATGTTTATTGCTTGTTTTTTATACATGCCATGATACACACAGCTTGATGTTTATTGCTTGTTTTTATCACAGTATAGTTGCAGACTGTATTGTTATGTGCATAATTATCATCTTTCAGAGACAGAAGTCCTGAAAATACCTATGGAATCCCACCACGTCTCAGAACACATCAGGACAGTAACTTCTCACCTGAGCATCTGTTCTGTTCCTGAAAGCATCAAAAATCTTTTTAACAGCAACTGTTTCTCCTGTCTGGCCGTCGGTTGCTTTCCAGACGATGCCATAGGCCTGTGGAGAGGCAGGACAGGTGAGAAAAATCACAATTTATAACAACATGAGTGCTGGCAGCTGCATACAGCCTGGGCTGCCAAGGGACCAGGACGGGCTCAGGGATGGACTGGAGCAGGAGCAGGAGAGAAGGGAGCCACGTGGAGGACAGAGAGATCAGGCCAAGAACTCAGGACACACACTGATAGGGTTGGTGTAAGAGCCTGAATGAGGGATGTGGGACTCCAGGCAGCTCTCTAAAATGCAGTTTATTGCATACAAAATGCAGTTTATTGTATACAAAATGCAGTTTATTCCATCCAAGGTGTTAGAGCAGTCCAGGGTCGTGGGCAACAGAGCTGTGCCCACAGCTGTCAGCTCCAGCTGCAGGCAGGCCTGGAGACCCTTTGGTTTTGGTCACAATGCATTATAGACTTTTCTTTGCTGAGCATCTTAATCCAGTAGAACCAATCTATACCTTAACTATTATCTATAGCCTAACATAACTACTGTAATTACCATATTCATGTTACTGTTCTCCAATCACTAAAAGTCAGTACATTACAGTTTAAGCTAGAAGTTGTTTTTCAGTTTTCTTGCAGTGGAAAATTCTGAGACCTTTTTTCTACTTGCAACTTTGCTGACTTGTTTGCCTGTGCTATCTTCCTGTTTGCTAAAAACATCTTCTTGTTTGAGGTGGGTTTATCCTTTGTTCTAAGGCATAAAAACCCCTTCTAACTAACACACCCTTTGCCTTCTTGGTTAGCCAGTAAGACTGGCTCAACAATTCTTTTCTATATCAAAACTTGCTTCCATCTCTATTCCTTCATCAGACTCAACATTTAAAAATCTTTCTGCTAAGCATGCATGTCTGAGAGACTTTCTTGTCAAACTTTCCTCCTTCCCAACAGGTTGGGGCTGTGCAGCCTGGCGAAGAGAAGGCTGCAGGGAGATTTTAGAGCTCCTTCCAGCGACTGAAAGGGCTCCAAGAGAGCTCAGGAGGAACTATGGACAAGGGCCTGGAGGCACAACACAACTTGGAAGGGCTTCCCACGGCCAGAGGGCAGGGTTTAGATGGGATTTGGGAATAAATCCTTCCCTGTGAGGGTGGTGAGGCCCTGGCATCAGCTGCCCCAAGAAGCTGGGCATGGGATGGGATAATGGGATGGGATAATGGGATAATGGGATGGGATACTGGGATAGGGTGGGATAATGGGATGGGATGGGACAATGGGATGGGGTGGGATAATGGGATGGGGTGGGATAATGGGATGGGGTGGGACAATGGGATGGGGTGGGACAATGGCATGAGGTGGGACAATGGGATGGGGTGGACAGGCCAAGGCCAGTGGTGCACAGGTCAGCAAGGCCAGGATCTTGCTCTTGGGTCACAACAAGCCCATGAAACGTGCCAGGCTTGGGAGCTGAGCAGGAGGAGTCTGTGTTTTCCACCTCCCAGAGGGGCTGGGAAGCTGGGAAGGACCTGGTGGTGCTGGTGGCAGTGGCTGAACATGAGGCCAGGTGTGCCCAGGTGGCAGGAGGGCAGTGGCACCTGGCTCGTAGCAGCCACGGTGTGGCTGGCAGGTCGAGAGAGATGATTCCCACATCTGACTCTGGTGAGATTCCCAGCTGGAGCACTGCACCCAGCCTGGAGCTGCTCAGCACAGGAAGGACACGGAGCAGTTTGAGCAGCTGCAGAGAAGGGCACAGAGATGCTCCGAGGGTCCAGGGCTCTGCTCTGCAGCCAGGCTGGGACACCTGGGCTGCTCAGTCCAGGGACAATTCACTGTGCTCCTTCAGAACTGAAAGGGGGTGGTAAGAATGACGGAGAGAGACTTTTTACCAAAGTCTGTAGTGACAGCATCCCAGAATTGCTGAGGTTGGAAAAGCCCTCCAAAACCACCGGATCCAACCACTAACACAGCACTGTCAACAACACTAAACCTTTTTTTTCAATTAAAAGCTGTGTTGTCTGTTAAGGGAACAGGAACTTCTACTCGAGTTTTCCCTATTCTGCATGACTGTGATCCTTGCAAATGATGATTACTCAGTCTCACTTGTGGTACAGACCCAGTTTTTTCATTTTAGGCCATAGATTTGAATCGGGACTTTCCACAGCCTAGGAGCTGCTTTACCTTTACACAAAGGGATCACATCCTGCTCAGAAATGCCCATTTACTGTTTAAATACTTGTACAAAGCAAAAGAGCAGCAATGTATGATCCCAGCGATTAAACACTCATGTAAGGACATCGAGGAGGCTTGCCCCAGTAGCATGTGTGGTCCTGGAGCATGGCACCAGGACCTTTCCCCCCATCAGGCAGTACAAACAGTTGTACAAAGTGCCTCAGGTAAGTGGTACAGCACTACCCGGCTGGCAACTGCAACACAGCCTCGAGTTGTGCCAAGGGAGGTTTAGGTTGGATACTGGAAAAAACGCTTCTGCAAAGGGCTGTGCAGCCCCGGCACAGACTGCCTCGGGGCAGAGGGGGGTCCCCATCCCTGGGGGGTTTAACAGATTTAATGGCACTGCGGGGGGACAGGGGTCAGCGGTGGCCTTGGCACTGCTGGAGAGCAGCTGCACTCCACAGGCTCAGAGGGCTTTTCCACCTAAGTGACTCCGTGACCCTGTGAACTAAATGAGGAAAATACGTAAATAATACTCGTATCAACTCAAGTAAATGACAGCAAAGAGCTGCCAGAATAGTAAAGCAGATAACTCGGGAGGGTTTAGAGACTGTCTGAGGAGACATATCTTAGAAATTGCCATTGGCTTAAGTTTAAAAATACATTTTACATAGAAGATATGACTTGATGCAGCATGATTTGAAGTGATGGGGTTACAGTAAATGTAGAAGGATTTTGCAGGCATAGAGAGAATGTACTTTGAGACTCAGATCTATTTTACTATTTACTTTTTACAGTCCCCCGGAGTTCCCCTGGATCATCTGGAGCTCCCACAGGGCCCTGAGGGACAGACAGAGTTCCCACGGGCGCCTGAACCCCCAAACACCCCCTCAGCTGCCCCGGGCCGCCCGGAGCCCTCACGGTGCCCTGAACTCCACACGGGCCCCCCGGGCTCTCACGGGCCCTCCGAGCTCCCGCGACCACCCGAGCTCACCCAGGTCACCCCGGCTCCCCCAGGGCACCCCGGCTCCCCCAGGCCAGCCCCCGCCAGGCACTCACCCCCTTGCCCAGGCGCCTTTTGATCTCGTACTTGCGGCACACCAGCGGCTCCACCTCGGGCGGGCTCATGGCGGCGCCTCCCGGTTGGCTCCTGCTGCTATGGCAACGGCACCGCGCGCCGCGCCTGCGCGCGGCGCACGGCGGGGCCCGCCAGGGGGCGCCGTGAGACCGGGTCCTGAGGGAGGAGAAGGAGCGGGGAGCGGGAGTAGGGAAGGCGCGGGGAGAGGGGAGGAGATGGGAAGGAAGAGGAGAAGGGAGAGGGGTGGAGAGAGGAGGAGAGGAGAAGGGAGAGAGGAGGTGATGGGAGGAGATGTGAGGTGATGGGAAGAGAGAAGGGAGGAGAAGAATTCTGGATTGTTAAAGATGAATTTTAAAGCAGGATTTGTGTGGTGATTCTTCTGGTATTTTTCTCCTGGGTAAGCTTTTAAACAGTCCAGAAAATATTTCTGTATTTGAATGTACTGAACTCAGTAAGAACAATACAATCTGATGTTTTCACACCTGTTGGCTGTTTATTAAATACCATTGTGGAGAGGGGGTGGGTGCTAATTTACACTTTCATTACCTTTTTTTCATTCACTTTACATTATTTGAGTCTTGTCTGTTGAATAATACAGACAACTGCACGAAAATATTAAATGAGTAATTCTCAGACATTTATGCTGAAAGCTTTTCCATGAGAATCTTGAGTGTTTCTGTCTTCTCCAAATGCTTCAGTTCCTTCTCGGTGCATATTGCATTTGCAGACTCCAGATGAAAGCTCTGTTCTCCATTAGTAATTCCCAAACCTCACGCAGATTTAGCTGGCAATCAAGGCAAAAGCAACCTCTCAACAATAGAAGACTGCTCAAGTCTGCGCTGTCCTGTTTGAGTGAAAGAGCAGTTACTCAAATAACAGCATGAATTTGTGTAGGAAGCGAACTAGGAATTTTAAATTAATTTTAAATTTAAATTTAATTTTTTAATTTGTAATGTAATTACTGAATCATTAGGCTACGCCCCCAGCAGACCACGCCCCCGATAGCCCCGCCCCCAGCAGGCCACGCCCCCATGTAGCCCCGCGTCTCCAAGATGTCGGCGGCAGAACCCGGGCGGTTCTTCTGCACGGCGGGCCGCGGGCTGGAGCCCTTCCTGGCGCGGGAGGTGCGGGCGCGGCTCGGCGCCACCGAGGTGAGCGGGGAGCCGGAGCTGGTGACCAGCCGGGGGCTCCGGGTGAGCGGGGAGTCATAACCAGTCACCACCGGGCGGTCCGGTGCGAGTGAGCAGGGAGTGGGAGCCAGTGACCAGCCGGGTGAGCGGGGAGCCGGTGCCGGTGACCACTCGGGCGGTGCGGTCCGGTCTGGGTGAGTGGGGAGCCGGTGCCAGTGCCCACCCGGGCGGTCCGGTCCGGCTCAGCAGGGAGCTCCGCGTCCGGAGCACGGCCCGGGCTGTGCCGGCCCACGCGCGGGGCTGGCCGGGGTCGGAGGGGCTCACCCGGGGGGAGCCGGGGCTGCGCTGCCCGCGGGACTGCGGGAGCGCTCACCCGGAGGGAGCCGGGGCTGCGAGAGGATTCACCCGGAGGGAGCCGGGGCTGAGGGAGGATTCACCCAGGGGGAGCCGGGGCTGCGGGAACGCTCACCCGGAGCCGCCCGGCCCGGTCCGATGGGTGTTCCTCCCGGAGGTGGACTGCGTCTCGGGAAAAGTGTTCTTCAGGGCGGCGGCGGGGCCCGGGGAGCTGCGGCAGCTGCGGTCGGGGGAGCGCCTGTTCCTGCTGCTGAAGAAGCACAGCCCGCTGCCGGTGTCCGGGAACAGAGGTACGGACACGGGAGGCCTTGGTTTGAGTCCTGGTTATAACATTTGAAGTGTTTAGGTTTTTTACTTGTGGCTGTAGTTCTAGTTGACAGTAATCGATTCCAAAGTGTCTTTCACCCACGTGTGTTTTCAACATGTTTTTGACCTGAAAAGGGCTTTTAAATTGTTTCCAATAGCTACCTTGCAGCCTGTTTTCTACCGGCACTGAGTGTATATGTCTATTTCAGAGACTCTCTCCCCCGCCCAGCCCCAAAAAAGAGAATAATACCTCACCCGAAAAGCAGCGTTCAGCCCTGGATCTGTTGTGTTTATTTTAACAAGAAGTCTTATTTTCTGTTAAACAAAGTGAATCCCGATCTATATATTGTGTCAATTTACTCCTAAGTACACTGCCTCCTTCTAAGTCTCAGCTCCTTGGGTCGTGTTCTCTGTCAGTGTTGGAGTGAGAATTTCAAGTTAGATGGATTGATTTTTATCTGGGAGATTACCTTCAGCTTTGAGGATGAAATTTGATCGTGATTCTAAGATTTTAAGTGATAGCTAGAAAGACTTTTATTTTTTGTCCTTGACCAGCTTTGATGCATTTAAGTGAATTGGCCTCTCTGTTCCTCATGCCTCTCTTGTGGCTAGCTGGGGACTGCCCACACGTGTAGGTGTCTGTTGCAGCATTGAAGGCACAGTGATGAATGGGAAGCGAAAAAATTTCTTTCTGGAAGAATAAACTTGATTTTGCCTGAGATGACTCAAAGTAATTCATGTTTGTATCTGTCTTTTGATGCTGGAGAGTGTTCTGCATCGCTTAAACCTGTGCCTGGTGCTTTCTGGGGAGGGTGGCATGCTAGGCTGGTGCTCTGTCCCTGGGAATGACTCTCACAGGTGCTCTGGCTTTCTACAGCTGCTGACTTCTTGTGCAGAATTCAGCCCTTGTGTGATTTAGTCTTGGTTGTGCAGAGCTGGTAATCAGAGGGGCGCCTGTGTGGCTCCTGCTGAGGGCTCAGCTGTGCCTGTGATTCTGGACTCCCACATGAATGAAATCTGAGCACAGGGAAGTGAAATCCTGAGGCTGAGCTACTTAACCCAAAACTGCTTTTTCCTTCCAGGGAAAATGCTTCATGAGATTAAAAGCCTTGTCATCGAGGACCCGAAATACTGGCTGGATATTGTCTCTGTTTGGAGAAAGCTTCATGGACACCAGGGAAAAACAGATGATGGCTCTATAGAAAATGCATTGGCTCTGAAGAGAAAGTCAGAAGAAGAGACAAATACTGCAAGTAAAAGGCGAAAAACAGAACAAGTGAGGGCAATTGTGTCTGAGGAGTGTCAGGTGGGAGCTGGAGAGACCTGTGAGGCACCAGCCAGAATGAGCAGGCAGGAGTGCTGGACTGAGAGCAGGACTTGCTCAGAATTGCCTTCCATGGGCAGTGCAGAGGATCCTGCTGCCCATGAGGAGCTTGGCTTCAGCTTCAGGGTGTCGTGTCGCTGCAGTGGAGCCATTGCCAGAACACTGACTTCACAGGTATGCTGAGCTACCTGATTTAAAATAATCCAGCAAGGGTGAACAGATGTGTACTTTGTCATTTCAGTTGTGTTGTGTCTTCTGGAATAATAAACTGATATAAGATTTTTCTGTATTTTCTCTAAAAGCCCTTAACCTGCATTCACCTTAAACAAGTGGAAGTAAAAATGCTGGTTTTGATTTCTGTGCACTGTTACCCTTCATGTTTTTCAAATCAATACCTTTAGTTGAGGAAAAGCAAAGGTAAGAGTTTGAGGTTCTGGGCCAGTGGAGGCTGAGGAGTGATTGGATAATTTACATCTCCTTGAAGGGCCATTGCAAGGACTGTGGGGCCAGACTCCTCTCAGTTGTGCAGTCTGGACAAAGGGGTAAAAGCCAGAACTCACAATTTCATTTGCCTCTGTCTGGGTAGTGGGGAGAATTTGTTCTTCAGGAATACAGCCCTGGGAGTCTTGGGAGTAGTGGAGCTTGGTCCTTGGGAAGGAATAGTGGCATGCAGTCCTCCAGGGGTCTGTTCCATTCAGCCCTCTTCCCATCTGGGCAGGTTACTCTTACTGGAAGGTGTCAGTATTTAGATTTTTTTCCTACTAAAGCTAGTACCTTGGTGAGGTGAGACACATGAGCTTCCCTACAAGGGAAGTGTTTGCCTAAATTTGTGCTGTGTTTGAACCTATACTCTGAAGGTAATCAGAGCTTTCTATATGTAACAAAAGCATTAAAACTGTGAGTTGTAGTTGTGCACTTGCAGGTTTTCTGTTGGGTAACCTGCCTTAGAGCCATTGGAAATATTTTGTGCATGTAATTAAGAATTCCAAAATGGTGGCAGTCACAGAATATTCTGGGTTGGAAGGGACCCACAAGGATCAAGTCCAGCTCAAGTCAATGTTTTATTGGGACTTGGTCAGGACTGGAACTTCAGCCTCTCCTCTCCTGCTGCAGCTGAGCATTGGTTGTTTGCCTTGTGCTGTGTTTGCTTTGCCCCTCACTCACCTGCTCTGCCCTGTTGTACCTCTTCTGCTGTGAGTTGTGTGAGTTACTCTCTTAGGCATAGGCTCTTCCCCGGGATTTCTGAGGGTTGTGCATTGAGGCTGTGCTCTGCAGTTTCCCCAGTTGTGTGTTTTCTCATGCCTGTGCTCTGCAGTTTCCCCATTTGTGTGTTTTCACATGCCTGTGCTCTGCAGTTTCCCCAGCTCTGTTTTTTCTCGTTCCTGTGCTCTGCAGTTTCCCCAGCTCTGTTTTTTCTCATGCCTGTGCTCTGCAGTTTCCCCAGCTCTGTTTTCTCGTTCCTGTGCTCTGCAGATTCCCCAGTTGTGTTTTCTCATGCCTGTGGCTGTTGTCCCCTCGCAGGAGGTCGGCAGAGCCCTTGGCACAGCCCTGGTGAAGCAGTGCGGGTGGCGAGCTGATCTGCGGGACCCTGACCTGGAGGTAGGGCTGCTTGTGTGCCTGTGGGTGCTTCCAGACTCACCCTGGCACCTCTGCTTTGGTTCTCTGCTCCCTCTGCATGTGGGACCATGGCCTGTTTGATTTTTTTGTTTGGGTTTTTTTTGTTTAATTGGTGTTTTTATAAATGTTTATTATTTTGTTGCTAGTATACAGTGAATAATATTCTCCCACTTGTAGTAAATGGATTTATAACTAAAAATTCCTATGCTGTGTTAAGGAAAAATAGGCCCCCTTATAAATTCAAGTGCTTGCTGATGCATTCCTGGCTCACAAAATACCCTTCAGCTTGATTAAGCATTAAATCATCTGCATTCTTATCATCTAGTAGGATTTCTTTCAATTAATTGTTACTATTTATAGTATGCATTTTTGTTCTTAAAAACTGAAATCAGAAGTTGTAGAAGCATCTATGTCTGGTTTAAGTGAGTTAAAGCTATTGTCGTGTCAGTTTGAGACTTTAAAATACTTGGTTTGTTTTTGTTTCCTCTTCTAGATCTTTGTACATCTTAATGACATTCACTCTGTGGTGGGGATTCCTCTTTTCAGGTAAGTGTTTTCCTCACTGGATTTGTCATGGCAGTATCAGAACAGACAAGATTTGTAAATCTTGCTATCCACCATGAGTATTTATCTTTTGGTTTAATAACCACTGTTGTCATATTAGTCTTGTGATCTGCCTGGGTTTTAAATGAACACACAGCCAGACTTTGCCGTGAGTTATGGTTAAAAGAGACTTCTCTGTCTCTCAGGAGATCTGTCCAGTTCATTTGTTCTTTGACATCACATGGGCTTTTCTGGGTGGTTCTGCTGCTGTTTTAGTTAACTTTTTTGGTTTTTTGCTGTCTGCAGGCTTCCACTGGCAAACAGAGAGTATATCAGAACAGCAGGACTGCGGTCAACAGTGGCATGGGCCATGGCATCTCTGGCTGAAATCAGGGTCAGTGAGTGTTCCTTGCCAAGAAATGGGTCCTGAATTAAGGGAATGGGGTGCTGCTCATGGGGGCTGGGGAGGAGTGGGGTGGTTTCAGTGCCCCATTCTTCCCATTCACTGGGGAGCAGTGGGGTGATTTCAATGCTCCATTCACTGGGGAGGAGTGGGGTGATTTCAGTGCTCCATTTAGTGGAGAGTGGAGTGGTTTCAGTGCCCCATTCTCCCCAGTCACTGGGGAGGAGTGGGGTGATTTCAGTGCCCCATTTATTGGGGAGGATTGGGGTGATTTCAGTGCTCCATTGTCCTCACTGGCTATGAAGGATTGGGGTGATTTCAGTGCCCCATTCACTGGGAAGGAGTGAGGTGATTTCAGTGCTCCATTTACTGGGAAGGAGTGGGGTGATTTCAGTGCTCCATTCACTGGGAAGGAGTGGGGTGATTTCAGTGCTCCATTTACTGGGAAGAAGTGGGGTGATTTCCGTGCCCCATTCTCCCCATTCACTGGGAAGGAGTGGGGTGATTTCAGTGCCCCACTCCCTAGTGCCTGTGGATGGACAGGGTCTGCCATGCCTGTGATGAGTGTGCTTTCACCTGCAGTTCAGCCAGGTGTCTGCTGTAACTCCAGCTGCTTCCCAACAGAGCTGGTATTCCTTGTACAGATACATGTCTAAATGGTGAGATTTTTTCTGCTGTTCTGTGACAGTGAAAAAATGAAACATTGTTTGGTGTTGTTTTCCAAGGAAATGTGATCTCCTTTCACAGAGGTACAAATATCTGTCTGCAGCCCACTTGTAATATTTCCTCCTGAATGTCTCCTCAGGGCTCTCTGCAGTGAAGCTGTGGGTGCTTTTCACTATATTCCCTTACAGGCGAGTTTGGCCGTGGATTACCAGAGATCCTTGTTAACCTGTGCTGGGTTCAGTGGGATTATGCACATCCCTCTGTGAGCTCTGTCCTGGCTGAGGAGTCTGTCTTGCTGGGGATGCAGTAACCCCTCTTTTTTTGTAGGCTGGTGCCCTTGTGCTGGATCCCATGTGTGGGCTAGGAACCATCCTGCTGGAGGCTGCCAAGGAGTGGCCTGTGAGTATCCCAGCCCCAGCTCCTGGAGTTTCCCTCTGCAGGGAGACTGGTGCTTGTGGGACAGGGTTTTGTCTCTGCCACTTAGGCCAAAGCCCATTGCTGCCTGGAAAGCTGAAACCAAACCAACCTTTCCAGGCAGCTGCTAGAAGCGTTTCAGTGCAAAGGTTCCCCCAGGTGAATGTGTCCTGCAGGCTGGTGCAGCTGGTGATTTCCACTGCAGGGTTTGTGTGAGGCAGCCACGAGCTCGTGAAGCTGCCTGGGCTTGTCCTGGGCTCAGAGGGGTCGGTGTCATGGGGCAGTCGTCAGCATTAGGGGCAGTGGGCCTGGCTGAACCTAGCTGGGGTCCTGCTGTTAGGACATGCTCTTGGTACTTCTGTCATTTCAAGGGCCTTGAGCAGACCAGAGCATTAAAGGAGTGGAGACAACACATACTTCTGATCATTAATATTTCTGAACATTAAAGGAGTGGAGGCAGCACACACTTCCTCTGTTCCTCCATCCTCTGGATTGTGAATTGTTTTGTGTAACAACAGCAGATGTCCCAGGAAGGGGGTTGTCTTGCAAGAGCTGTGCAACAAGGCAGTTGGAGAAGGGTGAATGAAATACAGAACTGGAGTGTTCACAAAATTGCTTTTCTCTCTCTCTGGACAGGACGCCTGGTACTGGGGTGCTGATATAAGTGACTCACAGTTAGAGGGTGCAGATGGCAATATCAGAGCTGCAGGCCTGGTGGATAAGATTGAGCTGCTGAAAGCTTCTGTGAAAGGTATGTCTGTGTTATTTCCAGGTGGATTTTTTGTGTTTCTGGGATTGGACAGGTAGGTTCTCCTGAGGTGATACATTGCAGAGCTAACTCCCCAAAATAGCTGGGTGGTGACTCTGTGCTAGTGGAGGGATAATTATTTGTAATTCCTCCCTGCTGCCTGCACCTGGAACTTTCATTCAACTTTAAGAATTAAGTCAGCAGAATACAATAAAAATTACAATTGTCTGCCATGAACAGCAATTGTCTCTCTTCCTGGTAAATGTGTGATTTACCACCACAATACCATAAAGAGTATGTACCATGTGAGAGTTCTTTGTATCTTAGTGGAGCACAGCCAGGACAAATCCAAATGAAATGCAGCCTGTAAGTTAAATTTACCAGGTGAGTATTGATGAGGACACATTAAACTGAGCTGAATTGTTCATGTTTTGCAGTAGGAGTATTTTGAATGATGGTTCCTTTCTCCTGTAAGAGGGAGTCTGTTTGCTCTTGATTTACAAGCTATTCTGTAGAGAAGGAAATAATTTCATGACCTTATTCTGGACCTCAGAGTCTGAGGCTAAATTGTGCCAATATGAAATCCATGACAGGCAAGCTGGCTGAGTTTCCCTGTGCATGAGTGATGGAGTGTGCATATCTTTTTACCTTGCAGTATTCATTTCTTACTGGAATGGTAAGAAACATTATTGATCTTTTATAAAAATGTAGGTTTATTTCTCACTTAAAGATGTGTTTGACTTTGGTTTCTAGGATAATGAAGGGTACTTAGCTGCCAGGTTTTCTAAACGGAGCAAGTTGCTGTCTCCATCACTGGTCAGAAACTGTCACTCCTGCATGTCTTGAGCAGGGCTGTAGGTGGCATGTCCTTTCATTTGCAGATAAAATTGATACCCAGTTGTTGTGCTGCAAGTGTTGACCCAAGAATGGTCCAGGAAACATCTCCAGCTACTTGTAGAAAAGTTGGCACAGAATCTCAGCAGAGTTTAGGTGAGGAGGAGCTGTTGGAAGTCTTTAGTCCTGCTGTCTGCTCAAGGCCGTGTCCAGTGAGTTTGGAGCACCCTGAGGGATGGAGGACCCCAGGGTCTGTGCAGGGCCCAGGCCTGGCTGCCTGGCATGGGATGGAGGGACGCCAGCCTGGCTGCACAGCCTGGCACGGGATGGAGGATCCCTGGGATCCCAGCCTGGCCTGCACAGCCTGGCACAGGATGGAGGATCCCTGGCATCCCAGCCTGGCCTGCACAGCCTGGCACAGGGTGGAGGATCCCTGGCATCCCAGCCTGGCTGCACAGCCTGGCACAGGGTGGAGGGACCCCAGGCTGGCTGCACAGCCTGGCACAGGATGGAGGGACCCTGGGATCCCAGCCTGGCTGCACAGCCTGGCACAGGATGGAGGATCCCTGGCATCCCAGCCTGGCTGCACAGCCTGGCACAGGATGGAGGGACCCCAGGCTGGCTGCACAGCCTGGCACAGGATGGAGGGATCCCAGCCTGGCCTGCACAGCCTGGCACAGGATGGAGGGACCCCAGGGTCTGAGAAGGGGTCTCAGCTGGCCTGGCACAGGATGGAGGGACCCCAGGGTCTGAGAAGGGGTCTCAGCTGGCCTGCACAGCCTGGCATGTGGCCAGCCTTCATCACCACAGGCACAGTGCTACATCTTCCTTAGGGGAGCTGACCTTGGTGGGATGCAGGAGCTCAAAGGAGACCCTTCAATGGCATCAGCTCTGACAGAATCCAGGTGACTCTGGCTGTAACCAGATTCCTGGGGGGAGAAAAGGGGTGTGGAGAGGAATTGAAGGTGGCTTCTTGCTATTCATACACATGCACTAGGACATTTTCACCGAGTAAAGTGCTCACAAACGTAGCCCTTCTTTTGTGTTTTGCTCAGTGATTTTCATGTTTAAGATGTAGTGAGTGTTGAGGGGCAGCAGTTAATTTGGGACCATGTAGTGCCCTAGGAGAGTCTTGCTGCAGAGGCAGAGACTCTGCAGGCTGAACAGTGCTGCCACACATTTGTCTCCTGCCAGTCTGCAGAGGGGTGGTGTCTCTGTGGTGGAGGGCAAGTGCAGAAGGAGCTGTGAATCTGCATAATCCAAAATGTGGATTATTTTAGATTGTGTGATTATGTGGATTATATGGATTGTGTGAATGTGCATAGCCCAAAAAGAGCTGGCAGGCAGTGTTGAAGGGGGAACAGGGGCAGAGCTGCTGTGCATTTTTCACACAATCAGAGATAAATAAAGACCTGCCTTTATCCTGCAGCGCTGCCATTGCCTTCAGAAAGCTTTGACAGCGTTATTTCGGATATTCCATTTGGGAAGAAGTTCAAGACCACGAGTGATGCCCAGCTTCTACCAGATCTTCTCCAGGAAATGGAGAGGTATGTGTGGCCTTTGGCATGCTCAGGGTTTGATGGAAGTGCCATAGTGGTTTGTGATCTGAGCATTTAGCCAGCTTCAGACCTGCTTTGTTCCATAGTCTGCAGCTCTGCAGTGTGATCCTGTGCAGGCTGTGGGGGTCCCAGCCCGTTCCTGTCCCTTGGAGGCTGTTGTGTTGTGTCTCACCAGCTCTGAGTGCCAGTGGAGGCTCCTGTGTGAGCCATGCTCACAAATGCTCTTTGCAAGGCACGGTGGGGAAATGTTTCTGAGCCACACTCCAGTGTGGCAGAAAGGAGAAAGAGGAGAGGCCTACTTGGACAAGTTAAAGCATGGCCAGGCAAATAAAGCTGTAATCCCTTTCTAACCCTTTTTGAGGTCACAGCCCAGCTTTGACCAGCCTGCTTTGGCAGGAAGGATCTCAGGCTAGAAGAAGGGGCATGCATCGTCCTTGCTGTCCAGGAATGCCTCACTAGCAGCCTGGACTGGTTTTAGGTGTGTCCTTTCATCTCTCACCATGTCATTTGGTGGCAGAGTTGGGCCAGGCTGATAGCTGGGCTGCTTCCCACAGACAGGTCAAGCCATCTTCCCCTCTGCTTCTTGCCTGCAAAGAAGCCCTTTCTCTAGGACTGCTCTTCAGCAGGTGTTGATCTCTCTCAGCCAATGCAGGAATGTGGTGGGAAGGTGATGGAGAAGGTTGCATGGCTCCACAGAATGGTGTGGCAATCTTACCGTGCTTGTTTTCTGGCCTTATTTGCTCTATTGGTCCATCCTAAGTAAAATATTCCCTTAGGAAGGTGGAGATGAGGAAGGGGCCATGAGAGCCCCACCAGTAAAGCTGTTCAAACTACTTGCTGTAAACTGAATCAGGACAGTATTTCTTTTCCCCTTCTTTCAAAGCCACGTGTAATGTTTGGACATTAACCTAGAAAAAATAATTGCAAACATTTATTAATTTTCTTCTGCTTCCTGAGTTTGAAAGCCATGAAGGATCAGTGGAACAGGGAAAGTTCCAAAAGGCTGTTTTTTGAAGTTTTCAAAAAGGAAGGGAATTACCATGCTAATCTGAGCAGCCCTTGCTGCACTGGGAGGCTGTTCCTTTGCAATCTCCAAAAGCTCTGGGCTTGATGGTGCCCTTGATCCTTGAAAGAGTGCTGAGGGGAGTAAAAAATTAGTCCCTCTTCCCTGCTAACCCAACAGAAAGAACTGCTGTCATCAGAAATGTTTTGGAGTCAGGACAGGGCCCTGTTCTCCCATTTAGAAAGAGGTAAGAAGATCAGGGATTTAAACAACTCTTGGAGGTGCAGCTCACTGAGTTGAGCCGTGGCACACTCGGGTGTTTCACTGAACGCAGGTGGCATCTGAAGTGTCAGCAGTGGCAAAGGGATGCCAGGAGGGATCAACACCTAACCTTTCTTTTTCCTGTGATTGCTAGAGTGCTTCGTGTTGGAGGGACCCTGGTGTTGCTGCTGAGCCAGGAGCTCCACAGACGCATGGGTGGTTTGACCAGGAGTGCTGGAGGTGACCCTGCTGAAGCCTCTGCTGATGGTGACACTGGAGCACAGGCCATGGATGGTTTGACCAGGAGTGCTGGAGGTGACCCTGCTGAGGCCTCTGCTGATGGTGACACTGGAGCACAGGCCATGGATGGTTTGACCAGGAGTGCTGGAGGTGACCCTGCTGATGGTGACAGCAGAGCAGCTCCTGCACAGGCCATGGATGGTATGACCGGGAGTGCTGGAGGTGACCCTGCTGATGGTGACAGCAGAGCAGCTCCTGCACAGGCCATGGATGGTATGACCAGGAGTGCTGGAGGTGACCCTGCTGATGGTGACACTGGAGCAACTCCTGCACAGGCCATGGATGGTTTGACCAGGAGTGCTGGAGGTGACCCTGTTGAGGCCTCTACTGACAGTGACAGCAGAGCAGCTCCTGCACAGGCTATGGATGGTTTGACCAGGAGTGCTGGAGGTGACCCTGCTGATGGTGACACTGGAGCACAGGCCATGGATGGTATGACCCAGAGTGCTGGCGGTGACCCTGCTGACAGTGACTGCAGAGCAGCTCCTGCACAGGCCATGGATGGTTTGACCAGGAGTGCTATAGGTGACCCTGCTGAGGCCTCTGCTGATGGTGACACTGGAGCACAGGCCATGGATGGTTTGATCAGGAGTGCTGGAGGTGACCCTGCTGATGGTGACAGCAGAGCAGCCCCTAGTGTGGATGGGAATTCCTCCTCCTTGGCCCAGGGGCGTGCAGAACCTGTTCTCAGCAGACATTTCGGGTCCCTGCTGCCAGAGGGTGTCTATGCTGTTAGCCTGGGCAAGACTGATGCTTTCATCCACAAATACAGGAAGGTGTCTGGGCCTGGGAGCTGTCCCAGTACTGGGACACTCCCTGGAGCTGGGAGCTCTCTGGCCCTGGGCTGAAGGGAACCCGAAAGCTTTGGGAGCAGCAGCGCAGGACTCGGTGGGGCTCTGCTGATGCAGACACACCCACTGCCATCCCTTAGATTGCCTCACCTTCCTGGCATTTCCTAAGGCACTGTGCTGTTGTGTCTCTGGTTTTTAGGGGAGGTGGAATGTGACCGTGTTCACAGGGGTCTGAGGATGAGGGAAGAGATGAGGATCTGACTCCATGTTTCAGAGGGCTGATTTATTATTTTATGGTATATGTTATATTAAAACTGTACTAAAAGAATAGAAAAAAGGATTTCATCAGAAGGCTGGCTAAGAATAGAAAAAGAAGGAATGAATAACAAAGGCTTGTGGCTCGGACTCTCTGTCTGAGCCAGCTGACTGTGATTGGCCATTAATTAGAAACAACCACATGAGACCAATCACAGATGCACCTGTTGCATTCCACAGCAGCAGATAAGTATTGTTTACATTTTGTTCCTGAGGCCTCTCAGCTTCTCAGGAGGAAAACGTCCTAAGGAAAGGATTTTTCATAAAAGATGTCTGTGACAGTGGAAGATGCCAGTTCTGCTGTACTGGATATAGTCTATTGCAGTGTGGCAGAGTCCTCAAATCCTTGTTTAGGCAAAGCTGCTCAGTACTGGGAGAAGTTTCTGTCGGAGAGAAAGTCTTGATTTGCAGAACTGCAAACCCAGATGTGGTAGCCCATGATCTTTGGGCTGTGCACTCCAGCTATTCATTTCAAAGTAATATTTAAGCTACAGCTTTGTCTATTCTAGTTGTTCTTAGTGTTCAGGTTGTTCTTAGGTGGAGGATAGGCGAGCCCCCTGAGTGCTGAGCAGGAAGGGAGGCTGAAGGAGAAGCAGCAGCACTGACAGCTGGAGTTGCAGCCAGTCCCAGGCCCTGGACCCCAACTCTGTTTTGTGTCCTGGGTCCTCCCTGCCCTGCCTCTCCCCCTCCCTCCTGCACTTTTGTGACACCTTTTTTTCTCCCCTGTACCTTTTCTTTTCTCTTGGTTCTTCTGTCCCATCAAAACAGGGCTTTTAGAACTGTACCAGCATTAAAGAAAGGGCCTAACGCAATACTGAAAGCATTCCCTCCTTTGGGTTTTCTCATCCTTTGTACAAAGGCTGAGATAGCAAAAACCAAAAATCATTGCACATTTTCTGTGAGAACTAAACGTAAAGACTTCTCACTGCTTTCCTAAGCCATGCAGGAACACTGGAGGCCTTTTGGGAAGGGAAAATTACGATAAAATACAGTTCTGTATGTTTCTGTGTCAAGTTTTTGACTGAAGTTCACCTTAAAGAGCAGAGTTGGGTTTAATAATGTTATTTTGTTGACTTCAACACTGTTTCTCTCAAATGCTTTTACTGAGAAAAGTATAAAATAGGACTATATTTGCATTTTCAAACATACTTTTCTGTCCTTAAGTATCTTGTAGTTATTAATGTGTATTTTTGCAGATGTGCAGTCTGTGATAAAGATAGCTTTCCTGCTTGGCTTGGTGGCAATGATTTGTAAGAAGTTTATAAACATGCTGGGGTCTGCTCCAGGTATGAATGGCTTGTGGCTATGGTTATGCACCCAGTTTGTTAGAGGAGAAGCAGGGGATGAGGCTTTCAGTCTTTTCCTTCTTCTCCTCTGAATCTGTTGCATCACTATTGAAGGATGTTCAGTTTCCCCTGAATGTTTGAGACCATCTTCCTGGTATTCAATCTGGTAACCTTCCTCTATACAGCCTGCTGCTTCTCTAGAGTGAGGGCTGAGATTTCTAGACGGGCTGATGAGACCCCTGACCCAGGAGTAGACCCCGGTGTGGAAAATCCTAAGTGGTGTGGGAAATGGGAGGATATGGGCCAAATCCTGAAGGAATTC
>JAWWEX010000108.1:9058251-9084993 GCA_035583215.1 Arremon brunneinucha
CGTTTCCCGCCCTTTTTGGCCTCACGCTTCCAGCCCTTCTTCCCTCACATTTCTGACCCTTTCCCCCTCACGTTTCCCGCCCTTTTTGGCCTCACGCTTCCAGCCCTTCTTCCCTCACATTTCTGACCCTTTCCCCCTCACGTTTCCGTCTCTTTTTCCTCTCACCTTTTCCCACTCTTTTCCCTTCACCTTTCCCCCTCATTCCCTCCCAGGCTCTCCTGTGTGGAGGCAGCACAGGCGGCTCCTCGCTCCTGCACCACCATGGACTGGTTCCACTGCAGTCGCTGCTTCTGCCAGGATGGCGCCCGCTTCGCCATCACCAACTGCGGCCACATCCTGTGCGAGGGCTGTGGGGGCTCAGGTAAAATTGAGGGAAACCCCCAGTTTAAGCCCTTTAAATGCTGAGAAAGGGGGAGTTTCCTTCAATTTAGCCCCTTAAAAATGAGAGGGAAAGAAGGGTCACCTCAACTCAAGGAAATAAATAAATGAGGGCTCTGCCCTCAATTTAAACTCCTAAAATATCGGGGAAAGAGGGTTTCCCCTCAATTTCTGTCTTTTAAATTATGGGAAAAGGAGAATTTCCCCTCAATTTACACCCTTAGCATGGTGGAAATGGAGGATCCTGCCTCAATTTAAAACCCTAAAATGAAGGGAAATGGTCCATTTCCCTCAAGGAACACAATTTTTGAGACTTTTGGACATATTTTTCTCTCACTTTTCTCACTTTTTTCTCCCCTTCCCACAGGTCCCTGCCCAGTCTGTGGCACCGCCTGCCGCTACCTGCCCATATCTGATCAGGCCAGTGTCCTCCATGTTGTTCCCCACATCCCCTTCCTACCCTTTTCCCTTCCCGTTCCCAACCTTCTTCCCATCCTTTTGACACCCCCATGCCCAACAGATGCGCCCAGAGGAGAAGGTTTTCTTCAAGAACCCAGTGGCCCTCGCCCTCAAGCACCTTGCCCACATCACGCAGGTGAGGAGGACACGGGTGACGGAGGATGAATTTCCACCACTTTCCCCACCCCACACGCTGGGGGGTACAAGGGAGTGACCCACATCCCCCAGGTGTGGCGGTTCCAGACGGCACAGGCACAACTTCTGGTGGACTTGCACCGGGACAGAACTCGGCGGGTGCAGGCAGAGCTGGACAAGGCCAGAGAGGAGCTGGGGGAGAGGAGGAGGTGAGGGGGACGCTATGGAAGGGGGTTCACACCTCCATCTTGGGCTCCTCTGGGCATGTCGGTGAGGCAGCACTCCTTGGTCAACACCTTAATGACAGTCCTCAGCCTTCTGGCCCCTTTTTTGGGAGGGTCTTATCCCCCCTTGGCTGCCACATTGGTGACAGCATGTTCTGCCATTCACTGCCATCTTGGTGAGTTCCCACCCCCTTGCTCTGCCCCCCTCAGCTGCACTATGGAGGGACCCCCACCCCAAATGTGGGGGAAAACCCACCCTCCATTAAATCCTCCCCCTTCCCAGGGAGCTGGAGTCACTTCGCCGGGAGAATGAGGAGCTGCGCCGCATGCAGGTGGCCCCCAAAGCCCCCCTTCACTGGCCCCAAAACTCCCCCCCAGAGCCCTCCTGCCCCTTCCCTCACCCCCAAAACTGTCCCCCCCAAATCTCCCCACACAGCTCTCCCCAGGCTGGCGCTGGAGCAGCCACAGCAGCACCCCCCGTCCCTCCCCCACACATTCAGGTAAGTGCCCCCCAAATTTGTAGGGGAGTCTTCCACACCGTAAAACAGCTCCTCATCCCCTCCTTGCCCATAGGGATTCTCCCAAATTTTCTGTCTCCTTTCCAGTCACCCCCCAGCCCCGCCGGCAGCTCAGCAGTCAAGTGGTCAGGTAAGGGGTGTGGGGCATCCTAACTTGGGATGGGGGTCCCTCAATTTTACAGGGGGGGGTCCCCCAAACTTCCCTCCTCTCTTTTGCAGCCGCTTGGCCCCACTGGAGCCCCCCCAGTCCCACAGCACCCCAGGATGGCAGGTGAGACCTCACCCCAAATGGGGGCCACCCCAAAATAGGGGGGTTCCCATAATGGTTTGCTCTCCCCCCACAGGCTGGCTTAGCCTACAGAAATTCAGGGACCTCCAGCGTAGGTGAGTGACCCCAAATCCTACAGGATTTACCCCAAGATAATGTCCCAAGCCCCGCCCTTCAGCTCCAAGCACCATCCCCTTTCCCCCCTTTTTAGGAGGGACCCTAAAAGCTCATATAGGGCCTCATACCACCATGGTGTGACCCCAAACCCCTGATCTCTCCCCACAGGGACCCCAAACCCCCACGGAAGGAGCCCAGAGCTCCCCAAACCCCCTGCAGGACCCCAAGCCCTCCCAGAGAAACCCCTGACCCTGATCTGTGGGGTGACCTCAAAAAACCCCCTAACGCCCCTTTCCCCCCTCAGTGCCCCCCTTGGCTGGGACAAGCGAGGCACAGGTACTGGGGGCACTAGGAGGAACTGGAAGGGGATTGGGAGTCTTGGAATAAACCGGGAGATGTGGAGAGGGGAATCTGTGGGGACTGGGATAAACTGGGAGGGACTGGGAGGGGATACAGGAAGCCCCAGGAGGGACCTGGGGGCTCTGGGAGGGGCTGGAAGGGGAGATTGGTTACTGGGAGAGAATTTGGATTCCTGGGAGCACTGGGAGGGGGCGTTTGGGTTACTGGTAGGGGGGCTTGGTGATACTGGGAGCACTGGGAGGACCCCAGCTCCACCCCCTCCTCCTTGCCCCTCCCTTATCCCCACCGCTTTTCCTCCGAAATCAAGATAAAACCTCCAAATGCAGTAGCTATTCCCCAAATTCAGAGGCCAACCCCCCCAAATTCTGTAACCAAGCCCGCCCAGAATTCAGTAGCCACCCCCCAAATTGCGATAGCCACCCCGATATTCGGTAGCCAGGAATTTAATCGTCTTTATTTAGGGCTCTGCTCTGCGGCTGGCGAGGGGCGGGCGCTCCCAGTGGGATCTCAACCCACGGCCATAAAGGACAAACAGAGATCTCTGACGAGATCCGAGGCTCCTGAACAGGAGCTCCGGGGCTTCCCTGGAGATAGCTGGGGGCAGAAGTTGTTAAAAAGGAATAAAAAAAAATTCCAATTTTGGTGCCGTTTTGGGTCCGTTTGTGGGGCCGGGGGAGGGGGGCGTGGCCTCTCTACGGCGAGGCCCCGCCCCCCGGGCGTATCGAGGTTGTGTTGCTGCGTTCCTTTTGGTTGGTAGCTCGGTGTGGGCGTGGCCTAAGGGGAAAGCGGGATGTGGAGGCAAATTGGGGAAAAATGGGGAAAATTGGGGGAAAATCAAGGGGGTTACGAGGAGGGGGTCTATGGAGGAGGGGGAGGGCCTTCGTGATCTTAGGAAAGCGCGGATTGGTGAAAATCCGATGGAAGGCGTGGCTTAAGAGCGATCGGTGCTGGGGATTGGAGGCCAGGCACGGAGGGGGCGGGACCAGCTCGGGAGCCGGAGCCGGATTTGTGGCGAGGCGGTCGGGCGGGGCACTTGGCGTGACGTCACTTCTGGTTAGCGGTATTTCCGCGTCCAGGTTGGCCAGACGCCGCTGCTGGTCCGGGAGCGGCTCGGGACCCAGGAACCGCCCCGCGACCTCTCCGGGGCCACTCCGCATTCCTCCGGAACAGCGGCCGCTCCACCTCCGGACTCTCCTGCGGCTCGGCCCGGCCCGGGCCGCTCCCTCCCCGCCCCGGGTCCGGCGCGGGGCTCGGCGGGGCCGGCCGGGGATGCCGCGGCGCGGCCCGCGCCATGTGGTACATCATGCAGAGCATTCAGAGCAAGTACTCGCTGTCCGAGCGCCTTATCCGCACCATCGCCGCCATCCGCTCCTTCCCTCGGGACAACGTGGAGGATCTCATCGGCCGGGTGAGGCCCCGTGGCCGGGACATCCCAGCCCTTCCGCGGTCGGGCCGGCCTGCTTGAGTCCCCCCCGGACTCCGAGTGCCTCTGACGGGCACTGCCGAGCTGTCGCCGGCTGTCCCGCTCCCTGCGGAGCTTGCGTGGGGATCCCCTGGAGGGGTTTTCCCGGGAGGGGAAGATCAGGGCATCTCCGGTTGGTTTAGAGACTCCAGGCTTTTCCTTCCACCCTCCGAAGCCCCGGGGCTGGCGGTGTCTCTGGGGGTCTCCGGGCACCGTTTGGTGACAGTGAATTAGTGAAACACAAGCGGGAGCTGGAATTAAGACCGGGAGTGTTTTTGCGAACAAACCCCCGGGATTTCTCCTAATTAAGCCTCTCTTGAAGGGATGGGAAGGGCAGGGAAAGGGTGGGTTTTGCTGACCCCGAGGCGGTTCCTGCAAACCCTCGCGATTTGTGTGAATTAACCCTTTCTGAAGGGATGGAAATGGGGAGTTCCTTACCGGGGATATTCCTGTGCTCCCCAGGGCGCCGATGTGAACTGCCTGCACGGCACCCTCAAACCCCTGCACTGTGCCTGCATGGTGGCTGATGCCGACTGCGTGGAGCTGCTGCTGCAAAAAGGAGCTGAGGTAAAGCTTTGGAAAAACCGAAAACAGGTGGAAAATTCTGAGATAAGGGGCAGGGAAATCAGGAAGAGCTGATTAAGAGCTGATGTTGGAGCTGATGTGTTTAAGTTGGATTTTGGAAAAACGTTCTTCCCCCAGAGTGTCGCAAGCTCCGGAAACTGGGGTTTGGACAATGCTCCCAGCATAGGGGGGGATTTTTGAGTGTCCTGTGCAGGGCCAGGGCTTGGATTTGGAGATCTTTGTAGGTCTTTTCCTCCCCAGGATATTCCATGGGCTTGTATCTCCTCACAAAGCGGCACCAGGGGAAGGTTCACTGTCCCGACAGGGAGGGAATTCTTGGGGTGAGATTTTCGGGAGAGGAGGAAGGATTGAAACCTAAATTTTTGCACTGAGATTTCAGGAGGCTGGGAAAGAAGAATTAAACCCTACATTTGCTGGATTTTTTACCCCGCTTTCCCCTGGCTATTTGGCTAAAACCCTTCCTTATTTTTCCCTACATTTGGGATTTGGGACCTTCAGCTCTGCCCTTGCTGTGGGATCCAGCTGGAGCCACTCCCTGACCCCCAAACCTTTTTTTTTTCTCCCCCAGGTGAACGCCCTGGATGGCTACAACCGGACAGCCCTTCACTACGCAGCAGAAAAAGATGAAACCTGCGTGGAGATTTTATTGGAGTACGGAGCCAACCCCAACGCCCTGGACGGCAACAAGGACACGCCCCTGCACTGGGCGGCCTTCAAGAACAACGCCGAGTGCGTGCGGGCCCTGCTGGCCAACGGCGCCCTGGTCAACGCCCTGGACTACAACAACGACACCCCCCTGAGCTGGGCGGCCATGAAGGGCAACCTGGAGAGCGTCAGCGTCCTGCTGGACTTCGGCGCCGAGGTGCGCGTGGTCAACCTGAAGGGCCAGAGCCCCATCTCGCGTCTGGTGGCGCTGCTGGTGCGGGGCCTGGGCACGGAGCGGGAGGATTCCTGCCTGGATTTGCTGCACAGAGCCACGGGACACTTCGAGCTGCGCAAGAACGGGAGCCTGCCCTGGGAGGTGGCCCGCGACCCGCAGCTGTGCCAGCGGCTGACGCTGCTGTGCTCGGCGCCGGGCACGCTGCAGGCGCTGTCGCGCTACGCCGTGCGCCGCTCGCTCGGCCTGCGCTTCCTGCCCCAGGCCGTGCAGCAGCTGCCGCTGCCTGCCTGCCTCAAGGAGTACCTGCTGCTGCTCACCTGAGCTAGGGACAGCTGCCCTTCCTCTCCCCGGAGGATCCCCGCTCACTTTGTCACTTCCCAGGTTCTTCTCCGTGGTTTTTGTTCCCCTCGGCCACCCAGCACCCTGCTGGCCCCTCACGCTGCCTCCCTTTCCTCCCCTTGGCCCTTCCATTTTGTCCCCTCCCTTTCTCCCCCTGTTCTGTCACACTCCCTCCATTTCCTCCTTTCTATTCCCTCTGCTTCTCTCCGTGTCCTCCCGTTTCACTCTCCTGCAATGAACAATATCCCTCTGATGGCAAATTATATCCCAGCTGTTGGATTAATCTGTTTTTCCCCTTTTTTTTTGTTTTTTTTCCTTGCATAAGGAAGGTTTTAAAGGAAGAGTCTCCTTTGAGGAAGGACCCAAGGCAGGAAATTGTAGGTTGGGATGCAGAGTAATCCTGTTGGATGGGTTGGCTGAAAATCAAAGATCCAGATGTTTCTCCAGCATGGAGAGTGAAGTTCTGCCTGTTTATCCATAATTTTTATATTGCATCAAGAGTGAAACCACCTCAAAAACCAAAATTTTGCAGGGCTGGAATTCTTGTAGGTGAAAGAAATCTTTTCCAGAGAGCTCCACATGAAGCTGAGGGCTTCCCTCCCACCTCTTCAAGCTCTTCCTGAGGTTTCCCTCTAGGAATTTACCCTTTGATGTTGGTTTGCGGGGGGGTTTTGGGATCTATTCCAGGATCCAATGGAAGAGCAGATCTCCAAGGTGAAACCAAGTGGCTAAAAACTGTCATTGTTGTTTTCTGGGATGAACTTGGGGCACAAATTTTACCTGTTTTATCCCTCTGTGTTATGCTGGGCAGGGAAATCCTGAGGATGAGGAGGGATTTGGTGTCAGTGGGGTCCAGGTTTGCCTTTCCATGGATTCACAGACACCTGGAGCACTTAGACAAGCACTGAATTTATTGAAACATCTCCACTTTATGACTTTTAACCCTAAAAACCTCAACCTCCACCATCCATCCTCAATTTATCCTGATACCGCTTGGGGACCCCTTCTCAAAATCCCATAAAATCCCTGAAAAGCCCCAGGACGCTGTGAGAAAAGGGGATTTTTGGGGTTCCTCAGGCTGGCAGTGGCTGCTGTCCCTGTCACAGGGTGGCCTCAGGGACCAGAACCTTGCGGGTCAGGTGCTCCAGGTGCGCCGTCTCAGACGTGTCTAGCTCGATGTTGTACTTGGCCAGGATTTTGAGGATGGGCCGCAGCTTCAGCCACCACTGCTCCTTGGGGATGCGGTGCCTGAGGGGACAGGGACAGACTGGGGACATCCCTGGGGAGGGATCCCAGGCTTTGTCCCACTTTCCCAGGGTGGGGAAGGGAGGGACAGGGAGGGAGACGCACTCGAAATCCGTCTGCTGGCGCAGCTCAGCGATGGGCTGGAACACCAGGCTGCGCTTGCGCATCCCCAGCAGGCACGCCGAGTCCGCCGTGTTGGCAAAGATCCGACCTGGGAGGAACACAGGAACGGTGGGGAACCTCTGGAGGCGAGTTGGGAATAGTTGGGATCCTCCAGGGACGTGGGAGGGAAGGGTGGGAATGTTTGGGAATCTTCAGGGATGGGAAAACACCTGGGACAGGAAGTTGGGAATGTTTGGGATCCTCCTGGAGCAGGGGTTGGGAATGCTGGGGATGCTGCATGAGGGTAAAACCTATGGGAGGGTAGGTTGGGAATATTTGGGACCTTTCAAAAACATGGGAGGGGAGGTTAGGAATGTTTGGGATCATCCAGGAGTGGGGAACATCCCCCAGAATCCACAGGAGAGCTTTTTGGGAATGGTTTGGGAATGTAGGGTCACTCTGGGGCCCCTTTGGGATCCCCCATCCAGCAGCACCCACCATGCCGGGAGCACTCCTTGATCTTCCCGGTGATCCAGGCCACGGCCTTGGCGCCCATCTTGGTGCCGAAATTACGGTCAAAGGGGGTGGGGCTGCCTCCCTGCCCCAGGAGAATCCAGGATGAGCCAATGAAATCCCCCAAATCCCAATCCCCTTCCCAGGGAAATCCCCTGAACACCGATCCTGTTCCTGGGGGAATTCCCAAACCCTCACCCCATTCCCACCTGCTGCATGTGCCCCAGGACGTTTTTCCGGCAGTCAAAAATCCCTTTGCCCTCCTCGCAGTAGAGGTTGTAGATGAAATCTGTGGTGTAGTTCTCATTGCAACGCTCATTCCTGCACCAGGGACAGGATCAGGCCCAAATCCCACAATTCACCCCATCCCAAACAATTCCACTGATCCCACAATGAGACTCCAAATCTTCCATCCCTTGCCCATCCCCACGGTGAGAGCCCAGTTCCCCTGATCCCAAACCCAATCCCCACGGGGCTGCCATGAGGTCCCCCCAAGGCTGGAGCCCACCTGAGCACAAGCCCCCTCTTCACCGTGGTCTTCATCTTCTCCGTCAGGTGGTCCACATTGGCCTGTGGGGTCGGGAATGGAGGTGGGAGTGGGGTCAGTGGGGAACCTACTCATTCCACACCACCCGGGTGTCACTGGGGACAGGGGACAAGACTGTCCCCACCTGCAGGTCACGGCTGCTGAAGGGCTCTTCGAAGATGTAGACAGCGTCGGCGCCGGCCGCCAGCCCAGCCATAGTGGCCAGGTAGCCACAGAAGCCACCCATGGTCTCGATGATGAACACGCGGCGCTTAGTGCCTGCAGCCGACTGCTTTATCAGGTCACACGTCTGCAGTGGGGACAGAATTTGGGGTCAGGAAAAGGGATTTAGGGCCAGGGAATTTGGGGTACCCACTGCAGACTGCTTGATCAGGTCACATGTCTGAAATGTGGGATTTGGGGTCAGGAAAAGGGGTCTAATGTCAGGGCAGTTGGGGGATTTCTATCAGGGTCTCAGAGAGGTGATAGAGGTAGGAGAAGTGCTTTGGGATCAGGGGAATTTGAGACTTCCACTGGGATCTTACTGTGATGATGGTGTTTAGCATCAGGAGGGATATGGGATACAGGATTTGGGTTCTCACTGTGGTGATGATGTTTGGGAGCAGAGGCTACAGGATGGGGTGTCCGACCAGGGTGATAGTGTTTGGGACAAGGGGGATTTTGGGGAGGTATCTGGGGTCTCACTGTGGTGATGGTGTTGAGGGCGGTGTCGGCGCCGATGCTGAAGTCAGAGCCGGGGACGTTGTTGGAGACGGTGGCGGGCACGATGCACAGGGGGATGCAGAGCTCCTCGAAGCGTGCCCGGCCCTCCACCAGCTCCAGGCCACCTGTGAACGCCTGAGAGACAATGGGAACATCAGGGGACAATGCAGAGAGGAGAGGAACAGTGGGGGTACTGACCGAACCTTGACCAGACCTGGCCCTCCACCAGCTCCAGGCTTCCTGTGAATGCCTGGGGGATGGCAGAGGGACCCTGACCCCACCCTGGCCACACCCCAACCATGCCTCTCTAACCCATCCTGGCCACACCCCAACCATGCTCTGACCAAGCCCCACTGACCCCACCCTGCTGACCCCACCCTGCCCACACAGCACTGACCTCAAAGCCACCGATGATGATAAGACCATGAATCCCAAATTTGCTGATGTTGGCGCTGATCTCCTCAAAATGTTTCTTGGGCAGAGTCCTGGGAAGGGGAGACTCCTTGGGATGAGCCTGACCAGAGGGGGACCCCAGAGGGACCCCAAATGACCCCACACGCAGCGGGGAGTCACCTCTTGGTGCCTAGTTTGGATCCTCCCAGCCCCGTCCAGCTGCCCACAGTATTCCAGCCGATCTCCTCCACCTGGGGGGTGAAACAGGGGTTTAATGGGGTGGGAGAAGGATCTGGGGTCACAATGGCCCCCCTCAGCCCTCTCAGAGTAACATTGGGCTCACACAATGTCCCCTCAGCCCTCTCAGGAAGTCACACAATGTCCCCTGGCTTGGGGACAGCAGCAGATCAGACCCATAGCAGGGCTGGGGTTTGGACAGGGATTAAACACCCCCATCCTGAGGAATCTCCATCCCTGCAGTGCCACAACTGCCCCTTCCCGGGTCCTTTTCTTGCACCCTTCTCCCACATGGATCTCCCCATCCCAAAATCCAACCCCACAAATCCATCCTGCACTTCCCAAACTCTTTTCCCGGCCTGTTTTTCCACTGGGATCTCCCCATTCCAAAACCCAACCCTTCAAATCCGTCATGCCCTGGCCACCCCTTCATCCCATAGGGATCTCCCCATCCCAACTCCTCTCCCCCATAGGACCCTCGCTATCCCGAATGCCAGCCCCTCAAATCCATCCCAAACCCTATTCCCTGTGCGAATCTCCCCATCCCAGTCCCTCTTCTGACCCTTTTCCCCCCCCATTCCCCTCGGGACCCTCACCATGCCAAAGGCCAGCCCCTCGAAGCCGTCATGCACGGCGAGCATGCGGTGCCCGTGGATGAGGCCAATCCTCACGGTCGACCGCACGGCCGCGTTCATCCCTGCGGCCGGAGCGCCCACGTTCATCACGGCCACCGTGTACCCGCTCTGGGGACAGGGACAGGGCTCACTGGGGGTTGGGGTTGGATTGGGGTGGGATTGGGTGGTATCCGTGCCTGGGATGGAATTGGGGTGTCCCAGCTCGGACCCCTCCCCAGTGCTCCCTACCTTGGTGGCAGGCGGGCGGATGTGAGCCAGCAGCTTGTAGACATTCCAGTTGTTCTGAAAGCTCCTAAAAATCGGGGAAGTTGGGGTTTTGAGACGTTTTGAGGACATTGGGGTTGCAGGGACAGGGACATGGAGGTGCCACCCACCGGCCCCGCAGCTTCAGCGCGTCCTCAAAGCGTCCTTCGTTCATGGCTGTGGTGACGTCCTTGGTCTGGGGGCACAGAGGGGGATTGGGGTGGGATTGGGGTTTCCTGGGTGGAATTGGGGTGTCCTGGGGTGGGATCAGGGTGTCCTGGGTAGGGTTGGAGCATTTTGGATGGGTTTGGGGTGGAATGGGGTGTCCTGGGGTGGGATCCATCCCTGGGGCTGGCTTGGTGACACTCCCTGGAGGATTTGGGGACATCTTAGGGATGGGAACCATCTTAGGGACCCAGACTGGGTCTGGGGCCACTCCCAGCGTCCCCCCATCCCCACTCACCACCTGGACACATTCCATGAGGGGCAGGCGCACGGCCTGGTTGCCGGACAGACTGACCACGCAGGCCGGCGTCTCCGGTGTCCCCTCAAGCAGCGCCATCACAGCCTCCACACCCATCCTGCTGGCCTGAGGGGACATCAGGGGTGTCACCTCCCAAGGGGGGCTGTCAGTCACCTCCAGGTCCCTTTGTTTGGGACCGGGGTGAGGAAGGAGGTGCCCACCAGGATGCGGTCGAAGGCTGAGGGGGTCCCCCCACGCTGGACATGGCCCAGGATGGTCACCCTGGTGTCGTACCCCAGACGTTTCACCACCAGCTGCAGGGACACAGGAGAGCTCTGGGACTGGCCCCAAAAAGGGAGGGGGCAAAGGGGGATGTCCCCCATGTCCCCCCATCCCCACTCACAGCTTTGATCTCGTCCGAGGTGATGGCCTTGCCGTGCTTGTCGATGGCACCCTCAGCCACAATGATGATGTTGAGCCTGGAGCCACCATCACGGGTCTGGGGGGATCACAGGGTGTCAACAAGGATGGGGACGGGGGGAGATCATCCCTTCATCCCTCCATCCCTCCATCCCCATGTCCATCCCTCCCTCCCACCTCAGTCAGCCTCCTGCACAGGTGCTCCTCCCAGTCGTCCTCGGGGGGTGACTCAGGGATGAAAACCCAATCAGCACCACAGGCCAGGGCTGTGATCAGCGCCAGGTACCTGAAATGGGGCCAAAACCTGCTTTTGAGCCACTTCCCCCAATTTTTGGGGTGACAAGAACCCCTCCTAGGTGCCAGAACGTACCCGCAGTGCCGCCCCATCACCTCCAGCACAAAAGTCCTCTGGTGGCTGTGGGGACAAGAAAGCGTCACCCACCCGAAACGGGAACACCGGGGGCTGGGGGACAACAAGAGTGTCCTTGTCACCTCTGCGCTGTGGTGGTGATGGCGTCCACGATCTCCATGATGCGGTGCAGCGCCGAGTCGGTGCCGATGGTCATGTCAGTGCCGCAGAAGTCGTTGTCGATGGAGCCCACCATGCCCACGATGTTCAGGTGGCTCGAGCGCTGCGCCTCCTCTGCTGTGATGCCACCTGGGGAGAGGGTGGGCAGGAGGGGGACGCCATCCCCAGATGGTCACTTGGGGGGTAGAGGTGTCAAAGGGATTGTTTGGGGGAAAAACACTCAGCTTTGGGTAACAAAACACCGTATTTTTGTGTAGGACACCTTGATTTTGGAACCAAAGTTTTTTTGGAATCACAAACTTATATCACACTGCAACAACAAACCTTCCCACACCCTCCTTTCCTGATGTGGGACCCCCCCCAAAATGTCCCCTTAGGGGGAAGCAGTGCCACAAATATCTGTTTTGTGGGAAAACCTCAAATTTTTGAGTGCCGCACCCTGCTTTTTTTAACCACACCCTCTTTTCCTTCTGTGTCCCCCTTTAAAACATCTTCAACAGTGCCCCAAACCTCCATAATTATGGAAAAAAAACCAATTTTTGAGTTTCACATCCTGATTCAAAACCAAACCTTTCCACACCCCCTGTTCTCTCTCTGCCCTCCTCCAAAGTGTCCCCTTGGGGAGCAAAAGTGTCCTAAACTTCCATAATTAGGGAAGAACACCACATTATTATGTGGGAAAACCCAAATTTTTGTGTGCTTTTGAACCCAAACCTTTCTCTTTTGACCACAACCCTTTCCCTGTGCCCCTCTCCCTCACCCCAGGGGGGTTTCGGGGCTCCCCCGGTGTCCCCCCCATACCGGTTTTGAGCAACTCTGCCAGGAGCCCGCCCCACTCGGCGCGGAAGGTGTCGGCGCCGGTGAGGCTGCCGTCGCCGCCGATCACGCACAGGTTGGTGATGCCGCGTTTGACCAGGTTCCGCGCGGCGCGCAGCCGCCCCTCGCGCGTGCGGAAATCCTGGCAGCGCGCGCTGCCAATCACCGTGCCACCCTGGGGAGGGACGGCGGGGCACAGCTGGCCTTGGGGCTGGCTGTCCATCCCTGTGTCTGTCCACCCATCCCATCCTCATATCTGTCCCTGTGTGTCCATCCATCCATCCCATCCCCACATCCATCCCTGTGTCCATCCACCCCTCTGTCCATCCACCCATCTCATCCCCATGTCCATATCTCTGTCCCATCCTCATGTCCGTCCATCCATCCATCCATCCATCCATCCATCCATCCATCCATCCATCCCATCCCCACGTCCATCCCTGTGTCCATCCACCCATCCCATCCCCATGTCCGTCCCTGTGTCCATCCCTGTGTCCACCCTTCCCTCCCTCCCCCCATCCCAGCTCTGCTTCTGGGTCATTTTCTACTGAGCCCAGGCTCAGACTGGAACCAGTGAGGGACAAACTGGGACCAGTCAGGAGCATGCCCAGTGCCTCCCCAGCCCAGGAGGTGATTCCCCACTGTCCCCCTGTCCATGTGTCCCCCTGTCCATGTGTCCCTCACCAGCTGCAACATCATGGACACACTTTCCCACGTGGCCTCCCTGATGTGGTCACCACCGTCCACCAGCCCCTGGTAGCCCTGTGGGGACAGAACGGACAGTGGTTCAAGGACACCTTTTCCCAAATTTTGCGGTGGGGCTGTGGAATTTCGGGGTTGGGGCTGACACTGACCTCACACACGAAGAACACTTTGGCCCCGGTGTAGATCCCCACACGCACCACAGCGCGCACGGCCGCGTTCATCCCTGTGGGGCACAGCCATCATCCTGTCACCCCTTGGTGACATCCCCAAGCCCCTGTCACCTGCCTGCAGCTGCCACCCCTCGGTGGACACCCCCAATCTGTCCCCCCCGTACCCCCCCTGTCCTCCCCCTCGCAGCTGCCACCGCCTGGGTTATTTTTGCCCCGGTGACCTTTGGAGGCAGCGCCTGACATGGGTGACAAACACGGGAGTGGGGGGAGGGGACACTCGGGGGGGGGGGCCCCCATGGCCTGGCACCCCCCCATGTCTGTCAGCCCCCCATCCTTGGGACCCCCAGAAAAATCCCAAATCTGGGGATGAATCCTTGGAATTTTGGGCAATCCTGATTATTTTGGCTCAGTGCCAAAGTGCCACCGGTGCCCACTTGGAGTCCCCTGCCCGAATTTTGTCACCGTTGTTCCCCTCTGCTATCTCAAAACCCCTCGAGCTCCACCCGACCCCAAATCCCCACCAAGGTCATTCCCAGAACCTCAATCCAGGGAAAACCCTGATGGTTGTGGCATCAAAATCCTGATTTTTACCTCCAAATGAGCGGTTTTAGGGACTTGGGGGGGGGGATTTTTAGGGATTTGGGGGGGGGAATTTTAGACGGGGGGGGGATGTGGGGCGGGGGCTTTGGGATCCCGGGGATTCCGGGGATCCCAGGGGATTTGCGGAGTTTTGGAGGAGGGGGGAGAAATTCGGGGGAATTTGAGGGGATTTCCAGGGATTTCGGGCTGGGGATTTCTAGGGATTTTGGATCCCGGGGGTTTTGAGGTGCTCTTACCCTGCGCGTCCCCCCCGGAGGTGAGGACGGCGATGGCTTTGCCGACCCCCAGGGTCTCAGTGTGCTGGGGTCCCGCGGGGCTCGGGGGCATTTTCCTGCCTGGAAAAAATCGGGAAATTCGGGCAAATCCCAAGGCGGGACGGGCGGCTCTGTCCCTCTGGGCGACGCTGCCAGCGCAGAGTGGCACCCTGGGGAGGAACGCGGCGACACTGGGACAGCCCCGCTGCCACCGCCGGGACACTCCCGCCCGGGGGGGCGTGGGGGGACTCCTTACTGGGAGTCCTCGTTACCGGTCCCAGTCTCGATTCCCTACTGGGGCCAGGCTGTCCTTAGCGGTCCCAGCCTCTCCTTACTGGTCCCAGTTTGTCTTTACTGGACCCAGTGCATACTCTCTCTGGGAGTTGCTCCGTCCTTCTTACTGGTGCCAGTCTCCGTTCCTTACTGGTGCCAGTCTGTCCTTACTGGTCTCAGTTTGTTTTCCCTGCCCTGCTCTCCTTAATGGTCCCAGTCCCTCTTTAGCGGGGCCAGTTTGTCCTCACTGGTCCCAATCCCTGTTCCCAGTGGGAGCTTCTGTGTCCTCCTTACTGGTGCCACTTTGTCCTTACTGGTCCCAGTTTGTTCTTACTGGTTCCAGTCTTTAGTCCCAGTGGGAGCTGCTCTGCACTCCTTACTGGTGCCACTCTGTCCTTACTGGTTCCAGTCTGGATTCCCTGTTCATCCCAGTCTCTATTCCCTGTAGTTATTGGTCTGCCCTCCTTACTGGTGCCAGTTTATCCTCCTTAATGGTCCCAGTCCATCCTTACCAGTCCCTGTCTGTGTTCCCTGTGGGACTCTGCGCTCCCCACTGCTTCCAGACTGCTTTCCTTACTGGTCCCAGTCCCCATTCTCCGCCTCTCCCGGTTCCAGCTCCCCGCCGGTCCCGGTGCGGGGCTGTTACTGGTGCCAGTTCCTGCTCCCTGCTGGTTCCAGTACCTGTCCCTAACCGGTTCCAGTTCATCGCCGGTCCCGGTGCAGGGCCGTTACCGGCCCGGGTCGCTGTTCCCGGTGGGATCTGCTCTGCTTTCCTTACTGCTCCTAGTCCCCGTTCCCTGCCGCTGCCTCTCCCGGCTCCGGTTCGCTCCCGGTCCCGGTCCGAGGGCGTCACCGCTGCCGGTCCGCGGGCGTTACCGGTGCCCTCCCGGGGCCGTTAGTGGCGCCAGTCCCGCTGCCCACCGGGAGCACTGACCTGCGGAGCGCCGCCGGCCCGGCCCGGGCGGGAGGAAGGACAGCAGGAGGAGGAGGAGGAGCGCGGCCACGGAGAGCGCGGCCGGGGCCGCGAACCGAGACAGAGCCGGGGCCACCGGGACCGCCACCATGGCCCGGGGACAGCGCCACCATGGCCTGGGGACAGCGCGGGGACACGGGCTGGGACCGGGGATTGGCCGCGGGGAGCGCTGTAATGGGATCGGGGTGACGGGATCGGCTGTAATGGGATCGCCCGTTAGGGGATCAGGGTAACGGGATCGGTGTAACGGGATCGGCTGTGACGGGGTCGCTGTAATGGGATCGGGGTGGCGGGATCGGTGTAATGGGATCGGTTGTAACGGGATCGGCTGTAACGGGATCGGCTGTAATGGGATCGCCCGTTATGGGATCGGTTGTAACGGGATCGGCTGTAATGGGAGCGCCCGTTATGGGATCGGGGTAACGGGATCAGCTGTAATGGGATCGCTCGTTATGGAATCGCCGGTTATGGGATCAGCTATAATGGGATCGGCTGTAGGGTCCAGCTACTGTGGGATTGACTGTAACGGGATCGGCTATTATGGGATAGGCTGTAACAGTATTGGATGTAGGGACCAGCTGTAACAGGACTGACCATAGGGACAAACTGGAATGGGATCAGCTGTAACGGGATCGACTGTGATGGGATCGGTGGTAGGGACTCACACACAGAGTGAACCCTCCATATGGTCACAGCCCCCAGAGAATGACCCCCTATAGGGTCACAGTCCCCACAGAGTGACCCCCCACCACAGAGTGACCCCTATAGGGTCAGCCCCCCCGTCCAGGGTGGCCCCGCCTTCCCGGCTGCCCCCCTGGACCTCCCAGCCGCCAGGGGGCGCTCTCCGCTTCCAGCAAATCGCGGCTCCCTTCCCTGCTCTGGCGGCAGCACTTCCGGCAGCGCTGCCGCCGCTCACTTCCGCTTCCGCTGCCTCCTCCTCGCTGCCGCCGCGGAGCCCGGGAGAGCCGCGCGCGCTCGGGAGGCTTCCGGTTCCATTTCCGCTTCCGGTGCGGCGGCCGGGCCGGCTGAGGCAAGAGAAGCGGCGGCGGCTCCGGACCCTGCTCCGCTCCCGGACCGGGCTCTTCGCTCTCCCGCTGCCCTCACACCCGACTCCTCCACCACTGGGCCTTTTCCCGTGCCCGGTCCTGCCGCTGCCCGGGGCCGAGGCGGCGGCGCTGCCCTCCATGAGGATGGAGGCCCGGGAGGCGGCGCGGGCCCGGCCCGGCTCGGCCTTCAAGGGTTTCGGCGCCGAGAGCAAGGTGCGGAGTGGGGGGGCGCGGGGCCGGGGCGTTCCCGGGCTCCGTTTCCACCGGGCCGGAGCCGCCGCAGCTCCTTCCCTCACGGAACCACCGCGGGATTTGGGCGGGAAGCGGATTTGGGAATATTCGGGACAATTCCCCCATCCCAGGGAATCCTAGGGCACTTCCAGCCGCGGTTTCTCTGGGGAAACGCAGCCTGGAAACCGCAGAAGTCAAATCCCAATCCCGTTTTTGGGAATTCCTGGTTCCCGGCGTGAGAATTCCGCCTGGAATATGCCGGGAATGGGGAGCCCAAGTGTGGGACCCACCGCGGGTCCAGAGCTGCGAAATTCAGGATTTTCCCAGCAGTTTTTGGGTTCTTGCTGCTCCATAAATTCGCTCCACAAAATATGGGAGTTGTAACCTTTAGAAGTTGGGAATTTGGGGAGCTGTGATGGGTAGGAATTGCAAACCTTAGGAATTGTAAATTTGGAGAATTATTAATTTTAGGAATTGTGAATTTTGGGAATTGTGAAGTCCTGCCACCATTCCCAACCAGCCCTGGGAACACCCTTCCCTTTCCCCTGTATTTTTCCTGGATTCTTTCCTGGTATTTTCCCACTTCTAAGCAAAATATTGGAATTTTCCCCATTTTTTTTTTCCCCAGTTTTTCCTCCCCAAACTCAGCAGCTTCTCCTGCCCTGCTGGGAACTCCTCCTGCTCCCTCAGCTACACCCCAGGTGAGTTTTCCCTCTGGAATTTGGGTTTTGGGGGTGTTTTCCCTAAAAACAACCCCTGGAGAAGGGGAAATTTGAGTTTTTCTGGGAACTCCCAGTGTTTTTCCCCTCAGAAATTCCTGAAAGATTCCCAGGAGCCAACGGGCAGTGGAGGAGCTCCAAGCCCAGGGGGAGCCGAGGCTGCTTCCTGGAGACCCGAAAAAATTCCAGGTGGGTGCAGCAGATCTCAGATTTCCAGGTTTTGGTTGATACTGTTGGGGGATTTTAGTTGGGATTTTGGAGTTTTGATGATTTCACGGTGATTTGACGATTTTTTGAGGGGGTTTTTATTTTTGGGATTTTTTGATGGTTTTAATTTCTTTTTTGGGGGATTTTTTGGTGGGTTTAATTTGGGATTTTGGTTATTTGGGGGAGGATTTTTTGAGATTTTTTTGGTGGGGATTGGAATTCTTGGTTTTTTTAAATTTTATTTGGGATTTTGTAGTAGGGAGGATTTGGGCAATTTAATTGGGGGGTTTGGGGATTTTTTTTTTTTTTTATTTGTGGGATTTTTTGGGGCTTTATTTGGAATTTGGGCCCTTTCATTTCTCCTTCCGTGCAACCTTTTGTGATTTTATTCGGGATTTTAAACCGATTTTCAGGATTTACAACAAACCTGCGGTGTTTTTCCCTCCTTCCAGCGGGAACCCCAGCACTTTTGGGGGAAAATCCGCCCTCCATGGAGCCTCCTTCCCCCTGAAGCCGGCCCCGAGCCCCTCCTGGAGCCGCCGCAGCCCCAAGAAGGCCCCGCGGCGCTTCCTGAGCGCGGCCGAGGAGGTGACGGAGGAACCCTGGGGCATCCCGGGGGTTTGCGGGGCTGGGAAACCCTGGGGTTTGTGGGCTTTGTGGGGCTGGGAGACCCTGGCGCATCCCGGGGCTTTGTGGGGCTGGGGATCCCAGGGGTTTGTGGGGTTGGGGTGTTCCGGCAGAGCTGGGAATGGGGACGGGGAAGTCCCAGGGGTTTGTGGGGTTGGGGTGTCCAGGCAGGGCTGGGAATGGAAATCCTGAGAAATCCCAGGGATTTGTGGGGTCGGGGTGTTCCGGCAGAGCTGGGGGCACATCTGGGGTTAAACACCAAATTCCTGGGGTTTTCCAGCCCTAAATCCCATTTTTATGGGAGTTTTTCTCAGCATTGCCTTCGTGGGATTCCATCAGATCCCTGAATTTGGGGGGAATCCCTGGGATGAGTGAATTCCAGGGTTTTGAGAGGAGTTTCTTCTGTGTTCTTTGCCTGCAGACGGTGCGGGAGGAGGAGCGGGAGATTTACCGGCAGCTGCTGCAGATGGTGACTGGGAAGAGGTTCTCCAGCTGCAAACCCTCCCCACTGCTCCCCTTCCACCTGTGAGTCGGAAGCATCCCAAAAAATCACTGAAAACCTGCCCCAGATCCCAAACAACCTCAAAATCCCTGCTCGAATCCCAAAAAACCCTCTGCAAATCCCTGAAAATCATCAGAGACCCTGCCCAAACCCCAAACCTCTCCAAAACCTCTCTCCTAACCCCCCCAAAAAATCCTAAATCTTCTCCCCAAATCTCAAATTTCCAGTCTTTTTCCAGGAATTTCCCTAACTGGGTGTTTTGATTTTTTTTTTGCAGCTCCCGCTGTCCCCGTTCCGGCCCCTCCCTGCCCCAGGAGGCTCCCAGGGATGATCCCGAGGCACCGGAAATTCACAAAATTCCGGCTCCTGTTCCACATTCCCCAGAGCCACCCCAGAATTCCCAAAATCCCCCCCTGGGCCCCTCTCCAGGGTTTCCTGGGGAGTTCCAGCCCCGGAATTCTGCGGCTCCGCACCAGCGGGAGGAGGAGCCAGGAGCTGAGGCACAGAGTGAAGGTAAAGATTCCTGAGAATTCCAGAAATATAACCCCAAAACCACCAAAATCTCAAATAAAACAAGACCACAAATAAAACCCCAAAAAAATCTGAAATTAACCAAAAAAAAAAAAAAAAACCAAAAAACTCCTCAAGAAAGTCCCAAAGAAAATACCCCCAAAAATCCCCCAAATCCCCCAAAAAATGAAACCAAATCCCAAATAACCCCAAACTCTGGGAAAGGGATTTAAATTCTGTGGCCAGTCTGGGGTATTTATTCAGGATTGGGAAATATTTGGGGTAGGAATCAAGGAGGACAGAAATCCAGGAATTTTTCCCATTTTTAGGGTCAGATTCTGTCATTTTGCTCAAGGTCAAGGATTCCAGAACTCCGGCTCCAAGGTAAGGGGTGCGAAATGGGGGCGTTTTGGGGATTTTTAGAGACACGGGGAAGTGACAATGAAGAGGGACAGGGTGAAAATTTGGGAAATGAGGGAATTCTGGGGAAATTCTGGTATTTTCGGTAATTTCCAACCCTCCTTTTTCTCTCTTTCCAGCCTCCCCTTTTTCCAGGCTGAGCTATGGATCAAAGAGCTGTGAGTTACTATTCCCTGCTGGCTTTTCCTGGGATTTTTGGGGTGGAAAAACCAAAATCCTGATTTTTTAAATGAATTTGTCCATGAAATTTTTGTTTTTTCTAGGACCAGTGTCTATGATTCCCGAGCCAGAGAGAGGTGGAGGCAAATAGAGGAGCAGAAAGCTCTGGCCCTGCAGCTCCAGAGCCAGGTGAGAATTACACGTTAAAATACCCCGGACTGGGACAATTGGAGAAAAACATTTGGAAAACAGGAAAAATCAACTTTTTTTAGGCCTTTGTTCTTCTCAATCCTGGGATAAACAGCAAGGAAAAGAGGGAATATTGTCTCACATTGGAAACTACAGGAAATTTTGTCACTGGGAGGGTGGTCAGGGCTTGGGAAAGGAGTGAGAATCCAGGGAAATGGGGAAAAAATGCAGATGTGGCAGAGGGCACAGGCCAGGGTGGATCTGTAAAGGTTTAATTCCATAATCCTGGAGGTTTATCCCAGTGTCATCAATCCCAACCCCTCCTTCTCCCTCTCTGTCCCCCCACAGCGGCTGCAGGAGCAGGAGCGCTCGGTGCAGGACCTGGTGGATCTGCACCTGCGCGTGCCCCTGGAGAAGGAGATCCCGGTGGCCGTGGGGCCCGAGGGGCTGGAGCGCGCCCGGCCCGGCCAGGGCGACGACGACTTCCCCGAGATCACCGAGGTGGGGCTGCCCCTCAGGGGACTCTGGGGTCTGGGCACAGGGATGGGGGCCTGAGCTCTCCTCAGGGTGAATTTATGGCTCAAGAATCAGTTTGGTGTTCAAGCCTTGGGGATTTGGGGGCAGGAAAAGTTCTTCCTCAGATAGAACTCAGTTCAGGGAATTTCTGGGATTTGGGGACAGGGATGGAGCCCTGTGCCCTCTTCCCAGTGAATTTATGGCTCAAGAATCAGTTTGGTGTTAAACCCTTGGGGATTTGGGGCAGAAAAAGCAGGAATTCTACCTCACCTGAGGTAGATCAGTTCAGGGAATTCCTGGGATTTAGGGATTTGGGGTCAGTTCAGGGAATTAGCTTCAGGGAACTCCAGGGGTTTGGGCACGGGGATGGAGCCCTGCACCCTCCTCCTGGTGAATTTATGGCTTAAGGGACTATTGGGCATTAAACCTTTGGGTATTTGGGGTCAGGAAAAGCAGGAATTCCACCTTCCCTTTCCCCAGGAAATGGAGAAGGAAATCAAGAGCCTTTTCCGAGGAGGGAACCAGGACGAGGTGCTGAGCGAGGCTTTCCGCCTGACCATCACCAGGAAGGACATCCAGACCCTCAACAACCTTAACTGGCTCAACGACGAGGTGAGAGCCCAACAGTTCCCATTTCCCACCCGTTTCCAGCAGCTTGGGAGGGGAAAATGGTTGGGTGGGTGCTGGGAGGGGGTTTGTGGGTTGGGATTCCACCCTGGACTGATAAATCTGTGGGGGAAGCTGCGCAAAATAAAAGTAATTGAATTTATGTGGGGAATTAATGATAGTGGGAGGATGGGATTGGTGTGAACCGGGGAAACAGTAAGTAAATCTTAAATTCCGACCTAAATAAAGGCAAATTCCTAAAAAACCTTGAGTTTTCTCTGGAATGTTTTACTACAATGGAGCTACTGCAAACTCACCTGGGTTTTTTGAAGGTTTTAATGCAAATCCTCCTTTTTGGGGGTTTATTCCCTAACTTTACACAGGGCCACAAATTCAAACACCATAATAAAATAAATAAAAATCTACTAAAAATATCAAAACCCCTGTTTTCCCTTTTTTTTCCTCCAGATTATAAATTTCTACATGAATTTGCTGATGGAGAGGAGCAAGGACAAGGATTTGCCTGCAGTCCACGCCTTCAACACCTTTTTCTTCACCAAATTAAAGACTGCAGGGTACCAAGCTGTGAAAAGATGGACAAAAAAAGTGGATATTTTCTCTGTGGATCTGCTCTTGGTGCCCATCCACCTGGGAGTGCACTGGTGCCTGGCTGTGAGTGCCTGAATTATCCCAAAAAATCTTCAGTTTGGGATTTAGGGCCCAAATTTTGTTGGTTTTGGGTGATGCTGACGGGAAAAATTTGCGTTTGTGTCTCAAGTCTGAGTTTAAAGGGAAATACAAAGGTAGGAGCAGCTTTTTGTGGGGTTTTTAGTCCTTAAATTCAGGCTGGAGGTCATTTTAGGGAATTTATTCCCTTGGGAAGATCTGATTTCCCCGTTCCCACCAACTCCTGGTGCCACAGGATCTTGTTAAAGAGATTTAGGCCACAGATATTTCGCTTTTCCCCTTCCTTTGTCCCATCCCCTGCCTTGGCTCCTGGGATCCTGCAGGGATTTTCAGCTCCTTTAGCAAAAGTCTCCTTAATTTATTAATTCCTGCTTGAATTGTTAATTAATTCCATGGAAAAGAGGTAATTTCCAGCAAAAATGGCATGGGAATGGGGAGGGAAAACACTGAAAATCACCTAAATCTGGGCCTTGAGAGATGGGGCAAAATTGTTGTAAACCCTTGGGAGGAATGATGATGATGATGATGATGATGATAATAATAATAATAATAATAGCTTATTTAGACATTCAGGGATTAAAAACACAGCAGGAAATGAGGATTTTTGGGGGGAAATCCTCCTGTGGTGTGAAGTACCCTACATTGTTTTTGCAAGAAAAGCATTCCTGATTTTTTTCCCATTTTAAGGAATTTTTCTCTGTGCAGGTCGTGGATTTCAGGAAAAAAACCATCACCTACTACGATTCCATGGGAGGGATCAACAGTGAGGCCTGCAGGATCCTGCTGTGAGTAAAATCCCTTCCCTGGCAAAATCCCACTCCTGCTTCCCCAGCCTTGGAAACATGGACTTTACCCATTTTTGGGCTTTTTTGGGGTCATTTTTGAGCCCTTTGAGGGTCATTCTTAGGTCCCTTTAGGGTCATTTTTTGGAGGCTCCTTTAGGGTCATTTTTGCTCCCTTTTTCAGGCTCATTCTCCCCTGCTAGGACATGAAAATTCCTTCTCTTCCCTGGAATTCTCTCCCTGTTTCTTCCCATGGGATTTCGGCCTCTCCTGATCCAATTTTAGATTTTTGGGGGTAATTGATTTGTGAATCCCAACCCTGAATCCCTTAGGGAACAGCCAGACAGAGCAGAACCTCAGAATTGCCATTTTCCCATGAATTCCAGCTTTCCCTGCTCCTTTTCCCACAGGCAGTACCTGAAACAGGAAAGTTTGGATAAGAAAAGGAAGGAATTTGACACCAACGGATGGGCCCTGCTGAGCAAGAAGAGCCAGGTTTGGACAGCCCAGAATTCCCAAAGAATTCAGCATTTCCTTGGATTCCCAGCCCTTTTTGGGCCCCTTTTCCCTCAGGGAAGAAAAGGAGGGAACAAATCCCAAACCTTGGGAGAGGAAATTTTCCACAGGGGAAGGGTTTGGGTGGGATTTGGGCAAGGTGGGAATGCAAAACATTCTGGAGTTCTGGGACCTTCCTCCAGATTTCACTGGGATTTTGGGGCTTTTCCTGGCCTTGGGGGTTTGGGGGCTGAGGGAAGGGGGGGATGTGGGAATTTGGGAATGTTGATTGCTGTTTTTTCCTCAGGAGATCCCACAGCAGATGAACGGCAGCGACTGCGGGATGTTCGCCTGCCGCTACGCCGAGTGCATCTCCAAGGACAAACCCATCAACTTCACCCAGGTACCCCAGGGGCTGCAAATGAAATAAATTCCACAATTCCCATCCTGCAAACCCCCAGGGCCAGGAAAAACCCCGAAATTCCAGCGGGATTTGGGGGAAATTCCAGCATTCCTCACCTGATCCAAGGAATCCCCACCCTATTTCCCATTCCTAGCCACCCTCCCCCCTTCCATGGAATTGTCCCCAAGTCCCTGGAAAAAGCTCCCAAGCCCCAGTGCCAGGGAAAATCCCAAATATTCCCCACAAAATCTGGGACAAATCCCCCATTCCTCCCCAAAATTCCAAGGAATTCCTGGGTAATTCCCAACCTCCAGGAATATCCCACTTCCCTCCTGCAGCATTTCCAGATCCCAGCACTCCCAAATTCCCTCAGGTCCCAGACCCCCAGGGCCAGGAAAACCCCACACTCGCCAAAATCCCAGCAAAATCTGGGATGAATTCCCCCATTTTTTGCCTGAATCCCCAGAAATTCCCAGTTTTTTCCTCCCATTCCCACAACCCCAAATCCCCAAATTTCCCCCTTTTCCATTATTTTCCATGGGGAAAAAAAAACCTGAATCTGCCCCTGGATGAGCAAACCTGACCAAAATACCCATTTTTTCCATTTTCTCCCCCAAAATTCCCAAAGCAACACATGCCCTACTTCAGGAAGAGGATGGCCTGGGAAATCCTGCACAGGAAGCTCCTCTGATGCCAGAAAAATCCTGAAATTCCAAAGATTTGGATCAGAAGAATCCCAGGATTCTCCTGGGGACGCAGCCAAGGAACTCCGGGTCCTGCTCCTCCCAAAACCCCCCCGGATTCGGGGGGAATAGAAAAGTTTGGAAGCACAGCTGGGAATTTTTGGAGTTTCTTTCCCTCTTTTTTGAGATTCCAGGATGGATTTTCCCACTTTTCCATCTGCTGGGTTGGGGAAATTTGGGAATTTTGGGCTTTTTGGAGCTGGATTTTCGGGAAAAGGGAGGAGCCTCCGTGGACTTGTGTTGGGAAAATCTGGATTTGGGAAAAGCAGGGGAAAGGTTTGGTTCTGGAGGGAATTTTTGGGGATCATTCCCATTTTTTCCACCTCATTCCCAAAGTTTGTGGATTTTATCCATAGGAAAACTTGGATTGGAATCCCTGGGAATAATTCCTGCTTAAATCCTGTTTTTTCTTCCCAAATTCCCACTTTTGGGTGATTTTTCCAGGATTAAGCTTTGGAATGCCAGAATTCCTCTGGATTTACACCCAGACTTTGCTTTTCAAAGGGATAAATCCCAAAACCTGAGCAAAATCTGGGATTTTTGGTGAATTTTTTGGGAATTTTCCTTTCCCTTTCAGGCTGCTTCATCCCAGCAGCTCCTGTTGCTTTTTCCAGTTGCTTTTCCCACGTTTTCCATGAAGAAATCCTCCCAAATTGCAGGAACTGCACAACCAAGGGAAAAACCCCAAAATCCTGGAATTCCTTCCATTTTTCCCAAACAATGCCAGGATTTATTTGGGGAGCTTTGCCCACCCCTTTCCCTGGATTAATTTATTCCCAAATTTTTTGGTCCTTCCCAAGCCTCTGGATTTGCTCTTCCTGGTGGAAAAGATGATTTTTAATAAGAAGAGTGGGGGAAAATCCCAAGTTTTTGTATTTTCCCTCTCCTGCAGGAGCTGGGAATTTTTTCTATTTTTCCCAAGCTGGGAGATGAAGTTTTGTACCAAATTCCCCAATTTTTGGATCCCCTTTTCCTGGGTTTTCCCATCCCTTTGTGTCCCTTTGGATCCCAAATTCCATCCCCTGTTTTATACCAGATTCATTTCCTACTTTTTTTATCTTTTATTGAAATTAAAGATCTGAAAAAAAACTGGAATTGAGGAATTTTCCTGCTTTTTGTGCTAGATAAGAACACATTTTAATTCTGAGTTTATAAATATGCGATAAATTTAATTTTTTTTTTTGCCAACTCCTCATGTGCTAGGTGACATTGTTCAGATGCAGTTGTACATTTATTTATCTGTCTCCATTCCTGTTCACAGTGGGAATCTCTGGAAAAGGGTTTGGGGTTCCTCCTCAGCTGAAGAAATCAGAGAAGGTGCCCCAAAACCTGGGAAAAATTCCCCGTAATCCAGAGAAAATTATTCAAAACTCAGGGAAAATGACCCAAAATCTGAGGGAATGCCCCAAAATCCATGCAAGATGCCCCAAATCTGATGTAGATGCCCCAGAATCCATGGGAAAATTACCCCAAATTCCCCGGGAGCCCTCTCAAATCCCACCTGGAATTCCCTCCCCCCCGTCCAGGTGACAAAGGTCCTTTCACTCGCCTCCCCCCCCACCGCTGGATCCGCTGCTATTTTTACAAAAATTCCCAGAAAAAGCCGGGATTTGGGATAAAAGCTCCCTTTGTAGGGCTGTGCTTGGGCCTGGCAGAGCTCATCTTTCCCGGGAATCCCAGGATCCCAAAAAAGTCCAGGACATGGAGCCCCCATTCCCCCCGTGCTGCCTGGGCAAGGCACACTGAAAACCGAGAAAATGACCCAAAATCCAGGGAAAATGCCCCAACCACAAAAATATGCCCCCAAAACAAATCAGACACAAATGCCCCAAATGCAGGAAAAATGCCCCAAAATCTGAGAAAGATTCTCCATAATTCAGGGCTGGGATTCCAAATTCTGAGCTGGGAGACCCCAGAGTTCAGAGCTGCCCCTCAAAGCCCTCAATTTTGGGTCACTTTGGGTCATTTTAGGTCATTTTCTATCCCAAATCCAGCCAGGTCTGAGCTACCCCCTCAACACCACCCCTCAAACCCCTATTTGGTCATTTTGGGGTCATTTTTGGGTAATTTTGGGGCATTTTTAATCCCAAACCCCAAGCAGGGCACTTTAACCCTCCAAACCCCAGGTTTGGGGTCATTTTGGAGTAACTTTAAAGGTAATTTTGGGGCAATTTGGGGTTATTTTTCACCCCAAACCCTCCAGGTCAGGGCTGCTCCCCCCAAACCCCAATTTTGGGGTGACTTGGGGTAATTTGGGGCCATTTTTAACCCTAAGCTGGGGCAGGGTCCTCACACTCCAGGAGCCTCCTGATCCTAATTCCTCCTAACGACCCCGACCCCATTAATCCCCCACAG
>JAWWEX010000108.1:9085093-9135107 GCA_035583215.1 Arremon brunneinucha
GAGTGGAAATGGATGGGATGGGATGGGATGGGATGGGATGGGATGGGATGGGATGGGATGGGATGGGATGGGATGGGGACAAGGACCTGGAGCCCAGGCCAGGGACGGGGTGGGGACAGCTGTGGGGACACTGTACTCTCTCCCCCCTCATCAGGGCGAGCCCGGCATCGCGGGATTCAAAGGCGAGCAGGGACCCAAGGGAGAGACGGTGAGTAGGGCTGGGGGACACCAGAGCCCCCGGCCGGAGGTCCACCCCAGCCCTCACTGTCCATGAAGTGTCCAGTTCCAGCCCCTCATTGGTCATCCTAGTATCCATCCCAGTGTCCATCCCACCCCGGTGTCCACCCCAGTGTCCATCCCGGCCCCTCTCTCCCCTCCGGTGCCTCTCGGCCCTAATGAGCCGTTCCCCTAACGAGGCCCCTTGGGGCAGCAGCGTCCCCCCCGCCCCCCCGCGGGGGGACAGTGGCCGGGGGACAGAAGGACAATGGCCGCAGTGTTTGGTGTCCCCCCGTGGGGCCGTCCCCCCCCTTGGGGACATTCCCCCCTCGCCTCATTAACCACCATCAATGGGGCCCCGCCGCGCCCGGCGCCAGCGGGGACAGGGGGGGCACAGGGGACTCGGGTTTATGGGGTTTGTTCCCGGGGGAGCCAGGGAGGGGATGAAGGCTCCTTGTGACCCCTTTTCCTCCTCGCCCTCAGGGCCCCGCAGGACCCCAGGGCGCCCCCGGACCGGCCGGGGAGGAAGGGAAGAGAGGAGCCCGCGGAGAACCCGGAGCTGCTGGACCTTTGGGGCCACCTGGAGAGAGGGTCTGTGGTGCCCTCAGCCTCAAACACCGACCCCAATCCCAAAAAACTGACCCTGACCCTAAAAAAATAACCCCAATCCCAAAAAAACTGATCCCGATCCCAAAACTCCTTCACTCAGCCCTAAAACCCTCCCCTGACCCTACAAATCCTCGTCTTCCCCCACAGGGAGCTCCTGGCAACCGCGGCTTCCCCGGGCAGGATGGGCTGGCCGGCCCCAAGGTGGGACTCTGGGGACGCTGGGGGTGTCCCGGGGGTGACAACCCCAAAGTGACCCCACACTGACCCCAAATCCCCCACACTGACCCCAAATCCCCCGCAGGGAGCCCCGGGCGAGCGCGGCCCCGCTGGCCTGGCCGGCCCCAAAGGAGCCACCGGCGACCCCGGACGCCCCGGAGAGCCCGGCCTGCCTGGAGCCAGGGTGAGAGACAGCAGTGACCTCAAACACGGGACAGGGGGCACCTGTGGGGTCTGGGGGATGGACCGGGGGGGTTGAGGGTGGTTAAAGCGCTCTTAGGGTCAATTAGCTGATTTTGGGGTGGTGAAGATGGGCTTGGGGTCACTAACGTGCTTTTAGGATTGGTAAGGGCGGTTTTGGGGGCAGTCAAGATGATTTTGGGGTCAGTGAGGTGATTTTGGGGTTGGTTTAAGGAGATTTTGCTGGTGGTCAAGGTGGTTTTGGGGTCAATAATGTGAGTTTGGGAGTGGTTAAGGAGATTTTGGGGGTTGATAAGGTGCTTTGGGGTTGATAAGATGCTCTTAGGGTTGTTCAAGGTGCTTTTGGGGTTGTTTAAGAAGCTTTCGGGGTCAATAAGGCTCCTTTGGGGTTAGCCAAGATGCCCTTTGGCATTAAGACCTTTTTTGGTCTCTTGGCACTCTTTGGTGCTAATTAAGAAACTCTGAGGTTAATTAAGATGCTCTCTGCTAATTCAGATGCTCTTTGGGATTCCCAAGGTGCATTTGGGGTTCCCAAAACCCCTCCTTGGGGTTCCTTGCTCTTTGGGGTGCCCTTTGGGGGGTCACCCCACGGCCATGGGGTCATGGTCACACCACAAACCCTTTTTGTCCCCACAGGGTCTCACAGGTCGCCCCGGGGATGCTGGGCCCCAAGGCAAAGTCGGCCCCACAGTGAGTGACACCCCATAAAGGAATTGGGGTCAGGGGTGGTTTGGGGGTCAGGGGTGGTTTGGGGTCAGGGGTGGTTTGGAGTTTGGGTTTGGGGTGGTTTGGGGTTGGGGGTGGGTTGGGGTTGGGGGTGGGGGTGGTTTGGGGTTGGGGGTGGTTTGGGGGTGGTTTGGGATTGGGGTGGGCTCCTGTCCCCACTGACCCCGCTGTCCCCACAGGGTGCCCCCGGCGAGGATGGACGTCCCGGACCCCCCGGCCCCCAGGGGGCTCGGGGCCAACCTGGCGTTATGGGGTTCCCTGGTCCCAAAGGTGCCAATGTGAGTAAGGACCCTTTTCCCTCTAAAAATACCCGGGAGTTCTCCCTGGGGCCAGAACCCCAAATCCTCCATCCTTGTTTAGGGCGAGCCTGGAAAAGCTGGTGAAAAAGGACTTCCTGGTGCACCGGGGCTGAGGGTGAGGTTTTCTGTCACACAAACCCCAAAAATTCACCTTTTGGTGCCACTCCACCCTAAAAGCCCCCAAAGGGGGAAGCTGAGGCACGGGAAGGGGGGAAATAGGCATTATGGGATTTGGGGCTCAGTTTCCCATCTCCTCAGGGACTTCCTGGCAAGGATGGAGAGACCGGAGCCGCCGGACCCCCAGGACCTGCTGTGAGTGCAACTGGGCGAGCTCAGGACTGGGGCTAAAAACCCCAAATTTGGGCTAAAGCCCCCGTGGATCTGCTGGGGGATCCCAAAACCCACAAATTCTCAGCCCCTGTGGTGCTGGGGCCTTGTGGGATCCCCAAAATCTTGGGGTGGGGCAAGTCTGAAATCCCAAAGGTTTTTGGGGTCCTTGAGCAGCGTCCATCCCACAGGGCCCGGCAGGGGAGAGGGGAGAGCAAGGAGCCCCCGGCCCCTCCGGCTTCCAGGTGAGCTCAGGGATTTGGGCTTTGGGGTTTGGGATTTGGCATTTGGGGTTTGGGGTGATGCCACCCCAACCCCCAGGGTCCAGCTGTGACTGTTCTCACATGGCTCCTGTCCCCTCCCAGGGACTGCCAGGGCCACCAGGTCCCCCCGGCGAGAGCGGCAAACCTGGAGACCAGGTGAGACTCCCCAGTCCCCCCCAGGTGAGGTCAGGATCCCCCAAATCCCTCAGGTCTGACCCCAAACCCGTTTGTCCCCTTCCCACAGGGCGTTCCTGGAGAAGCCGGAGCCCCCGGGCTCGTGGGTCCCAGGGTAAGTGTCACCTGTCACCTGGGGGTGGGTCACAGAGTGTCCCCTGTGGGGGGCCAATGTCACCTGTCCTCCCATTTGGGGATGTGTTCATCCCACGGGGGCTTTGGAGGGCCTGGTTGTCCCCACCCAGGGCCACCAGTTCCACGCTGGTTCCATCCTCATCCCAGTCCCTCCAGGGCAGCGTGGGACAGTGCCCTCCCCATCCCCTGATGCCACCCCCATGGTGTCCCCATGTCCCTGCGGAGCTGTCCCCATGTCCGTGCTGAGCTGTCCCCTTGTCCCAGCTGAGCCATCCCCATGTTCATGTCCCCGTGTCCCTGCTGGTCCCCGTGTCCCTGCTGAGCTGTCTCCATGTCCACATTCCCATGTCCCCACTGAGCTGTCCCCACTGTCCTCGCTGAGCTGTCCCCCTGTCCCTGTGTCCCCACTGAGCTGTCCCTGTGTCCCTGCTGAGCTGTCCCCATGTCCATGTCCCCCTCGAGCTGTCCCCACTGTCTGCGCTGAGCTGTCCCCCTGTCCCTGTGTCCCCGCTGAGCTGTCCCCTCTGTCCCCAGGGTGAGCGCGGTTTCCCCGGCGAGCGCGGCTCTCCCGGTGCCCAGGGCCTGCAGGGGCCCCGCGGCCTCCCTGGCACCCCCGGCACCGACGGACCCAAGGTGGGTGACACAAGGCGGGGACAGCGCCGATGGCGGTGCCGCCACGGGGGGTGACACCCCAATAATGTCCCTTTGCTGCTATAGGGTGCCACCGGCCCCGCCGGCCCCAACGGCGCCCAGGGACCCCCGGGGCTGCAGGGGATGCCCGGGGAGAGAGGAGCCGCTGGCATCGCCGGTCCCAAAGGGGACAGGGTGAGTGACGGTGACATGGGGGGCACGGGGTGCCACCAGTGCCACCAGGGCTCAGCTGGGCTCACGCTGGCCCTGTGCCACCCCACAGGGAGACGTTGGAGAGAAAGGACCTGAGGGAGCCCCTGGAAAGGACGGAGCTCGCGTGAGTGGGACGGGGACGGGGCGGGAGCGGGCCAAGCAAGGACACTCATGGTGGCCAGCCAGGGATGCCCTTGTTGGCCAGCCAGGGACACTCATGGTGGCCTGCCAGAGGTGCCCACGGTGGCCAGCCAGAGGTGCCCATGGTGGCCAGCCAGGGATGTTCTTGGTGGCCTTCTCCTCATGGTGGTTGGTGAGGGATGTCCATGGTGGCTACCCAGGGCCTTGGTGACCTCACTGTGCCCTCTGTCCCCACAGGGTCTGACCGGTCCCATCGGCCCCCCCGGCCCTGCTGGCCCCAACGGCGAGAAGGTGAGACCGGGGTGGCCCCACCAGTGCTCCCACAGGGACAGATTTCACCTGATCCCTGGGGCAGATCCCACCTGATCCTGGGGCAGATCCCACCTGATCCTGGGGCAGATCTCACCTGATCCCCAGGGCAGATCCCACCCAATCCCTGATCCTGGGGCAGATCCCACCCGATCCCTGGGGCAGCCCCACCCAGACAGACCCCATCCATCCCCCACAACTGCCCCTTCCTTTCCTTCCTTTCCAGGGCGAGTCTGGCCCCCCCGGCCCGTCTGGAGCCGCCGGAGCCCGCGGTGCCCCCGTAAGTGCCACCTGTCCCCCCCGGTACTGGCAGTGCCACATTGGCCCCATTCCCTTGATTTTCACCCCGTTTCCCCCACAGGGAGAGCGCGGAGAGCCCGGAGCCCCCGGCCCTGCTGGATTCGCTGGACCCCCAGTGAGTTCTGTCCCCAGTCAATTCCAGTTCTGTCCCCAGTCCATACTAGTGTCCCCAGTGGCCGCAGACCACTGACCACGGCTCTTTCCCAGGGGGCTGATGGCCAGCCCGGAGCCAAGGGCGAGCAAGGCGAGCCTGGCCAGAAGGGTGACGCCGGAGCCCCTGGGCCTCAGGGTCCCTCCGGGGCTCCTGGACCACAGGTGGGTCCAGCCGAGACCCCCACAATTGGGGCTGAGCCCTTGTGGGGGTCCCTCATCCCGGGAATCTCCATGTCCTGAGTGTCCTGATTGGTTTTCTGCCTCTTCCCAGGGTCCCACAGGTGTCACCGGTCCCAAAGGAGCCCGGGGCGCTCAGGGACCCCCGGTGAGTGGGGGGAGGGGAGGGGGGAGGGGAGTGGGGGAGGAGCCGGGTCTGACCCCCTCTTGCCTCCGTCCCCAGGGAGCCACCGGATTCCCTGGAGCCGCCGGGCGCGTCGGACCCCCCGGCCCCAACGTGAGCTGGGGGCAACTGGGGGGAACTGGGGTCACTGGGGGGGAACTGGGATCGCTGGGAGAAGCCAGGATCTCTTGGGAAGATCAGGGATTGCTCACGTCAGTTGGGATCCCTGGGGAAAAACCGAGATCATGTGGGAACAGCTCATTTTGGGGCAGTCGGGATCACTCGGGAAGCTCTGGGATCACTCAGGCCAGTCGGGATCAGCCAGGATCGCTGCCCCCAGCTTCGGGGACCGGGCAGCTCCCCACGATGTCCCCGAACCAAAGCCACCCCCGGGTGCCACCACTCAGCCCTTCCCGAGAGGCATCACCAGTGCTCCCCAATCGAGCAGTGCCAGGGCTGGGATCAGGGATGGATCGGGCACGGCTCAGGGATGGATCAGGAATATGGAAACCCCTCTAACCCCGATCTCTCCTGCAGGGTAACCCCGGACCCCCCGGACCCCCCGGCTCCGCGGGCAAGGACGGCCCCAAGGGCGCCCGGGGCGACGCGGGACCCCCGGGCCGAGCGGGGGACCCGGGGCTGCAGGGCCCCGCCGGCCCCCCCGGCGAGAAGGGCGAGCCCGGCGAGGACGGCCCCGCGGTATTTGGGATTTGGGGACGCCGCCCCCGGCCCCTCCGCCAGCCCCCGAGCGGCGCTGACCCCTTCCCTCCCCTCACTTTGTGTCCCCGCAGGGTCCGGACGGGCCCCCCGGCCCCCAGGGGCTGGCAGGACAGCGCGGCATCGTGGGGCTGCCGGGGCAGCGTGGCGAGCGCGGCTTCCCGGGGCTGCCCGGACCCTCGGTGAGCAAAACCCTAAAAAACACACAAAAAAAACCCAAACACCAAAAAAATCCCAAAATCTGGGAAGAAATGAGAGCTCATCAGAGGCAGTTTCGTGATGCGGAAGGATTTCGGGAGGTGGGGAGTGGTGGAAGCTGCTCATCCCCATCCCAGTGCTTTTGGGATTCTCTTTCCATGCCAAAAAAATGTCCCAAAATCTCCCAAGGCTTTTCCCCACTGACACAGCCATGCACCAGACCAGCAGGATGCATTTTCCATTCCTTTTTCCCACCGGGAATTTGTGCCCCCTGAGCTCTGGGGAAAGTTTGTGGCCGAGGAGGGTTTGGATTCCCTCCCTCTCTCCTGATTCCCTGCTGCTTTTCTGCCCTCAATCCACCCAGACACACTCATGGGGGGGTTTCCTGGTTTTTTAGGGAGAGCCTGGAAAACAGGGAGCACCTGGATCTGCCGGTGACCGGGGACCCCCTGGGCCCGTGGGACCCCCTGGGCTAACTGGACCAGCTGGAGAGCCTGGAAGGGAGGTAAGAAATTTAGGAATGTCTGGAATATCCAGGATGGATCCCTGGCTGACCCTGGGTGGAGACAGCCTTTAGGTTGATCCCAGAAAATCCCAGCACATTTTCCCCATATAATTTTGCGTGGATAAAGGAGTCTTCCCCCCATCCCAAAGGCAAAAGCTGAATTCCTCCTCTTTTCCCAGGGAAATCCCGGCGCTGATGGACCCCCGGGCAGGGATGGGGCGGCAGGAGTGAAGGTGAGCTCATCCTGGATTTCTCAAAGGCTGGAATTCCTGGGAATTCCCGTTATGCCAGAATTCCTGACCCCATTCCCTGTTCCCAGGGTGATCGTGGTGAGACCGGCCCCGTGGGTGCTCCCGGCGCTCCCGGCGCTCCCGGAGCTCCCGGCCCCGTGGGACCCACTGGAAAACAGGGAGACAGGGGAGAGACGGTGAGTGGGACACCTCGGGATGGGGGGAGACGGGAATTACTGGGAATCATCCCAAATCCACGCCATGGAGCTGTTTGGGATCATCTGGGAATGTCACCGGGAGCAGCTCCAAGCGACTTTCTGAGGATTCCTGGTTTGGGATCTGCCTGAGAGCTCCAGGGGCGGGAGCTGGGAATGAGCTGGACACCCCAGGAGATAAAACTGGGAACACCTGCAGTGCCCTGGGCAGCTGGGAACGCTAAATCTCACACCCCACATTCCCACACCTCAAATCCCATTCCCGCTGGTTTTGACTGCCCTCCTTTCTCCCACAGGGTGCTCAGGGTCCCATGGGTCCCTCTGGCCCCGCTGGCGCCCGGGGGATGCCGGTGAGTGAGTCCCACCTGGAATTCCTAGGATCCCAGTTTGGGATCGCAGCTTGGCACCCTGGTTTGGGATCACCCCCGCTCCTGACCTGCCGTGTCCCCCCTGCAGGGTCCCCAGGGGCCGCGCGGTGACAAAGGCGAGGCGGGCGAGGCTGGAGAGCGCGGCCTGAAGGGACACCGGGGCTTCACCGGGCTCCAGGGGCTGCCCGGGCCCCCCGTAAGTGCTGGGATTTGGGACCACAGCCCCCCATAGGTCCCAAATCCTACATTCCACATCCCAATCCCACATCTCCCGTGGGATCCCAAATCCTCCATCCTCCCGTCCTTCCCAGGGTCCTTCTGGAGACCAGGGCGCTGCCGGACCCGCAGGTCCCTCCGGGCCCAGGGTAAGTCCTGGAATTTTGGGGGTAAAAGGGAAAAGGAGCCGCCCCTGGACTGGTGCCACGCCTGGAGGTGGCAACCCCATCCCTGCTGTGCCCTGAGCCCTGTTTGGGGTTTTTCAGGGTCCCCCCGGCCCAGTGGGCCCCTCAGGCAAGGACGGCTCCAATGGGATGCCCGGACCCATCGGCCCCCCTGGACCCCGTGGGAGGAGCGGCGAGCCCGGCCCGGCGGTGAGCGGGGACACCGGGGAGAGGGGATCCGGGAGGAGAGAGGATCCAGGAGTGGAGGGATGCAGGAGGAGAGGGATCCTGTGGGGAACAGGGGGGATCCAGGAGGGGAGAGGGGATCCAGGAGGAGAGGGATCCCTGTGAGAGAGAGGGGATCCGGGAGGGGAGAGATCTGGGAGGAGAGGGGATCCTGCAGGGGAGGGATCCTGTGAGAGAGAGGGAACCTGCGACAGAGGGATCCTGTGGGGGACACTGGGATTCAGCGAGGAGCAGAAGGATCCAAGTCCCGGCCGATCACCCCATGACCGCTCCTCCCTCCCGCAGGGTCCTCCCGGGAACCCCGGCCCGCCCGGCCCCCCCGGGCCCCCCGGCACCGGTATCGACATGTCGGCGTTCGCGGGGCTGGGGCAGCCCGAGAAGGGCCCCGACCCCGGGCGCTACATGCGGGCGGACGAGGCGGCGCCGGGGCTGCGGCCGCACGACGCCGAGGTGGACGCCACCCTCAAGGCCCTCAACAACCAGATCGAGAGCATCCGCAGCCCCGAGGGCTCCCGCAAGAACCCGGCCAGGACCTGCCGAGACATCAAACTCTGCCACCCCGACTGGAAGAGCGGTGAGAGAGAGGCCCCGGCCCTGTGTCCATCCCTGTCCATCTGTGTCCATCCCTGTGTCCATCCCTTTGTCCATCTGTGTCCATCTGTGTCTGTCCCTGTGTCCATCCCTGTGTCCCTCTGTGTCCATCCCTGCCTCCATCCCTGTGTCCCACTCTTCCTCCTTGTCTCCTCCACCACCCTCCCGGCCACCAAGGCCCACGCTGACCCCACCACGGGCGGTCACTCACTGACCCCGCGCCCTCGGTCCACAGGTGATTACTGGATTGACCCCAACCAGGGCTGCACCCTGGACGCCATCAAGGTCTTCTGCAACATGGCCACGGGGGAGACGTGTGTGTACCCCAGCCCCGGCAGCATCCCCAGGAAGAACTGGTGGAGCAGCAAGGCCAAGGAGAAGAAGCACGTCTGGTTCGGAGAGACCATCAACGGCGGCTTCCACGTGGGTGTCTGAGATGGGAGGGGAAACAGGGCCTGGAGTTTCACAGAAGAGTTGGAGCTGATTACCTTCCTGGGGCTGGAATTTTTGGTGATTCTATCAGATATTGGGTGATTTGAGGATTATATGGAAATTTTGGAGCTGATGTCCATCCTGGGGGTGGAACTGGTGGTTGTTGAATCAGAAATGGTTAATTTAGGCGATTTTACTGAAACTTTGGAGTTGATGTCCCTCCTTGGGGTGAAATAGGGGGTGTTTGGATCAGAACTGGTGGAGCCAGTGGACTTCATGTAAATCCTGGAGCGGTGTCCTTCTTTGGGGTGAAATTGATAGGGTTTGGATCAGATATTGGTGGATTTAGGGATTTTAAGGAAAACTCGGAGCGATGTCCTTCCTTGAGGTGAAATTGATGGTTTTTGTACCAGAACCAGTTGATTTAGAGACTTTCATGGAAATCTTGGCATCAGGCCATGACAGTTTCCAGGTCTGGGAAAGCAAACTGTGGAAATTCCCCAAAAATACCCCCAAAAAAGCCCAAAATTCCCCAAAAAAGCCATCTGAAAGCCTCCCTCCCCCCTGCAGTTCAGCTATGGCGCTGAGGAGCTGGCGCCCAACACGGCCAACATCCAGATGACCTTCCTGAGGCTGCTGTCCACCGAGGGCTCCCAGAACGTCACCTACCACTGCCGCAACAGTGTGGCCTACCTGGACGAGGAGTCGGGCAGCCTGAGGAAGGCGCTGCTCATCCAGGGCTCCAACGACGTCGAGATCCGCGCCGAGGGCAACAGCAGGTTCACCTACAGCGTGCTGGAGGACGGCTGCACGGTGCGTGCTGGGAGGGAGAGAGGGGGAAATCAGGGCAAATCCGTAAATCGCGGGGTTCACCACATAGGGAGGAACCTGGGAGATCAGAGAGAGCGACCTGGGAGGTGACAGCATCTTGTCACCGAGTGCCACCAACCCGTGAGGGGACAGCATCTTGTGTCACCAAGTGTCAGGATTTGGGTAACACCTCCAGCTGGCTGTGGTGCTCCAGGAGTGGGGACTCCAAACCCCGTTTTCCAGTGTTTTTCCCCTGGAAATACACTGAGCAACGCGGCCCTTTTTGGTTTAACAATGAAATGGGGCTCAAACTGAGATTGGGAAGGTTCTAGGAGATTAATAACTCCATTTTTCCAATGCTAATGATAAATTTGGGGCACAAACTGAGATTAGGAAAATTATGGAGGATTAAATAACTCAATTTTTCCAATGCTAATGATAAATTTGGGCTCAAACTGAGTTCTGGAGGATTAAATAACCCCATTTTCACCCATTTTTTTCCTTATAAATACACCAAGAAGTGGGGCCTCTCTATGCCTGATGACAAATGTGGGTTCCAACTGGGATTTGAAGGGTTTGGCAAGGATGTAACAGGTTAAATGACCCCAATTTTGCCCATTTTTCCCTCAGAAACACACCGGGAAGTGGGGCAGGACTGTCATCGAGTACCGCTCGCAGAAGACCTCGCGCCTGCCCATCGTGGACATTGCACCTATGGACATTGGGGGACCCGAGCAGGAGTTTGGGGTCGACCTCGGCCCCGTCTGCTTCTTGTAAAAAAAAAAGGATTTTTTTGGTGTGGTTGTTTGTTTTTGGTTGTCGTGGTTTTTGTTTGTTTGGTTTGGTTTTTGTTTTTTTAAAAAGCCCGGCCCGATTCCTTAAAAAAAGAAAAAAACCACAAGAAATGGGATCCACCCCAAAAAGGAGCTGAGAAGTTCTGCACTGAAAGGGCTCACCCCGAATCAGGGAGCAACCACCTCATCCCAACACCAGAATCAAAGGAAAAACCCGTTAATATTTATTTATTCTCTTCCTGGAAGACCTGTTTTTGAGGTCAGGTGGAGGTGGGAATGTCAGTGATCCCTTTTTCCCTGAAAAAAAAATGGGATTTCACCAATCCAGGTATCAAAAATCCCCTCCTCACCCCGAATTTTCCCCTTTCCCCCCAGCAGGAGTGTTCATGTATAATATGAGTTAAAAAACACACAAAAAAATCAAAAAATGGTGCTATTCTTGTAAAACAAGTCTGTATTTTTTAACATCTGTTGGTATAAAATGAAAAAAAATCTAAAAAAAAAACTTTTGGTCGAAAGTAAAAGTTGAGTTGAGTCTCTTTCTTTTGGATGTGTTTGCAGTAATTTAAATATTTTCTCCCCATTTCAACCACCATAAAGTTCTTTAGGTTGGGAAAAAATCCTATTGAAGTCCTCATTTTGGGTTAAAACTGCACATTTTTTGGGTTGGGATACTTCAAGATAAGGGGGAAGAGGGGGGCGAAATCCCCCAGAAAAGCCAAAAAAAAAAAAGGAAAAATTTGAAAGTGAAAAATTTTGAAGTAGAAACTTTTGGAAAAGCAGGAGGTTTAATTGTGGAATTCTTGTCCTATAATTAGGATTGGGACAATCCCGGTGTCACCAGGGCAAGGGGTGGCTGTCCCCTCCTCCCTACAAATTTTATCCTGTTTTCTACCTGCAAAAACTCAATTTTGGGGCTGTTTTGCAGCACTGGAAGTAGGAGACTCCACTCTTGCTGTGCCACAAAAAATCCCACATGGAAATTCCTCTCCTCGCCAGGCTGTTCATTACAAGCAAAAAGCTCAGAAATGGGATTTTTTTAATGATCTTGACAAAAATCAGCCCAGTGACCCCGAAGAGGCCCAAACCTGCTCAGATCTCTCCTGCAAGAGGCCCCAGGCAGCTCCTGGGTGAGGAATTCCTGAGTTTCACCCCAATTCTTTTGGGTCAAAACTCCTCTTTTTGCCTCTGTGGATGGCAAAGCTTCTCTTGGAGAAATTATAACTCGAAAAGATTTTTAAAAACAGCTTTAAAAAAGCCATTTTGGGGGAGAATTTGAGTTTTAAACCCTCCCAACTTCAAGTGCAGCAGCTGCCAGTTGTGGCCAAGCACCAAAACATTGGCAAGGGAAATTCATTAAGGAGGATTGGGGGATTAAAGAGGATTTTCCACCCAAAAGTGCCCTTTGAGACGCTCTCCTAATGATGGGGGCTCTGCACCAAGGGTTTGATGTCAAATCTTTCCCCTCCTGGTGCAGCCAAGCAGAAAATTCGGGGGTCCCTCCTGGGGGCAACCTCCCCAAAAAACCCTCCAGGATCCTTGGAAAAGTGGGATGGGGCTGGGGGCAAATAGGGGGAAAAGGAATGAGGGGAGACCCCCAGAAAATCAGGATTAAACCCTGCCAGGAGGGGAAGAAAATGGAGAAAACCCAAAGTTTGGGATTTCTTCCTTTTCCTAAAAAAAAGGGAAAACTCAGTGGGAACTGGTCACCAGGGAAGGAGGTTGGGATTGGGATTCTGGGCACCGGACCCAGCTGGGAACGGGAACCTGGTTGAGTTTTTTCCCCCCTCATTTTCCCCCAAAAATTCCTGGGAATGGCTGGGAAAAATGGGATTTTCCAGCCTGGAGAAGGGAAGGCTCCAGGGTGACCTTTCAGGGGAGCCAGGGACAGACCTGGGATAAAGGACAGAAGGACAGGACGTGGGGAGTGGCTTCCCACTGGGATCTGGAGGTTTGGGTGGGATTCGGGGAAGGAATTCCTCCCTGTGAGGGGAGGGGGGCCCCAGGATGGAATTCCCAGAGGATTCCCCAACGCTGGGGAGGAGTTTTAGCATCCCCTAACCCATTCTGAGATTCTGCGGAAATCCATCAGCAAAACAGGGATTTTTGGGCAAAAAACACCACAGGAGCAACCCCAGCACAGCACCGGATTTAGGACAAATCCAGAACTTTTCTTTAAAAAAATAAAGGACAGCACATGGAAAGATCCAAATCAGGTTTATTGATTTCAGAAGAATTCAGCCATACAAATGCTGCAGGGGCAGGAATCTCTTGCTGGAAAAGGGAGCAGAGTGTGGATTTTGTGCCACTGTCACCCCAAAATCCAGTAATTTTCCCATTGAGGAAGGATCCCCTCCCATGTAGCTGTGTCTGGCTCCCGAATCCCACGGGAAAGGAGGGCTGAAATTCCAGGAAAAAACCTCCCAAAAAGGGGCAAAATGCCAAAGGGCTGCGGGGGCCGGGCTGGCAGCTGGGCTTTGCTCGGGATAGCGGCTGGCAGGAATGTCCAGCTCCCGGCAGGGAGGCCTTGGAATCCCAGCCTCCCACAGAACCCCCTCCAATCCCCGCTGCTTTGGGAAGTGGAGCACAAAAAGCAGCAAATTCCCGGATTTCAAACCCCAGGGAAGAGCCTCTGGACGCCAAAGGGGTCGGAGCCACAGGGGGAAAATGAGGGAGAAGTTTATTCCAAAGACTTGGGCTCCTTTGGCTCCTTCCAAGGGTGTAACAGAGGCTCATTCCAGGCGGGAATTCTCTCTTTTTTGGGGTCTTGAGGTGCTGCCACCATTGAGCAGGAAAAAAAACTCATTTTCCCTGAAAAAAATAAACCCATTTACTCTCAAAAATTAAATCAATTCACCCCAAAACACCCTGCCGGTGCCAAGCTTCCAGAACAGGGGCAAACCACTGCAAATCTCTGGGGTTTCAGCCCTCAGTTCCGGATTCCTTGGCAGGAAGGAAGGGAAGGAGCACCCCCGGCAGGGCGGCACAGGAGGCGCCGGGTCTGTCCCCGCAGAGCCACTCAGGGCGCCCGCGGTGCCCTCAGGGCGCCCCCCGGGCCGGCGCCGTGGAGTTGGAGCTGCAGTCCAGGTAGTGGAAGGTCTCCAGGGTGCTCTGGGCGCTGTGGCCGATGTAGGAGAGCCTCACCGAGGTCCTGGCAGGGCAAAGGGACAACCCAGCAGGTTTGGATTCATCACAGACTCCTCTTTTCCTCAAAAAAAACACCCCAAATTCCTGCGGGTTTTGGTGAAAAGGTGGGGATTGCAGCCTCTGGAAGGAGCTGTGTGCTCCACCCCATATTTACCCACCCTGGGCTGGATTAAAACCTGACCTTGAGGTGGATTTGGGGAAAAATCCAAGCAGGATTTTGTCCCTGGGGCCCAAATCCATGGCTGGAATTCCCCTGAGATTCAGGAACCACAGAACAGAATCTTTAAGGTGGGAAAAGAGCTCCAGGAGCAGCACCCACCTCATGAGGATCACAATGTTGTGGACCTTCACCTTGGGCAAAGTGCAGAAAAAACTGGAAAAGATCAAGGAAATTGGTCAGCAAGTGAGAAACTTCAGGAATTTGGGATTTTTTGGCAGCTCCTGCTGGTATTTTTCACTTTGGTGTTAACAAAACCATCTCACAGCACCTTGAGAAAATTCCTGGCAAAGGAATTGAGCAGGAAAAGTGAGTGATTTACAATTAATTTCCCAAATTTTAATCAAAGCAGCTCCAACCCTCTCCCTCCCCAGGTATCTCCAAGGAGCAGTAAATCCTTACTACACATAGGACAGGGATCCACCCAGCTCTGCCTTCACGGTGAAATTCACCTGCAACAGAGCAGAAAAAAATCAGATTTCAGTGCAGCTTCATCACCTTTCAACCCCATTTCTGAGGGAGTGCACAGAGCAAAGGCAGCTGTGGCCCCTGGGCACTGAAATCACGAGGTGAACTCGCAGAGTTCCCAGTCAGTACCAGTTTGTCCCTCAGGGGCTGGATGCTGGAGACGTTGGTGAGCTGCTGCCTGCCCACCACGGTGTTCATGTACTGCACCTGGCTGCTCAGGCTGCTCACTGCCACTGAGTAGAAGTTGGAATTCCTGATCCTCAGCGTGGCCTGGAGGGGACAAAAACAGCCCTGACCTCGCTGGCTCCTTCCCCTGGGGATTTGTTTTCCCAAACCCATGGAAACTTTACCGTGATAGCCAGGAGGACAGCGGAGTTCTTCCTGTCAAACCACACCTGGACCACTTTGATGCCATCATCGTCCACCAGCACCGAGTGGGGGAACAGGAAGAAAACCCCCAGGCCAGACAGCAGCAGGCAGAGCAGCACTGAGAGCAGCACATAGAGTTTCCTGGGGAAAAAAAACAAAAAAAAATTAAATTCTTCACCTCCTCTGCAAGATTCGGATCCTAAAAAACCCCACCCCCTGTTTGGTTTCCTTGGAAGAGGCACCCAAGAGCTGCTGTCACATTTTTAAAATCAAGATGGCTCAAAATCCTCCCTTTGCAGATTTGGGGTTGGGTAATGAGCAACCAAAGCAGCATTTTGGGGTCTTTTTGCAGTTGCTCCCAAAACTCCAGTGAGGGGATGGAAGGTTGGAGTGAGTTCGTGGTACTCAAGGTAGAAATATTTAAAATCACACTTTAAACCCTATATTTTGGGGTGAAAACAGCCCCTAAAGCAATAAAAGAACTCCTCCCTTACGTTCTCTGAGGACGAAGCCGTTGGTCGCTGTAGGGGATCAGAGCCACCAACTCGTTCACCTGCTCTGGGAAGCAAAATGAGAATAACACATTAAAAAGTGACCTTTTGTGGGAATAACACATAAAAAGTGACCTTTTTTTTGCTGTTTAGAGCTGGATTTTGGGGTGCTTAGGCCCCAGAGGAGCAGCCACCTGAGGGGATGTGGCCGGTGCCTTGGCAGGTGGGGCAGGTGGTGCTGTCCTGGCCCGTGAACTCCATGTAGGGACTCTTGGCCCCGTCCTGCACGGGCTCCTGGCTGACCAACACCTCCTCATCCTCGGCCTTCCTGCGGCTCGGGGCGGCGCTGGCGGCGGACAGGGAACGCACAGAGCCCATGGTGGTGGTGATGGGGACGGCTGTGTCACCTGGGACAGGCGGCAGGAGCAGCTCTGGGCTGTTGAAGGGGGTTTTGAGCCATTTCTAAGCCACAGTCCCAAAGCCACCACATCCCCATCCACAAGGGGCTTCCTTGGAGAAGGGGACACCTTGTTGGGCTCCATTTCCAGCCGCCCAAAACCCAGCGCTGCCCAGGCACCCCCTCCTCCACTGAGAGCAGCATCTCCTCAGGCAGCCCCCGCTCCAAAACACAGCCCCGGGGCTCGGCGCGTCCCCTCAGGAACAGCCCAGAGCCCCTGAGACCCCCCAAGAGGAACAGGCCCCACTGTGGACCCCATCTCAGAGACTCCCTCATCCTCAAGGTCCCCCTCCCTCAGGAACCGCCCTTTGAAGATCCCCTCTCTCAGAGACGCCCTCCCTCAGGAATTTCCCCTTCACAGACTCCCACCCTCGGGACCCCCCTCCCTCAGAGCCCCCCTGTCCCGGCGCGCCCCTCACAGACCCCTTCCCTCAGCGCTCTCCGCCAGGGGGCGCCCCTCTCCCGCCGCCGCCGCGGCCCCGCCCCCGTCCCCGCGCGCAGCCGCCGTCGCTATGGCAACTGAGCGAGGCGGGCGTGGGCGGGGACTCATATGACCCCGCCCGTTTCTCCTCACGTGAGATGGGCGGGGTTACCAATACCACGCCCATATAGTGGAACAAACGTCACAATGTAGGGCGGGGTGTAGAGAGCCACGCCCCGTCATTTCACCCAAAGCGCACGCGCCAATTGTCAGTGGTGTGGTCACTGACCACACCCTTCATTTGCATGTGATAGGCGTGGTCAGATTCGCGCACGCGCAGAAGCAAGGCGTGATTCCGGTTGGGCGTGGCAGGGCGTGGCAAAGCGGGGCGTGACGTGACTCACGCGCGTGCGCGCGGCGGCGGGCGTCCCGTTAGGAGCGCGCATGCGCGGGGTGGAGGGGCTTGAACCAGTGTGGAGCTCAGGAGCCCCAGTTTGGGGATCGCTTTCCCAGCATGAGCCCACTCACACCAGTACAGACTCGGGCCGCACCAGTGGGAGAGCCCTGCTCCCAGCACGGAGCGGCCCCACACCGGGACCGAGCGGTCCCGAGCGGCCCGAGCCCCCCTGTCCCGGTACGGAGCAGTCCCGAGCGGTCCGCCCCTCCCTGTCCCGGTCCAGCCCAGCATCACCTCCAGCCCCGCACAATTTCTGGGGAAACGCCCCCAGGCCATTCCCTCCCACCTCCCCCCCAGCCCCGACAGCTCCCGGGTCCGTTTTCCTTCAATAAATTCTTTCCCGCGGGACTTTCCCCCAGCACACCCCAGAGAAAAACGATGGGAAAAGAAATCCCTCCATCTCCCAATTATCCAAACTACCAAAATAAATTTAATGGCAAAATTAAAATATTTTGCGAGCTCCAGAGGCACCTCCTGCCCGACCGCGGGAGACGTATCCCATGGAAATTTTATGGATCATTTCTCCTCTCCTTCCCAGGAGCGAAATTTCAGGCGGGGGGAGAATTCCCGGCTTTCCCTCCTTCCCGCACCGTCCCGGGGGCTGCGGCATGAAGAAGGGCTGGGAAAGGAGAAGGAAGAGGGATTGGGAAAGGAGAAATCCCTGCCAGTCCCTTGGGATGAGCTCGACCCCGCAGAGAATCCCCAGAGCAGGGAAAGAAGCGAAAATTCCCCCCGCAGCCTCCCCTCGGCTTCTGTCGCGTCCTGGGTTAGATCCCGGTTTTTTTACCAGGTTTTTTCTGCCCCCAAACCCAGCTGGAATGGGCGGAAGGGGGAAAAGCCCCTTTTCCAGCCAGCAGGCGGGACTGTGGAAACGCTTCGCGGGAAATCTCCGCTCTCCCGGGATGGGGCGAGCCCGGACACATCCCCGGGATGACGGATCACTGCTCCAAGGACAGGGAAATACCGGACTGGGGCTTTTCCCCTGTTTTCCATGTGTCCTTCATGGATTTCTGAGCCCTGAAACGGGATCGTGGAATCGCAGGATTTTTTGGGAGGGATCTTGGAGCTCATCCAGCCCCGTTTGTCCCACAGGTACCGCCCTCCCAGGTGCTCCAAGCCCCGTGCAGGGACAATTCCGGAGGTGGCAATGACGATCCTTAAGGTCCCTTCCGAGCCCAAACCATTCCATGAAGATCTGGAGATCCCACTTCCTGCCGCTCCACATCCCCGGGCCATCCTCCTCCTCCTCTCCCAGCCCCGCCGATCCCTTTTTTCAGGCTGGAGCAGCACAAAAACCGCGGCTCCCGCTCACAGCTCTTGGGATTTGCAGGCAGGAATGAAATTCCGTGCAGGAATTAAATCTTCCCGAATCCTGCCCGTGCCGGCTGTCCCGGGGATGCGGAGCAGAGCCGGGATTTGGCCCCACACCCCTCGTGCCGGGTGAATTGAGGGCAGAAAAGCAGCAGGGAATCAGGAGAGAGGGAGGGAAATCAAACCCTCCTCGGCCACAAACTTTCCCAAAAGCTCGGGGGACACAAATTCCCGGTGGAAAAAAGGTAAAAATTTGTATGGAAAACGCGTCTCGCTGGCATGGCCGTGTCAGTGGGGAACAGCCTTGGAAGTTTTTGGGACATTTTTTTGGCATGGAAAGAGAATCCCAAAAGCACCGGGATGGGAATGAGCAGCTTCCACCCCTCCCCACTCTCCCGAAATCCTTCCGCGCCACGAAATTGCCTCTGATGAGCTCCCATTTCTTCCCAGACGTTGTTTTCCCCTCCTCGGCCTCATTAAATCAATTTAAAGGCGATTTCGAAGCGTTTTCCCCACGCAAACCGCGGCGGCTGAACCCGGTGCCCGCGGCTGCGGGGGCTCTGCTGCGCCGGGGGCTCGTTTGCTCCCGGGATTTTGGGTTTAGGGGACACCCGATAAACCCTGGAGCGGCAGCAGCAGGGGTTCTCGGGGAGCTCTCTCGCTGCTTTATTCGGTGCTGCAGGTGGCTGCACCCGGGTGGGGATTTGAGGAAGGAAATGGGGAAATTGCCGAATATCCCGATTTTTTAGACTGGGGGTGCAGAGTGCCCAATCCTGGGTTGGGATGGGCTAAGCTGGCTCTGCCCAAAATCCCACATTCCAAGCCAACAATAAGAGGGTTTTGGATGGTCAAGGTCTGTTCTTGCTCTATCCCAAATACTCTCAGATCCTTCAGAAGCAGCCAAATCCAGGTGTCCTGCGGGTCCCCAGGCCGGGATCACCCTCGGGCTCTAAGTGGACAGCAGGAGAAGCCGGAGCCTGCAAAGAGCCGGGAGTGCTGGGGGTGGCACTCCGGTACCGGTGGCATTCATTCTGTCCCGGTGCAGCGCCGGGCACTCACTGGGAGCTGGATCGGCAGCCCGAGCCCACCGGGCTTTCGGGAGGGGTGGCAGCCCCCCGAGCGCCGGGCGCTGGCACCCCAAGAGTGCCCAGCCCATCGGGGCGCTCCCGGGTGGGGGAGAGAGGTCGGGTGGGCAGCGAGGCCGGGTGGGCACCGGGTGGTCAGCGGGGTCCGGGGACAGAGGGTGGTCAGCGGGAATCCGGGTGGTCAGCAGGAATCCGGGTGGGCACTGGATGGTCAGCGGGGTCCGGGGACAGCGGGTGGTCAGCGGGAATCCGGGTGGTCAGCAGGAATCCGGATGGGCACCGGGTGGTCAGCGGGGTCCGGGACCTTCCGGGGAAGCCCCCGCGCTACCGGGGCCACGTGAAATTTCCCGCCACGCCCCCTTCGCCGTGACCGCGCCCATCCCTGCCCTTATATGGCCCGTGTGGGCGGGGCCAAGGCGGTGCCGCGCAGGCAGGGGCGGGGCCGGGGGCACCGGTTCCCCTCAAAAGGCGGCAGCGGGCGGGACGGGGGCGGCAGCGGGGCCGGGGTTCAGGTACCGGTACCGGACAGGGGACACCGGGGCTGGGGCTCAGGTACTGGGTAGGGGGGTCAGCAGGGACAGGGACAGCGGAGCCGGGGCTCAGGTACCGGTACCGGACAGGGGACGCCGGGGCTGGGGCACCCGTACTGGGGACCAGGCACTGGGCAGGGGGACACCGGGGCTCAAGCACTGGGCAAGGGACAGCGGAGGTACCGGAGACACCGAGGCCGGGCCTCAGGTCCCGGGCAGGGGACAGGGGGACACCGAGGCTCAGGTCCCGGGCAGGGGACCCCGGACCCGGCCAAGCCCAGCCCTTCTCCGCGCCCGCCGCCCCGGCCGTGTCACCGGCGCTCCCCGGGACACGGGGGCGGCCGCTGCGGGGAACCGAGGGTGCGGGAGCGGTGCGGGGGCCCCGGGGGTGGCGGGATGGTTCCCAGCTCCCGGGCTGTCCCCGGAGGCAGCGGCGACACGGGCCGGGCGCTGAGGCTCCCCAGTGCTTCCTGGTTTGCGGTTCCCCTGCTGGTTTGGGGGTCCCGTGTGTGTCTGACCCCCCCCTGGTGCCCTGGGAGGTGTCGGGGGTCCCCTGTGCCCCCCCCTCCCAGGTGACCCCCTAAACTGGGAGCTTTGGGGCTTTCTCTGCCAAAATTCGGATCCCCCCTTGGGACTGGGGTGTCCCCATCCCGTTCTGGGGGTGGCTCCTGGTTTTGGGGGGCTCAGCCCCGAGCACCCCCAGTAATCCGGGAGTTCTGGGCTGTTCCGGGGCGTCCCCACATCCTGGAAAGGCACCGCTGTCCTCCTCCCTCTGGGGTGCCCCATTTTTGGGGGGCCTTCGAAACCGGGAAATTCCGGGGTGCCGTGGGGTGTCAATGTGAATTCAGGGCTTCCTGTAAGGTGATTTTGGGGTTCCTGGGTGCCGAGGGGGGGTCAATGTGAATTCAGGGCTTCCCGTAAGGCGATTTTGGGGTTCCTGGGTGCCGTGGGGTGTTCATGTGAATTCAGGGCTTCCCGTAAGGTGATTTTGGGGTTCCTGGCTGCCGTGGGGGTGTCAGTGTGAATTTAGGGCTTCCTGTAAGGCGATTTTAGCGTTTCCTGTAAGGCTGATTTTGGGGTTTTTGGCTGCTCTCATGATTACGCACCCCATTTAAACCCACGTTCAAGGTCCCAATTCGGGGGTTTTGGGGGACAAGCTGAGCCCCCCGACGCGGCATTAATCACCTTACTATTGATTCCCCAGCGCCTTCCCATATTTCGGAGGATCCCGAGCCGTGCCAGCCCCAGGAAAATCAAGGTACGGGGGGATTTTTATGCACCAGGAATTGAGGGATCCTCTCTGGGCATCCCAAAAGAGTTTTTGGGGCGGTTTGGGGTCGGCAGAGGCGGCTCAGCGGCTCCTTCCTCTCCTCTTCAAGGCTGGAGCTTTGAGAAAAGTCGGGTGTTTTTTCTCGGAAAGAGGTTTTCGGGAGAAGCGACGTTTTTGCGGCGTCTCCTCCTCCTCCCCCGGAGCCGCCCGTGACTCATCTTCCTCCGGCCGGGGAAGGAGCCGCGGCTGCGGCGGGACACGAAAATCCCGGGAAATTGCCGTTTAAATTGCGGTCAAACCCGGGAAAAATCCCGGGAAACCGAGGGGAGAAAAAATCCAGGGAGGTGATGGGGAAAGCAAGGTGTGAGCGGAGGGAAAATCCCGGGACATTGGGGTTTAAACTCAGGGAAGAGGGAGGAAAAATCCAGGGAAGTGATGGGGAAATCAAGGGGGGCAGGAATCCCAGGACATTAAGATTAAATCCAGGGAAATCGAGCAGTAAGGGGAGAAAAGTCCAGGGAAATTAAGATTAAACCCAAGGGTGAATGGAGAGAAGTCCAGGGAAATATGGAGAAACCAAGGGGAGCAAAAATGGTGTAAATAAAGTTAAATAAAGTTTAAAAAAGCCCCGATGTTGGGCTGGACCTGGTGGAAATGGGGTGAAATAAAGGGGAAAAAATGCCAGGGTGAGATTGGGTTCCCTCTGGAGTCCTGGAGCAAGGAAAATCTGGGATGTGATGATGCAGATGATGATGAGGGTGATAGGAGATGTCTGCCCCAGATCTCCAGGGCGTGACCAGATCAGGACTGAGATGTCCTAGCAATAACAAAAATCCCAAAAATCAGATTTTTCCCAGGTAAAAACACGCCTTGCGTTGTGGCTGGGGTTTGTTTCCCTGAATCCCTCTGTGTTTAAGGAGGAATAAATGGAAAATCCAGGTGTTTTTTCCCCATTTAATGGCTAATCCTGCTCCAGAGAATAATTTTTAACTTCTTGTGGCTGAGCCAAAGCAGAGCCAGCCTGGCCTGAGCTCCCTGAGGGGAAATTCTGGAATTGTCAGGGACTGAGAGAGGGAAAATCCCACTTGGAGGTGGGCTGGGATGGAAATAGGACCCTAAAAAGGAGATGAATGGGAATGGAAATGGTTCTGGGAATTAAAAATAAGATAAATAAATTCAGGGAGATGATGGTGAAAGTGAGGGGTGAGAGGAGCAAAGAATCCAGGAGAAATTTGAGGAAAGCAAGGGGAGCAAAATCCAGGGAAATTAGGATTAAATTGAGGTGTGAATGGAACAAAAACGTGCCAGGGGTGGCACTGCCAGGATGTCCCCAGTGCCACCCCTTCATTTCCAGCCTCTGCTGACTCAGCTCCTCCTTGGGCCCATTTCTCTTATCTCGGCCCTTATCAGCTCAACCCTCGCCCTTTTTCCCCCGCTAATAAACGGAAAAGGGTGGAAAACAACACCTGGATTTTTATCCGAGCACCCGAAGGCGTTTCCTCTTTCCCAGGAACCCCAGGAGCTGCTCCGGGCTCTCCTGGGCAGGGATTCGCCTTGCCTGGAGCCGTTCCTGATCCTGTTCCTGCTTCCCCCTGGGTGGAAAAGGGCATTTCTGGCACACGAAGCCTCCCTCGTTTTTCTCTGGAAAAGTTGGAGCCGTTTCCTGAGGGTTTTCCCACCTTCTCCGTGCCCCAGGCGTGGCTGGTGCTCCAATTTCCCAATTCCAGGCAGCAACAGCTCCGGCTGCTGCATCATCCCCTCCTCCTCCTCCTCTCTCCTTGGCAGGTCGAGGTTCTGGGGAATGAGAATTCCCTTTTCTGGCGGGCACATCCCAGGGAAGGGGCTGGACAGGGATCTGGGCTCTTTGCTGCCCCAGGGAGCTCTCTAAAATCCGTTCCGCCCCCCAAATATCCCTCCCATCCCCATAAATCCCCTGCTCCAGATTTTAACTCCAGATTTTAACTCCAGATTTTAAATTCCCTGCTCCAAAAATCAGCAAAATTCCAGCAAAATTCTGACAAGGCCCAGCTCTATTTTTAGGACATGTCCCCTGGCCTTGGGCTCACCTGGGAGGGGACAGCAAATCCCAGATTTCCTGGGAATTGCCACAGCTGGGAATCACCTGTGTGGCTCCACACCTCCCCAGGGCTGTTTCCAGCACAAAAGAGGATTTTACTCCTCAGTATGGGGCTGGTGCTGCCCTTCCACCTCTGCTTTGGGAATTTTTCCATAGGGAGAGCCCTTCCCAGCGCAGTTTTTCTGGAATTATGGGGTCTTTTCCCATTTCCTCCTGGTGCCCTACGCCTGAGGGAGTCCTGGGCTCTACAATCCCTTCCTGAGGGGCTGGGACCCTCTAAGAATTCCATGGGGAAAACCTGGATTTGTGTCCTGCTGCTGCCCAGGGTGGCCCTGAGACACTGCCTGGGACAGGGCACAAAAATTGGGATTTTGGGGCTGTTTCATTCCTGGAAAGGCCCTGACCCCATGTGGGATCCCAAGGCCATGGACTCCAGACTCTTCCTTGGAATCCTGGAAAATCCCAAGTTGGGATCATCCCCTCCAACCCCTGGCCCTACACTGGACACAAAAATTCCAAATATCCACGAGCATTCTGCAAAAACTCCTTGGGCTGCAGCAGCCTCAGGGCCCTGCCCATTCCCTGGGAAGCTTTTCCACACTCTGGATGAGAAATTTGCCCTAAAATCCACCCTAAACCTTCCCAGGGATCCTGTCCCAGCAGCTTCAGATAATCCTTGCTCCAATCCCGGGAATTAAGGTTGAAATTCCCCAAATTCCAGCTCCTCTCCCCAGTCCCTGTTGTCAGGGCAGATTTCAGGAGCATTGTGCTGGAATTTTGCTGGAATTTTCCTCCCTCTGGGGCAAAAAACAAGCCCCAAGGGAGGCTGGAAATGGTAAAAAAAATAAAAATCCGTGTTGAAAATTCCTGTGAATTGTGTTTTCCCGGGGTGGCTTTCTCTCTCCGGAGGGTGACGGAGCAAAAACCTGTTTGGGAATATTTCGAAATCCAGGGAGAAGCTCCGGAGGAGTTCTGGAATTTCCCACAAGCAGGGGCAGCTTCTGCCTGTCAGCCTTCCCCGGATTTTGTCTGGGATACGAGAGGAAGGAATTGACAGCCTGGAATTAGGGATTAGGAAATAAAGGAGCAAGGGGAAGGATTTGGGGCAGGAGGAGGAAATCCAGGAAGGGTTCAGGAGACACCAGGGAAGATTCTGTGGGAAAAATTCGCATTCCTTAATTTTTTTTTAATTTTTCCTTGGAAAGGGGGGAAAGCTTCTCCATGGAATGGCCACAGTGGTGCTGGAGGGATCTTTTTTTGGGGTAAAATTCTGGGAAAAGCTGGGCTCAGTTGGGTTTTCCCATTTAGAAGGAGCAGTGGGATGTTTGGAGCCCAGGGAATGGCAATCCAAGGGGTTAACCTGGAATATTCCCAATTTTTTATGGGATAGAGAGAAAACCAGGATCTGTGGGTGCCAAATTCCTCACCCCAGAGTTCCCTCCTGTGCCAGGGCTGGGAGCTCTGGAGTTGCCAGGCTCGTTTTTCCCAGCTGGAATTCCCAGGGGCGTTGGATCTGTCCCTGCTCTTTGCTCCGATTCCGTTGGGAAACTTTCACCCCTTCCCTCTCCCGGCTTTCCATGGATTTTTATTCATCTGGAATGTCCCAGTGCAGCAGCTCCTGTGGGGTTTTGGGAATTCTTTGTTTGGGGATCCCCAGGAATCCTCCAGCCCAGCCCCAACCCCAAAGCCCAGCTGGGAAAATCCAAATGAAAACAAAATTCCAAAGGAATTAAAGGAATGAAGGTGAAAATCCAGGCTTTGGTTGGCAACGGTGGCAGAGGAGAGCTGGGAATGCTGTCCCAGTGAATTCCCCAAATCCAGATCTTGGCCCAAAATCCCCCTCAGGAATCCCTGGAAAACAGCCCCAAAGCAGAGGGAATTATTTAATTGGGAGTTTAATGGGATTTAATGGATTTAAAGGTGCAGCTGGAATTTGGGAATGGGAGGGTTTGGAATGGGAAAAAAGCACTTTTTTTCTCTCCTTTTTTTAAAGGAAAACATTCCAGAGGCACCGGGAATTTTTAAGGAGCCTTGGGGTTGTTAAGTGAGCCTCTCCCAACCCCAGAGCTTTCCCAGCATTCCAGAATCCCAAAAATCTATTGGAATCTTTTTGGGCGGTTTTAATGCCCAGAGCCAATGGGAATAAAAATTCCTTGCCCAAATCAGGGGGAATGCAAGGAAAACTCCTAGATTTTAGGGATAATTTTACACTGAGCCCCTGACTTTGCCCCAGATGGGGTGGAATTAATAGAAAATCGGTGACAAATTCCATTTTTTCCGCTCGCAGCCATGGACCCGGGCGCCTGCAGCACCTCGGTGGCCGACCCCGCCGGGGAGTGCGAGCGCGGCGTGCCCAGGGTCTGCGGGGTCTGCGGGGACAGAGCCACCGGCTTCCACTTCAACGCCATGACCTGCGAGGGCTGCAAGGGCTTCTTCAGGTGGGCCCGGGCCTCTGGGAATGCCCCGTCACAAAAAAACCCGGGAACCTCAAGGGGAAACCAATGGGGTGCTGGAATTCCCGGTGGTGCCGCATTCCCATGGTGTAAAGGGGGAAAATTATTTCTTTTGTGGGATGGGGTTTTTCCCTCTGTTTTTCACAGATCTGGGAGCTTTGCACCCCCCCATCCCAAAAAAACTCTGGGAGTCCCAATGGGAAACCAACAGGGTGCTGAAATAGGCCCAGAATTCCCGGTGGTGCTGCATTCCCATGGTGTAAAAGGAGGGAAAATCCTTGATTTCTTTTGTGGGATGGGTTTTGCACCATTTTTCCAGGGTTTTTCATGGATCTGGGAGATTTGCAGTGCTTCAGGAGAAGTGGAGAGTGTGGGAAAACTCCCCTGGGGTTACAAATTGGGATTTATCCCCAGCCCTAAAATCTCAAAAACTTCTGGGACTGGGAAATGAGGAAGGGCAGGGGATGCCCTGGAGCAACTCTTCCCAAAATCCAGAATTTCCAGGGAATTCTGCTGTCCCCCTTGGGAATTCTGGGTCACCCTGGGAGTTCTGCCCCCATCCCCACTCCCTGCTGAAGGCCTCCCCAGCTCCCAGCACCAATCCCTCATTCCAGACCAGGAATGAGGCCTGGAATTCTCTATTTTTAGCCCCTGGGATCCCAAATCCGCCTGGGAATAGGTGGCTCAGGAAGGTTTCCAGGGAATTCCAGCCCAGCCTGGCTCCGGTGTCACCCTGGGAGCCTCTGGAGCCACCCAAGCTGCAATTTTCATTCCAAACCTGGAATTTTGGCCTGCCCTGAGCCCTGGGAATGTTTTTTCCTGCTTCAAGGCCTCGTTGTTTGTGCATTCCCGGCCTTTCCTTGGGGTTTTGTGGAAAAAAAGAAGCTTCTTGTGCACCAAACTTTGGAATTTTGGGGTGTCCAGGGCTGAATTCCAAGTGTTGGGATTGTGTTTCCCCACTTGGAGCAGCAAAATTCCAAAGGTTTTGGAGGAATGGGGGAAAACAGGGCCCTGCCATCCATTTTTCTGGGATGAATTCCTGAAAATCCCAAATTCCTGTCAGGAAAAGGCAGAGTGCAGCCATTTTGTTTACCTCTCCCTTTCTAAATGGAGCTTTTAATTCCTGGGGCTGCAGGCAAGTGAGTCTTGAAGATTTTTACCCAGATTTGATTCTTTTACCCATTTTAAAATATTTCACTAAATATTTTACTAAATATTTTATTTTGTTACCCATATGTGATATTTTAGCCCATATTTGACATATTTTACCCCTATTTATTACTTTTTTTACCCAGTTTTGATATTTTTTACCCATTTTTTATCTGAGTATTGGCCTTGGGCACTTGTAGGGATTGGGCAGCCGCAGCTTTTCTGGGAATTCTATTCCAGGGCCTCACAGGGAGGAATTTCTTCCCAATATCCCATCTACCACCTTTTCCTGGGAAACTTTGGCTCTGACCCTTTGTGCTGGGAAGATTCTGATCATTTTTCCTTGGAAGTTTCTGCCCCTGACCCTTTGTCCTTGGGGTATTTTGGCTCCGACCCTTTACCCCAGGAAGATTTTGGCTCTGACCTTTTGTCCTGGAAGGTTCTGACCCTTTTTCCTTGGAAATTCTGGCTCTGGCCATTATTCCTTGGAAGGTTTTGGCTCTGCCCCGTTGGCTGGCAGGCTCTGACCCTTTTCCCTGGGTTATTTTGGCTCTGACCCTTTGTCCCGGTGGCTCCGCGTTCCCATTCCGCTGTGGTTTCCCTGCAGCTCAGGGTTGTCATTTTCAGGCTCCTTTCTCTGTGTCCTGCAGCGAGAATTCCTCTCCCTGCACACCCAAAATGTGCTCGGGCCAGTTCTGCCAGCAAAGCCGGGCTTAGGGCGGCTGGGTTTAAACCACACGGCCCCAGCTCGGGTTTATTTTGCTGCCGGGGGGGGGTTTCTCTGCAATCCTGCAATCCTTCCACCCTTCTGGCCTTAAAAATCCCTGTTTAGACCCAAAACCTTCTTAAACTTACATGCTGGACTGGGCTTAGAGCAGCCTGGTTTAGTGGAAGGGGATCAAGCTGGGTTTAAGGTCATTTCCCCCAAACCATTTTGGGATAAACCCTTGGGTGTTTCCCTGGGGGGAATTTTCCTTTCCTAGCAGTGCCTGCAGCTCCCAACCCAGCTGATGTCTGGAGCATCAGCCAAACCAGCAGGAATGGAGCCCAAAAAGGGGTTTTGTCCCTTTGCAGGAGGAGCATGAAGAGGAAGGCCATGTTCACCTGTCCCTTCAGCGGGGAGTGCCACATCACCAAGGACAACCGGCGGCACTGCCAGGCCTGCCGGCTGAAACGCTGCCTGGACATCGGCATGATGAAGGAGTGTGAGTGCCTGAGTGTGAGTGTGCAAGGGCTGTGAGTGTGAGTGTGCAAGGGCTGTGAATGTGAGTGTCCAGCCCAGGGAATGCTCATGGGGCCCTGGCTGTGTCTCTGGTGCCAGGCCTGCCGGCTGAAACGCTGCCTGGACATCGGCATGATGAAGGAGTGTGAGTGTGAGTGTGCAAGGGCTGTGAGTGTGAGTGTGCGGGGGCTGTGAATGTGAGTGTCCAGCCCAGGCAATGCTCATGGGGCCCTGGCTGTGCCTCTGCCACCTCCCTGGTGCCACAGGGAACCTCCCAGGGATGCAAAGGGCAGAGGAAGCAGAGGGTAATGATTGAGACGAGCTGGTTTAATGATTCCTTCCCATTCCAGAGTTGTGTTCTCATGGATTCTCCTAGGGTTTTATTTGAGGAAAATCAGCTCCATGGCTCCCAATGGGTCTGAAAATTCTCTTTTCCAGCATTTTCCATGCTCCAAAGGGAGAGCTGGATGAGCTTCCTCATCTCCATGGAGCTGGGTTGGGTTTTCCTCTTCTCCCTCTGAGATTTTTTTTCCTGACCCTTTTTTCCATGTGGGATAAAGCAGGGACTTAAGTCAACAGCAGAGGGAATAAAAGCGGTTTTTAAGCCCAGTCCAAACACACAAATGTGGCCCAAATGTTTGTTTTCTCCGGGTGTATTTAGAGATAAGTGGCTTTTAAAATTAAAACATGTTTGAGGTGCTGGGGAGGAGCTGGGTGCTCCTGGAGAGCTCCAACCAAACATTTTCTCCTGGGAGATTGTGGCCAGGGTGTCCATAGAGCTGGAAATTCGGGCTATGGAAGCAGGGCCCTTTCTCTGATGTGCTAAACAGAGCCTGATGTCACCCCAGGGCCCCCAGAAAATCAGCATTTGGAGTGTTTGTGAGGGCAAAAATGCTTACATTTTCAATGACCCTGATGGGAATCCCTGGATTTTATTCTTTGGGATTGGCAGGTTGATGAGGCAGGAAAAGGCCGCACCCCACCCTGGCTGTCCCCAAATTCTGGGGAGCTGTCCCTGTTTTTTGGGAGCCCCTAATGAGGGAAGTGCTTTAATTTGTACCAGCAGTCAATTAATTACCCAGGAAGGGCTGGCAAGTTGCTGGGCAGCAATTCCAGGGGGTTTTCTCCAGGTTTTCTCCACGTTTTCCCCACAGGAGTTAACGTGTAAACAGCCCCGTTAGCAAATCCTGCCTGCATTAACCAAAACTGACCCAGACAGGCTAAAAATAGCTAAAAATGGACTTTGCCGCTGGAAAAATGAGGGAGGATGAAGGGTTGGGGTTATTTTTAGGTGGAAGAAGGGAATCAGGAAGGTTTTGAGGCCTTGTTTTCCACAGAGTGTTGGGATTCAGGGCTGGGAATGTGGGGTAGGGAGGAAGAAGAGGAAGAGGAGCAGGGCAGAGCCTTGAGCTGGGGATAATTTGGGCTCTTCCACACCTCTGAAATTTGGGGTTTGTCCCAGTTTGGGGCAGGAGGAACTGGGTCTGGCCAGCTGAGGGGTTAGGTGACCCCAACTCTCCCAGCCCTGTGCCAGGCCCAGGTCACCACGTGGCGTTTCCAGGCCCCAGCTTGGGCAAATATTTGTGGTTTTCTGCCTGTCTGGGGACAAGAAGGGCAGAGAAAACCCCTCCAGGCCTTGGGATTGGGGAGTTCTCAGCCAGGGTCTGTCTCCTCCTCACAGGATGGCCTGGGAAATCCGGCCTTTCCCTCTTTCTAGGTGGCCAGAAAACGTGGAATTACCCCTTCCCTGCCTTCTTCCAGCTGCCTGCAGCTGAGGGAGGGCTGTCTGTGCCTCAGGGATGTTGAGGCTTCCTTGGATCCTTCCCTAATAATCCCTAAAAATGGGATTTTTTAACAGCTCCTGCTCCCTGTGCAGCACCAGGGTGGGTGAACCCGAGCAGGCCCCTGTGGATCTGATGCTTTTTGTGATAAAAACTGGCAAGGGGAAATGGTAAAATCCTGATTTTCCTCCCTGATGGTGGAGGTGGGAGCGACCTTTTGGCCCCTCCTGAGGTGTCCCAGGCCCCTGTGAGGTTGTGCAAGGTTGGGGAATGGAAAATGGAGAATGGAAAATTGCCCTGAGCCAAAGGAGCCGGCGAGGCCGAGGCCTCCTTGCCTCGAGCTCCTCCCGCTGACCTCTCGCCCCAAATTCCACCTTGGCCCTCCCAGCATGGGGTCCCTGCACCAGAAAATTCAGAAACAGCCCCTGGGGTGTCCAGTCTCTGCAGAAAGGGCTGAGGAAAGGGAACTCCTTTTTCCTTTCCTCCTCCTCAAAACAGCGCTTTGAGGGGGCTCTGCTGTGACCCCAGAGATTTCTGCAGCTCCCCGCTGCCTTTGTCCCTCCCAGCCCCTCTGAGGCTGCTCAGGGCTTGGAGTGATTGATAAAAAAGTGAAGATTTGAGCCCAAATTGCCCTCAGCTGCTCCTTTTCCCTGAGCAAACAGGCCCAGCCTTGCGTGGAGCTCAACCTTTGGCCGCTGCCGAGCGCCACCACCCCAATAAAAGTCATAAATCCCCAGGCCTGAGTGCCTTGACCTTAAAAATCAGATTAAATCTGCCCTGAAGCAGCGCTGGACACCCCTGGTGGCAGCTGGGAGACGAGGGTTTGGGATTTGAGAGGGCTGAGCAAGCAGGGAGGGAGCAGAGCGGGCACAGGGCACGGCTGGCACGGCCTCAGTGCCCTCAGAGCCTCCCCTGAAAGCACCAAAAACCTCCTGGGCACAGAAGGAAACGGGGCCAAGCTGTTGTAGGGGCACAAAGGGATTTTCCAGGTGGCAAAAGCGATTTCTCCAGGGGCTGGGTGTGGCATCCAGGGGTTCCAATCCCTAATTCCGCCCCTTTTCCTCTCCCAGTCATCCTTACAGACGAGGAGGTGCAGAGGAAGAGGGAGATGATCCTGAAGAGGAAGGAGGAGGAAGCCCTGAGGGAAAGCCTCAAACCCAAACTCTCAGAGGAGCAACAGAAAGTCATTGACATCCTGCTTGAGGCCCATCGCAAAACCTACGACCCCACCTATGCTGACTTCACCAAATTTCGGGTACTGACCCCAAAAGATCTCTTTCATCCCTCAAATTGCCCCTGTAAAATCCACAGACCCCTGTGCCAGCCCCATTCCTCAAGGAGTTTTCTCTGTTTTCTCCCCCAGCCCCCCGTGAGGAGCCAACCCAGCAACAGAGGGGCCACAAAATCCTCGTCCCTGCTCACCCAGGACCTGTCCTCAGAGGATTCCTCAGACCTCTTCAGCTCTGAGGCCTTCAGCACATTCCCAGGTGTGCCCCGGCTCCTTCTGGCCCCAAACTGGGATTGGCAGCCAGGGAGGGACCCCAGGGCCCGCTTGGGCTGGAGGCGACACCTCAAACCACCCCAAATTCCAGGGGAGGGGATGGGCTGTGCCAGAGCCCAAATTAACCCCAGCACGAGGGTCTGCCATGCTCCTCCTCTTCCTCATCCCACATTCCCCGACTGGAATCCCAAACCAGCCCTGAATCCTGTGGAGAACCTGGCCTCAAAAGCCCCCAGATTCCCTCCCCTCACCCTTCCAGGGCTCAGAGGGGCAGAAAGGCAGCTCCTCCACCCAGATTTGGGATTCCAGAGCCTCTGCTCAGCTCTGGGGGGCTCGCTGGGGTGCTCAGAGCATTTCCAGAGCCTCTGCTCAGCTCAGGGGGGCTCGCTGGGGTGCTCAGAGCGTTTCCCCCCGCAGACCCCGCGGAGCCGCCGCCGTTCCCCAGCCTGGCGCTGCAGGAGGAGCAGGACGAGAGCTCCTCGGTGAACCTGGAGTTCTCCCAGCTCTCCATGCTCCCACACCTGGCTGACCTGGTCAGCTACAGCATCCAGAAGGTGATCGGCTTTGCCAAGATGATCCCGGGATTCAGGTGAGGCTGCAGATCCCAAATCTGGTATTTCTCCTGCAGCACCTGAGGGGCCCAGGAGGGGCCTCAGGCTCTGTTCATTCCAAGATTTGGGACTAAAATGCACCTTAAATAACCCCTGGAATGGGAATTCCTGGGAAGGGGCCTCAGGTTCTGTTCATTCCAAGATGTGACACAAAAATGCACCTGAAAAAAACCCTGGAATGGGAATTCCTGAGAAGGCACCTCAGGTTCTGTTCATTTCATGATTTGGGACCAAAACGCACCTGAAAAAAACCTTGGAATGGGAATTCCTGTGGAGGGAGCCTCAGCTGAGGGCCTGGCGAGCACCCTGGGGGTGGCAGCTCCTCCTGGCCCTGTCCTGTGTCCCCTGTGTCCCCTGAGCGCCCCGCTCCCCACCCAGAAGGCAAATCCTCCTGCAGGGATCTGTCTGTGGAGGACCAGATCGTGCTGCTCAAGTGCAGCGCCATGGAGGTGATCATGCTGCGCTCCAACGAGTCCTTCACCCTCGAGGACATGTCCTGGACCTGCGGCAGCAGCGACTTCAAGTACAGGGTCAGCGACGTCACCCAGGGTAAGGGAGCCCCAGCCCCAGATCCTGAAATTCCCTGACTTTCCCCCTGCTGGGCCTTCTCTGCACCTGGCTGAGAATGGGGGTGGGTCCTGCCCCAAATTCTGGGGGTTTGGGAGGTGACAAGTGGTGCTTCAAGGTCTGCAGTGGCACCTCAGGGTCTCCAGTGCCACCCCAATGTGTCTGAAAAAATCCCCGTCCAAAGGGAAAGATCCCCGTCCAAAGGGAAAGATCCCCTTCCAGAGGAAAATGAGCCTTTTCCTGAGGCCCCGTTCTCTCCACAGCCGGGCACAGCATGGCCCTGCTGGAGCCACTGGTGAAGTTCCAGGTGGGGCTGAAGAAGCTGAACCTGCACGAGGAGGAGCATGTGCTGCTCATGGCCATCTGCATCCTGTCCCCAGGTAGGGACAGACCCACCCCAAATCCTAAAAACCACAAAAGGGAGGGGAAAAACCCATCAGAACGGCTGACCCTAAAAAGGGAGGAAAGGAAGGGAAAACCCCACCACCATAAAAAGGGAAAAAAGGGAAGGGAATTATCCCAAACCCTAAAAAGGGGTGAAAGGGAGGGAATCCCCCCAAACCATAAAAACCCACAAAAGGCAGGGAATCCCCCCAAAGCCGTAGAAAGGGTTGAAAGGGAAGGAATCCCCCTAAACCATAAAAAGGGGTGAAAGGGAGGGAATCCCCCCAAACCATAAAAAGCCCCAAAAGGCAGGGAAACCCCCCAGAGCCCTGTCGCCCCCCAGCAGCGGGGGCTGCCCTGAGCGCTGCCCGTCCCGCAGACCGGCCGGGCGTGCGGGAGCCGCTGCGGGTGGAGGCGCTGCAGGAGCGGCTCTCGGAGGTGCTGCAGAGCTACATCCGCGCCCGGCACGCCGCGCCCGGCGGCCGCCTGCTCTACGCCAAGATGATCCAGAAGCTGGCGGACCTGCGCAGCCTCAACGAGGAGCACTCGCGGCAGTACCGCTGTCTGTCCTTCCAGCCCGAGCACAGCATGCAGCTCACGCCGCTGCTGCTCGAGGTCTTCGGCAACGAGATCTCCTGAGCGCCCGCACGGCAGGAGCGGCCCCGCAGCCCCGCGGGACGGGGAACCGGCGCTGGGTGTGCGGGAGGAGCTGAGCCCGGGCAGGGGTCGGGGTCTGGGGTCGCTCTCCAGGAGCAGCTTCCCCGCATCTCCGCGGGTGGTTTGGGGCCGGGTTGCCCCGAATCCCTTCTTTTTGCGAATGTATGGAAGGGCAAGTGCCAGGAGATGAACTGGGATGAGCCAGAGGCAGCCGAGAAAGCCCCGAGGGGGAAAATGTCCTCGACCCTCAAAGGGAAGAGCAGGACGAGCCTTGTTTGCACTCCCTGGGAAGCGGGGAGCAGGGGCATCTCCAGGAGCCAGCCCCACTTTGGAGCGGGACCCCTCTGCGGGATGGGGTGATGACTGCTGGGATGGGACAGGGACCCCTGGGATGAGGCAGGGACCCCAATTCCAGCTTGGCCTCCTTCCCCTGCCATGTTCTGGAGGCGGCTCCAGGCCCTTGTACCCACCCGGAGCAAGGGGGCTTTGGGAGCTGGGGGGCTCCAGAACCCTGGGAAGAGCCATGACAGCCCCCCGGGGCCATGAGCAATGGTAAGAGCGGTGTCCGGAGGGTCTCCGGCTCGGGCCAATAAACTCCTGCTTGGGCAAACCAACTCAGCGCCAGGCTCGTGTGTCCGTCCATCCATCCATCCCTGTGTGTCTGACCATCCCTGGGTCCCCGGGGGCCGCGCAGGACCGTGTGTGTCTGTCCCGGAGGTGTCCGTGTGTCCGCGTCCCTCGATCCCGGTCCCGCCCGCCAGAGGGCGCTCGCCACACCAAACCGCCTCCTTGGCCTCGCCCCGTGCGCGTGCGCACTCGCTGGGGGCGGGGCTGATCCCGCGCAAGCGCGGGGACAAAATTGGCGGGAAAGGCTTCCGATGAGGGGGCGTGGCCCTGTGGGGGCGTGGCCTCCCCGTTGCCATGCGCGGTGCCGCGCGCACCGCCCGGCTCGTGGCCATGACCGCCACCGGCACCGGAACCAGCGCCGGCATCGGGACCGGGCACAAGCGGCCGCACCCCGAGCCCGCCGCCTGCATCGGCACCCACGACGGCACCTTCCACTGCGACGAGGCGCTGGCGTGTTTCCTGCTGCGCCTCCTGCCCCGCTACCAGGTACGGCACCGGCGGCGCGCCTGGCTCGGGGCATGAACGGGACGGGAGCACCGTGCGGTGCCGGGTCCCGGGCTCTTCCTCCGGGTCGCTCCTCTCTCGGTCCCATGTGGGGACACTTGAGCCCACCCAGCGGCCGCTCTTCTGTCCCCGATCCCGCCTGGGGTCCCCCTTGTGTCCCCGGTCCTTCCTCGGGGTCTCCGGTCCCATCTGGGGCTCACTGTTCTGTCCCCGATCCCACCTGGGGTCACCCTTATCTCCCCCACCCTCTCCTCAAGGTCCGTCCCCGCGGTCCCTCGTCACCCGGAGCCGCTCCCGGGGGTCCCGGTGGCCCTGGGGACTTTCACCCGGTGTCCCCTGCAGGACGCGGAGATCGTGCGGACGCGGGACCCGCAGCGCCTGGCCGGCTGCGATGTCGTGGTGGACGTGGGGGGCGAGTACGACCCGGGGCGGCACCGCTACGACCACCACCAGAGGTGAGACCCCGCCGGGGACAGCGGCACCCCCGGGGGACCCGCGGTGACCGCGTGGCCCCGCAGGTCCTTCACGGAGTCCATGCGGAGCCTGCGGCCGGACAAGCCCTGGAGCACGAAGCTGAGCAGCGCCGGGCTCGTCTATTGCCACTTCGGGGCGCAGATCCTGGCGGGGCTCCTGGGGCAGCCCGAGGACGGGCCCGTGGTCACAGCGCTCTATGACAAGGTGACAGCGGTGACAACGGTGGCAGGGGGTCTGTCACCCTGCCGGGGGGACGGGTCTGCCCGGGGCTTGTCCTCGGTGGGGAAAGGGAAGCAGTTTGTGGCAGCGGCTGGGGCTGTTGTGCTTCCAGCCAGGCTTTGCTCTGCTGTTCCCCTTGTCCTCCCTTGCTGTCCCCTCACTGCTCCTCATGTTTCTGTCCCCTCGCTGTCCCCAGCTGTATGAGAACTTTGTGGAGGAGATCGATGCCATGGACAACGGGATCGCGCCGGCAGCGGGGGAGCCGCGCTACGCCCTGAGCACCACCCTGAGCGCCCGCGTGGGGCACCTGAACCCCCGCTGGAACGACCCCAACCAGGACACCGAGGTGGGGATGGCCCTGGGGACAGACTCTGGGGACAGCCTGCTCAGGGACAGACCCTGGGGATACCCTGCTTGGGGACACCGCTGACCCCCGTGTCCCCAGGCAGGGTTCAGGAGGGCCATGGAGCTGGTGGGCACCGAGTTCCTGCAGCGCCTGGATTTCTACCACCGGGCCTGGCTGCCGGCACGAGCACTGGTGGAAGAGGCCGTGCGGCGCCGCCTCGAGGTAACGCCGAGCTGGTCTGGGGGAAATCTGTGATTTTGGGGGAGAATTGGGGCGTGGGGAGGTCAAATCCCTTGGGTAGAAACCTCCCGGGGGGGCCCTGCGCCCCAAATCCTGCACGGCCCCTGCAGGAGGGCACTGGGGGGTTTTGGGGCAGCAGCCCAGGGTGGTTTTGGGAGTCACCCCCATGTCCCCAGCGTGTCCCCCCCACAGGTAGATGCCAGCGGGCAGGTCCTGGAGCTGTCCCAGGGTGGCTGTCCCTGGAAGGAGCACCTGTTCCAGCTGGAGCGGGAGCTGGCCCTGCCCCGGCCGCTGCTGCTCGTGCTGTTCCCGGACCGGGGCGGGCAGTGGCGGGTGCAGAGCGTCCCCACAGCCCCCCACAGCTTCCAGAGCCGGTGAGAGCCCTCCCCTGCCCTGCCACCGCCCCCCAGGGTGGCTGGGGTCACTCTCAAGCCCCGTGTCCCCCCCCAGGCTCCCCCTGCCCGAGGCCTGGCGGGGACTGCGGGACGAGGCGCTGTCCGAGCTGGCCGGAATCCCTGGCTGCATCTTTGTCCACGCCAGTGGCTTCATTGGGGGCAACCGGACCCGGGAGGGGGCCCTGGAGATGGCCCGGAGGGCGCTGGAGCTCGGGGGGAGCACAGAGAGCACGTGAGCCCCCTCCCCAGCGGGGGAGCTCCAGAAGGGAGCCCCTGACCCAGTGTGGGATCTGCAGGGACCGTTCCCGCTTGGATCCTGGATTCTCCGAGCGATCTGCTGTGTTGGGGGGGCAGCAGCCCTTCCCGGGGGTCTCGGAGCACCCACGCCCCGTGCTGGATGGGTGCCGGCCCAGCCAGAGACTCTTTGGCTCCATTTCCTGAGAGTTTGACCCCGTTTCTGTCACATGCCTGCACCGAGGCGCTGCCAGCACCAGTAAAAACCAGTGTGTGCCCAGTGGAGTGGCTGTTTGAGGCGTCCCGGGGGGCTGCATGTGACACTCGGGGGGTGCTGTGACCCAGGGACAGCCGTGACCCCCCCCAGCACGGGGACAGCAATCACTGCACCCCCCCGCTGTCACCACTGCCATCCTGCGTGTCACCAGCACCGTGTCACCCTCCCCCTGCGTGTCACAGCACCGCGGGGGGGTCACGGCACGTCACCCGTGTCACAGCACCGCGGGCGGGTCACGGTGTCCCCTCCCTCCCGTTCGTTCGGGGCCATGCCGGCGGCCGGGCTGCTGCTGCTGCTGCTGGGGCTGCCCCAGCACCCCCGGGCCGGTTCCCGGTGCCCCGGGGAGGCTCCGCCGGTGCCGCTCCCGCCCAGCGGCCACAACGAGACGCTGGGGACGGGCACAGGGACAGCGCGGGCCCCGGACGTGGTGGCGCTGGTGGCCCTGGGGGGGTGGCTGGGCTTGGTGCTGCTCTGCGTGCGCCGGTTCGTGCGGCGGAGCCGGGAGGAGACGCGGCTGCACCTGCGGTACCTGCGGGCCCTGCCCTGCGCCGCGCACCGGCAACACCGCGAGGAGGAGGAGCCGCTCAGCGGCGGCACCGGGAGCCAACCGGGCAGGCCCGAGGGGTGAAACACCCCCAGGCTGGCCCCAGCAGCTGCGGTGGGTTTGGAGCCCGGGTCACCCCGGATCCCCCCGGATCCTACTCAGCCTCAGGAAGGGGCTGGATGCTCTCTAGGGGGAAACGGGGGGGGTCTCCCCCTTGCTCTGGGGAGGATTTTGGGGGTCGTGGGGCTGTTGGGGTGGGGGAGCAGGGACCCTGTGCTCTCCCAGTCCCCCCTGCCAGGGCAGTGTAATCCCGGGATTAAGGGTCTGTAATCCTGGGATTGATTAAGGGTGTGTAATGCCGGGATTTCACTGTGCCACCCCCAGCAGCAGCAGCAGCGTTAATCCCCTCTGGGGGGGCCCAGCTGCTGCCCCCACCCTGCGGGGCCGGGGGGGCTCCCCCGGGGCAGCACCCTGGGACCCCAGGGCTGGGGTTTGGGGACCCCCGGAGGGTTTGGTTCACTTTGGGGGTTTGGTTCACTTTTGTTCACCCTCGAGTCAAAGCTGGGGATTGTGTGCGTGGCCAAAACCCACCCCAAACCCCTTCAGCCATCTCCTGTCCCCAAAACGGGGCTCTCTGATTCCAAAAGAGCAGCCCTGGCCCATGGGCTGCAGTGGGATCACACCAACAGCTTCTGTGAGTCCACTCCAAGCTCTTCCTGACCCCAAAATCAACTCTGGAGCCCCCAGAACCCCTCCAGACCCACAGGACTTCCCAAATTCACCCCCAAAAATCCTCCAGTCTCATCGGCGTGAGGAAAGAAGACGAGAGGGAGAGAAAATCCACCTTTAATTGAGGTAGGATCAACACTGCCAGACCCTGAGCAGGTCTGGGGGGCTCCTGCAGGGAGAGGAGGCTGAGCAGGAGGGAGAGGAGGCCTGGGGTGCCCGAGGAGGTTCTGGGGTGCCCAAGGAAGTCCTGGGGTGCCCCATGAGGCCCTGGGGTGCCCCAGGAGCCCCTGGGAGGCTCTCAGAGCTCGGAGAAGAGCGGCTGCTCGCGGACACTGCCCAGCACGGGCGCGGGGCTGCGGCGGGGGCTGCCGCGGGGCTCCAGGGCGCTGACGAAGAAGAAGGGGATGTGGGAGATCCTCCCCGAGGACCAGCACTGCAGGGGACAGCGTGGGCAGGGGTCAGCGTCCAAACGGCACAGAAATGGGGAAACCCCTTGGGATGGAGCCCAGCCCGTGACCTGACTGTCAGGGAGTTACAGGAACTGATGAGGTTCCCCCTGAGCCTCCTTCTCTCCAGGCTGAGCCCCTTCCCCAGCTCCCTCAGCCCCCCAGAGCTCCAGGCCCGTCCCCAGCTCCATTCCCTTCTCTGGACATGCCCCAGATCCCAAAATCCTTCCTAAATTGGGGGGTCCAGACCTGGACACGGCACTCGAGGTGTGGCCAGGGAGATAAACAATCCCCTGCTCCTGCTGGCCCCACCACCCCTGAGCCAGGCCAGGATCCCACCAGGCTTTTTGGCCACCTGGGCACACCTGGCTCACGTCCAGCACTGCCCCCCAGTCCCTCCAGGTCCCTTCCCAGGGACCAGGAAAGGTCCAACCCTTCTGTCCCCAAAATACAGCACCCAACCCTTGGCCTGGTTAAACCTCCGGAGCCCCCCATGGCTCACCCTGGTCCCAGCCCCCTTCCCAGTGCCACCAGTGTCCCCTGGGACTGGGAGTGCCCCAGGAGGGACTCACCACGGTCAGGAGGGCGCCCTGAGGGAAGCAGGGGTGGAAGGAGATGAGCTGGGGCTGGGCCCCGCGCTCGCCCCGCACGAAGCCGCTGTGGGGTGCGGGAACAGGCAGGGTTATGGCTGGGAAACAGCACATCCCAGGAACTGGGGGTGTTTGGGGTTCAAGGGGGAAACAGCACATCCCAGGAACTGGGGGTGTCTGGGGTTCAAGGGGGGATGCACTGGAAAAGGACAACTCAAAGCCAAGGGGGTGAGGTGGGGAACCCATTGAACGCAAACCCACCCAAACCCCCTGTAACAAACCCAAACCTCCTGCAATGAACCCAAACCCATCCAAATGAACCCAAACCCACCCAAAGCCCCTGCAATGAACCCCCCGAGCCCCCTACCAGGGCAGGAGCTCGAAGACGGGGCTGTTGCGGGTGCGGAACACGGCCACGGCCGGCTGGCTGCCCGCGCACTCGGGGTGTCCTGTGGGGGGACAGCAGCACGAGGGCTCTCCCTTGTCCCCCCTGTCCCTTCTCCCAGGGCAGCAGCAGCCCCAGGCCAAGCAGGGAACGGGGCAGGACTGACCTCTGATGATCACAGCCAGCCTCTCCCCGGTGGGGTCCCACACCATGGAATGAACCTCTCCTCCGATCCTGCAACAGCACAAGTCCCAGAACTGGGGGCAGAGACCCCCGGGTGTGCCCAGCGAGGGGTGGCTGCCAGGAGGAGCAGGGACCCCCCTGTGCCCTCAGCCAGACCCACCTCTCCTCCCCATAGAGGGTCTCGAAGGTGGTCTCAGACAGGTCTGCCACGATCGAGGCCGTCTTGGAGCCTCCCACCTGCCCCTGCATCTCCCCTGCAAGGGACAAACCCACACTCCATCAACCCACTGCATTCCCCAGGTGATCATGCATTTATTTCTTTCTCAGAGCAGCTGTGCTGGTGTCCCAGGAGTGGCAGGGATGGAGGACAAGGGACAGCAAACACCAGGACCCCCAAGCTGGCTCTGGAGCCACCGGAGTCTCCCTGAAATCCCTTCAAGACCCCACAACTGTGACTGAGGAGCAACGTGAGGGATGGAAGAACCTGAATTCCAGAGATTCCGTGCTTGGAGACCCCAACACACTCCCTGTGTGTCCCAGCTCCTCACCCCAAAGCTGTGGGGACATGTGGGAAGCTCCAGGTGGGACAAACTCACCCCGGTACTCAGAGAAGGACAAGGAGTAGATGACGGACTCGCCCAGCACGGTGAAGAGCAGCCGGCTGCCATCGGGGCTCCAGCACCCTGTCTGGGGACAGTGCCACCCTGTCACCTGCCTGTGGGACAGTGTCACCCTGTCACCTGCCTGTGGGACAGTGCCATCCTGTCTGGGGGACAGCGTCACCCTGTCACCTGCCTGTGGGACACTGCCACCCTGTCATCCCTGTCTGTGGGACAGTGCCACCATGTCTGGGGGACAGTGTCATTCTGTCACCCTGTCACCCCTGCCTCTGGGACACTGTCACCCTGTCATCCCTGTCTGTGGGACAGTGCCACCCTTTCTGGGGAACAGTGCCACCCTGTCACCTGCCTGTGGGACACTGCCACCCTGTCTGGAGTTGTCTCAGACTGCACAAAAGGAGGCTCAGGAGGGACTTTTCACTCCACAAGTCCCTGATGGCAGGGGACAGCCAAGGGACAAGAGGACATGGCCTCAGGCTGTGCCAGGAGAGGTTCAGAAGATTTCCACACAATCAGGAAAAATTTCCACCATTTCTTGGGCTGGCTGCCCAAGGCAGGGGTGGAGTCCTCATTCCTTTAAAAGCCCTGTGGATGTGGCACTTGGGGACAGGGGTCAGTGGTGGCCTTGGCAGTGCCAGGGCTTGGCCTGGGTGGTCCCAGAAGGCTTTTCCAGCCTCAGTGATTCCCTGGGAGGGGAATATCCCACCCTACCTGGCAGCGTCCCCTGATGGTGGGCCAGCGCTCACAGGTCCACATCTGGGCCTCCCACACCCTGCAGGAGATGCAGGAGGCTTTAGGGAGCAGAATTCCTGGGAATCTGCCCCAATCCTGCTGCTCTGGGAATCCAGAGTGTCCAACCCTGTCCCCCAGCCATTCCCCAGTCTGCCCCCACAGCAGGAACAGGAGCAGGAGCAGGGGGGATGTTTGGGATCCAGATTTTCTGGAGCGAGGATGAGGATGGGCATGAGGAGCTCACCGGAACACGGCCGAGGGGGTGGCTGCCAGCACCTTGCTGCCATCGGGGGACCAGGCCAAGTAGGTGACACCGCCACCCCCAAACCACTGCAGCTGCACACAGGTCTCGGTGGACACGTCCCACACCTGCAGGGGACACGGGGGATGATGGCGACAGCGGGATTAGGGGACACAGAGGGAACATTTCAGGCCCAGGTGGCACTGTCTGTGTCCAGCCCGAGTGTCCCTGGGTGTCCCCAGAGGGTCCTCACCAGCATGGCCGTGTCCACGGGTGACGCCGACAGCAGCCGCTCCCCGCTGGGCGCCCAGGCCAGGCTGGTGACAGGGCTGTGCCCGGGGCAGGACAGCACCTGGGCACAGCCCGACGAGGGCCTGCACAGGACGAGCGAGAAGCCAGCAGGATTTGGGGTTTGCTGCCAGGATGGCGGTGCTGTCCCAAAGCCAGCCCCAGCGGGGTGACAATGGCCGGGAAGGGAAGGTGGGAGCTGTCACCTGGTGGAGAGGGAGGTGGGGTCCAGGTGCCACACGAGCACGCAGCTCTGGCAGGCCACGGCCAGGATGGAGGCACAGAGAGGCTTCCAGGCCATGGCAGCCACGTTCCTCTGCAGGCGGTGCTTCAGCGAGGGCACGGTGGCACTGCGGGGAGGGGACAGGTGACACAGCTGTGGGGCACAGAGCCCTGGTGCAGCCACAGTGTCCCCTGCCAGCCCTGAGCGCAGTGAGGGGGGACAGCAGGGTGGGAGGGGCTGTGCCCTGCCGAGGACGGGACAGGGATTCCCAGCCAGGTGACACCGGAGCGAGCCAGGTGTCACACACCTGGTGTGACTGAGCCAAGGTGTCCCCAGTCCGGCCAGGGCCCAGCCTGGGGACAGCCGGGGGGGCTGCAGGAGCAGCCGGCAGAGTCTTCTCCTGAGCAGGGACTGGCATTCCCTGGGGGAGCAGGGAGACCTGGGGGACAGAGGACACTCAGCCCGTGTCCCCCCAGCTCTGTCACCACCCCCAGGGCTGGGTGACCCCCGGGATGTCCCCAGAGGCACAGAGCAGGCAGGGAAAGGAAAGGCAAAGCTCTTGAGGCTCGGGACAGAGCGAGGAAGGAGCAGAGGGGCTGAATGAGAGCCCAGGTATGCCAGGTGGGCCAGGAGGCCACGGGCATCAGCCCCAGGCAGTGCCAACCCCAGGCTGCCCAAATCCCAGACAAAGTCTCACCTGTTGGAGTTGTAGACACGGATGGAATCGTCCAGAAGAGCCACAGCGAATTTGTTGGTGTGGGGGTGCCAGGCGAAGGCCCTGATGGTGCAGCCGGCCCTGGAGGGGGCACAGGGCAGGGTGAGACCCCCCCAGCACCCACTGGGCTGGCAAAGACCCCGCTCAGAGTTCTCAGAGAAATAAAAAACTTCCTTGTTGCTGCCCAACAGGACCGTTTTCTTTGAGAAATTCCCTGTTTCTGGGAATTATTCACAGGGCTCTGCTGAGGGGCTGGGGTTGGAACTGGAAGGAATTTTCCAGGCTCTGATCTCCTTTAACCCTGATATCTCTCCACCCAGGGCACACAGAGCAGGGCAGCCAGACCCAGTGGGGCAATGTTTGCCTTTAATTGCTGAGCCCACCCAAACGGGGCCATCCTGTCCTTGTACTCCCATCCTGGCACGGTGACTTTGGGACACCCAGGACTCACCAATCCACGGCCTGGGAGAAGGCTGCGATCATGTCCTCACTGGTCAGCTGCAGGGACAGGAGAACACTGAGCTGGCAGCAGGGACCCCCAGTTCCCAGCCCTTTCTCCCTCTCCCCCACCTGGATCTGGGCCCCTCTTGGAGCATCAAACACCTTCCCAGTGTCCATTTTCCACCAGTGGAAGAAGGAGCGGTGTCTGGAGCTGGGCATCATCAGGAGGAGCATTTTGTGGGGGGGTTTAGTGGGGAAGGGACCACCCCGCATCCCGAATGGCTGCTCCCCTTGCCCCTGGCTCCCGCAGCAGCAGGGATCAGGCGGAATGACTCACGGACAGGTGTGGGAACAGGGATCCGTGCAGCGAGGACAGCCAGCGGCACACGGCCAGCGCGTGGCTCGAGCCCGTCCGCAGCCACTGCAGCCCTGGCAAAGGGCAAAGGGACCCTCAGTGTCCCTGCAGCTCCAGGGGGACAGGGCAGGGACAGCAGGGCCCAGCCAAAGCATCACAGCGAGACCAGAGACCCCGGGCAGCCCAAACTCACCCTCCTCCTCGGCGCTGGCCAGCTCCCGGAGCAGCCCGCAGAGCCCGGCATCGCGCCTGCGGCGAGAGCGGGGTCACTGCCCGGCCCCTGCCCGTCCTGGGGACAGGTCGGGCTCTTTGGGGACAGGTCGGGCTCTCTGGGGCCAGCGGGGCACTCACCAGGCGCTGAGGCAGCGCTTCCAGAGGGACTCGCGGTGGTGGATGAAGGGCGGGCGGGCGCTGGGCTCCAGGCGGCCGTGGGCCTTGAGGGGCTCCTTGGGCAGGGTCAGCACGGGCAGGTCGGGAACCTGCAGCACACAGAGACCCCTAAGACACCCTGAGCCGCCGGGAACAAAGGGACCCCCCCAGGGCAGCGGGCAAACGGCGATGGGAGGAAAGCAGGGGCACAAGGAGCGAAAGAGCAGCCTGAGGGTGCCTGGAGAGACCCCAGCAGAGGGCACAGAGCTGCAGTCACAGCTGAGAGGGACGAATGTGGCAGTCCCAAGGCTGGAGGGGCTGGCACGGCTCTGGAGCGAGGAGGGCTCACCTGGCCCGGGGGTCTCACCTGGCTCTGGAAGGCCAGCGGGAGCTGCTCGCTGAGGCGGCCGCAGACCAGGGCGTTGTTGAGCTCGTACAAGGTAACATCCCCAGGAGGAGGCGGCGGCGGGAACAGCCCCAGGGAGCACATGGCGGCACCGACCCTGAGGGCGAGACCGGGCCGGGGAGCGACAGCTGAAACCGCCGCTGCCGTCAGGATGCGCCGGCTCCAGGCCGGAGACCCTGCCTCCGCCCCTCACCCGCTCACAACCCCCGGTGCCCCCCGGGTTCTCCCCGGCTCCCCCTCACCCGCTCCCCGCCCTCAGCCCCCGGCGCCGCCATCTTGGCTCCTCTCACCCCTTCCAGCTCCCGCTTCGCGCCAATCGCCGCCGCGCGCCGCCCTCGCGGCTCCGGGCGCGTGTGGGAGGGGAATTAAAAGGGCCGCCGCTCGCGTGGGAAATACGCGGAGTTCTCGCTGAGGGTCAACGCCACTCTCCCCGATTTTCCTCAGCGGAGGAGAGAGAATATCAGCATCCCCTGCACAGCCGCGCTCCACCCGTGACTTAGTGGCTCTCCCGTTGTAACGAGGATTGATTAAAATGGGACCACTTATTACTGTCGTTGCCCCTTTAAGAAAGGCGGAGCCTCCCTTGAGAGGCGGGGTCAGGGGGCGTGTGCTGTCGACGGATCACGTGGTGGCCGAGCGGGGCTGCGCTGGGACCGGGACCGGGGACGGGACCGGGAACGGGACCGGGATCGGGACCGGGACCGGGACCCCCGGGACATCGCCGTGTCCTCCGGGCACCCCCGTGTCCCGCGGGCACCCCGGTCCCGAACCCCTCTTGGGCTCCCGCGGCATGCCGGTGTCCTGCGCTACCGTGTCCCCGGTGCCACCTCCCCCGGTGTCCCCTCTCGCGGGCGCCCGTGTCCGTTCTCCCCGTGTCCCCTGGGTGCCGCTCCCGCCGCGTGCCCCCCTTGGCTCGCTCCCAGCCCTTCTCCCGGGGCTCCCGCTTTTCTCGTGTTTATCCCCGTGTTTTCCTTAGCGGCCGCAAGAGTTATTTTAATTTTCTCAGGATATTAAATAAAGGCGGCGGGGGGAGCTGCGGCGGGGGGCCCCACATTCCTCGCCCGTTACGGAGCGAGCGGGGTTCGATAGGAGACGACGATTTGGGATGGCGCCGACATCAGAGCCACCGCAGGGCTGGCGTGGCCTCGTGGCGTCCCTCGGACCCCCCCAAACGCGGCTGATGGGGCAGCGAGACAGGAAAAAAGGCGGTGGCGGCGGAGGGGGGGTCCCCGGTGGGGTTGGGGGGGTCGCTGGATGGGGTTGGGCTCTGTGGTTTGGGAGGCTCCGGGCGGTCGAGCCCTCGGTGGCCGCCGGGCCGGGGTTTGGCTCCGGGACGTGGCTCCCTGCCCTGCTTGGCACTGGCCCACCCACGGCGAGCAGGGTTGCCCTTCGAGGGGGGGAACCCCGAAATCGGCGAATTTGGGTCGGGGAGGGTGTGGCTGGCTTGGGGGGCTGCATGGAGAGGTGGCACTGCCACTCTGAATCCCCCCGGGAGCCTCCCTGGGACAGCTCTGGGTGGTGGCGCTGAGCTCCGACCGCTCCATTGCCGCCTCCGTGCCTCAGTTTCCCCGCCCCGTGTCCCCCTTTCCCTGGGGACAGCTGGGTCCTGGCCAGCCCGTGGCCACCGTGACTCACCCGGGGTTGGCACGGGACCTGCTGCCACCCCTGTCCCTGTCCCTGTCCCCCCGCGGGACCCTGGGTGCCAGCAGCTGCCCCCCCGCTCCGTGCTGGCCCTGGAGCTCGTTTCCGCCTCCTGTTGCCTTTTTCCGTGGCTTTTGGGGTTTTTTTTTCAGGAAAAGCCCCAAACCAGGGCTGAGCGCATCAAAGGGCTGGCGGGAGCCCAGGGCAGGGGGAGGGGGAGCGCAGCGGGGTCCCCGCCAGCCCACAGCGCCCAAAATTGGGGTGTCCTCGGGGACACGTGGCCCCGCCGCGTGCCCGCTGCTGCCACGTGGGCCCTGGGATGTGGCCGGGGGGAAACTGAGGCACGGGGCTGTGCACACGCGTGTTCCCGTGCACACGATGTCCCCGAGAGCGGGGACGCGGCTACTGGGGACACGCGTGGGCAGGGTGAGGCGGGCAGGGGACAATCCTGCCAGGCCCTGCTGGCTGTCCCTGAGGTTGGGGACATGAGGAGGGACATGGGGACAGGGTCTTGGGGACACAGGGCCATGGGGACAAGGAGACTGTGGGGAGCACAGGGGACAGGGTCCTGGGGAAGGGAAGAGGCACAAGATACAGCACCCCAGGGGCTGAGGACAAGGGGACAGCCCAGCTTGTCCCCAACCCTGCTCAGCTCCTGCCACCCCCAGAGAGGGGGGGCACAGCGACCCTGAGCAGGCCCGTGTGCCCCCCCCGTGCCTCAGTTTCCCCTGGAGCCCTGCAGGGAGGAGGAAGCTGAGCACATCCCTGTGATGAAGCCGCCCAGCCTCAGCCGCAGAAGGGGCCCGGCTCCACTCTCAATCTTTTATTGCTTATTTTCCAGGGTCAGGAGGGGCAGGCAGCTAAAAAAAGTGGGGGGGACACGTTACATGAGCACTGATGAACCAGGCTGAGGAAGGGGAGGGGGGCAAACCCTGTCCCTGAGTGCGGGGCGTGAGGCGAGGGCTGGGGGGCAAGAAGGGCTGGGGGAGGTGGAAGGGAAAAGAGAAAAGGGGGGGGGTCTCACCTTGACACCCCCCCGTGAGCCCCAGAGCGCTCGGAGAGCCCCCCCATAATTTAAGACATAAATTAGAATGGCTAACGAGGAGCTGGGGAACTGAGGGGGAGGGGGCTCGGGGGGAGCAGCACCCCGTAATAAATATCCCCAGCGGCGAGGAGGAGGAAGACGAAGATGAAGGCGGAAAGGCTCAAATCTCCAACAAACTGCCGGCCTCGGGGCTGCCACCGTCCTTGGCGGGCGAGGCGGGCCGGGGGGACGCGGGGGGCTGCTCGGCGCCGGGGGGCGGCTTGGGGGGGCCGGGGTCGGCGTGGGTCTTCTGGTGCTTGCTGAGGTGGTCGCTGCGGGTGAAGCGCTTGCTGCACAGCAGGCAGGTGAACTTCTTCTCGCGCGTGTGGGTCCGGACGTGGCGCTCCAGCTCGTCGGAGCGGGTGAAGCGCTTCCCGCAGAAGAGCCAGTTGCACACGAACGGCCGCTCGCCCGTGTGCCAGCGCAGGTGCGCCTTCAGGTGCGAGGCTTTGCCGTACACCTTGCCGCAGCCCGGGATGTGGCAGCTGTGCACCGGCTTCCGCCGCGACCCCGCCGGGCCCCCGAGCCGCTCCAGCTCCTGGCAGTTGGGACAATCGCACGCCGGGCGTCCCCCCAAGGAGCCGCCGCGGGGACCCTTCGGGGTCTCGCCGGGCGCGGGTTTGGGGGCGGGGGGCGCCGCGGGGGCGTTGCTGTAAGGAGGGGGGTTCAGAGCGCCGAAATCGGAGCCGTAGGTGGGCAGAGGGGGGCTGAGGGCGGGCTGGCCCTGCAGCGAGCCCTGCAGCCCCTCGGCGCCCGCCGGCCCCCCCAGCCAGCCCCCGTTGGGGTGCACATCCCACCAGGACGGCGCGGCGGGCCCGGAGCCCCCCGGCAGCCCCCCGCCGATGCCGCCCTTGTACCAGGAGCCGTAGGGGTGCGGCATCTCCAGCGAGGGGTACACGCCGGGCAGGCACTCGCTCGGGGGGTGGCCCTTGGCCGCCACCACCACCGGCGCCCCCAGCACCTCCTGGGCGCCCGAGGGCGCGGGGAAGGGGTGCCCGAAGGGGCCGTAGTCGGGGCCGTAGGGGCCGGGGGACGCCTGGGGGCTGGCGGACGGCGACAGCAGCCCCGGGGCGCTGGGGAAGGCGGCGGCGTAGGAGTCACCCATGGCTGCGGCGGCACCCCGAGGCGTGGGGGGCGATGTCAGCGGGGGCTCGCGGCCATGGCACTTGGCAGCCTGTGGAAAAGGGGAACAGGGCTTGAGGGTTCCGAGGAGCACCGTGTGCCACGGGGTCCCCGTCCTGCGGGTCAGCACTGGGGGCAGCTGTACTGGGGTGTCAGCCCAATTGGGGTGTCAGCTGTACCGGGGTGTCAGCCCTGCTGGGACACCCAGCAGCACCCCCAGTCCCACGGTTCCCACCACCCCCAATGCTCCCAATCCCCTGTGCCTCAGTTTCCCCACACAGAGTTGGGGCCACCCCATCACCCCCCAGCCCAGCATCCCCCCCAAAGGGGCTTCTCCGGGGGCTGCTGTGGGGTTGTGCTGGTGGCAGGGCCTCCCCCCACCCCCAATCTCGGCTCCTTCTGCCTTTATGGCCTTTTAATCGAATTATGCTGTGGCCTCCCCCTCCCCGGGTGACTTCCTCTGCTTTTATACCCGTCATGGCTTTCAGCTGCGCGGGGTGTCGTGAGTTGGCCCTCACCTCCATCACCCCCACCATTCCCTTTATTTCAGTTATTTTATTTTAAATTAATCTCTTCACCCACTTTGGTGCATTTCCACTTTGGCTTTTTTGTTTGTTTGGGAGTTTTTTAGGGTGTTCCCCCCTCGCCCCCCTTTCCTTTTTTTTTCTTTTTTTTTTCCGTGGTTTTTGCGCCTATTTTTACGCCGGCCCCAGCCGTGGCCGCAAGCGCGCTCCCGGTTTTCCAAGGATAACAAGGGCCAGGCCTGTGCCCCGGGAACGCTGCCCTGCCGCGAGAGCCGAGGTAATTAAAACCAGGGCGAGCGGCAAACGGAGGCGCACGCTTAAAATAGTGTCAAACTCCCATAAATCAGCTCCGCTTGCGCCGGGAAATTAAGGAGCAGGGAAGGAGCCCCGGGAGCTGCGGGCTGAGCGCCGCACAAGGGTGACAGTCCCTTTGTGGCTGGCTCAGGGATCCTGACCCCTCCCAAGTCCCCTCCCCTCCCCTGGCCTGGAGAGGGGTCCAGCCCCTGCTCTGGGGGTCTCCAGTCCCAAATTCTGGGTCCCAAATTCGCGGTCTCTTGTCACTGACCACCAGTGTCCAGTTCTTGATGCTCAGTTCCAGTTCCCCATTCCCTGTCCCCTTGTCCCCCAGTGCCTGGTCCCTTAAGTCCGCAGTTTCTTGGTCCCCAAACCCAGTTCTTGTCCCCAGTCCCAATCCCCAAACCCCATCCCTGGTCCCCAGTCCCCGGTCCCTAGCCCCAAGTGTCCCCACAGCCCTTGCCTCAGTTTCCCCCACCCTGTCAATGCCACCCCCTGTCCCCTGAGCCCGAGGACACCTGGGCCTGGCTCCTGTGCAGCGGTGCTGTCCCCAGCCAGAGGGACACCTCAGGGTGACAGTGGCACTCGGCACCATCCCCTGTCCCTGTTCCCCTCTGGGGATGGCAGGGCAGTCCCTGCTGGGGCAGGGGACACACGTGTCCCCCGGCACAGGGACCGCAGGGGGATGCTCAGGGCCCACACAGGTCCCTGTCCTTGGGAGGGTCCCATATGCCAGGGGGCTCCCCCATCCTGGAGCGACTCTGCCACTCCGTGGGTCCCAAATCCCGGGGTCCCTGTCCCAAAGCAGAGATCCTCCAACCCAGAGGGGGATCCCCCATCCCAAAGGGTCCCTGTCTCAGAGCAGGGATCCCCCATCCCAAAGTCTCCCTGTCCCTCGGGGGGATCCCCCACGCCGTGTTCCTCTCTCCCGGTCCCGGTGCCGGGGCAGTGTCCCCCATCCCGAAGGGTCCCTGTCCCCAGAGCAGGGATCCCCCACCCCAAAGTCTCCCTGTCCCTCGAGGGGGATCCCCCACGCCGTGTTCCTCTCTCCCGGTCCCGGTGCCGGGGCAGTGTCCCCCATCCCGAGGGGTCCCGGGGGTCCTTACCGGGATGCCGGGGGTGGGTCCTGCCCGCGGGGCTGCCGCTGTCGCGCTGTCGCGCTGTGCCGCTGTCCCGGGATGCCGGTGTCCCGGGATGCCGGGGCTCGCTGCGGAGGGAGGGACGGACGGAGAGGGAGGGACAGGGAGGGACGGAGCACCGCGGCCGCCGCCCGCCCCGCTGTGCCGCTGCGGCGGGGCTGGGCCGGGCCGGCACCGGGGCCGGCAGCGGAGCCCGGCCCCGAACCGCCCCCAGCCGGGGGGGCCGGGGGAGCGCGGCGAGGGGGGCAGGGGAAGGGGAAGAGG
>JAWWEX010000108.1:9135207-9153187 GCA_035583215.1 Arremon brunneinucha
CCCGGGAATCGGGGCTGGGGGCGGCGGAGGGGGGGCGAGCTCCCGGGGGCTCGGGCGCGGAGATGGCGGGGGAGGCCGGGGGGGTGGGCGGCTGCGAGCGCAGGCACCGGGGGGCTTTCCCCCGTTCCCGGGCGCGGCGCCCTGCGGGGGCGGATGCGGGGCCCGGGAGCGGGGGGGCCGTGCGAAGGAGCGAGCGGGCGGGGGGCGCTCCGCGTCCCCTGCCCGGGGCAGCCCCCCGGTGCGGGGCGCTGGGGGCGAGGGCAGGAGCGGGGGGCGCTGCCCCGGTGGCCGGCGGAGGATGAGGAGGCTCCTGAGCGCTGGGAGAGGAAGGACTCGGTGGGAGCGGGGACCCCCGCGCCGGGGGTGGCGGGAGGGGCAGCCCCGGGCAGGGCATCCCGCGGGCCGGACCCGCGCGGGGGAATCCCGGGGCGGATCCGCGGGAGGTGCGTGCCCCGGGCCGCGGGCAGGGCGAGGGGGAGGCCCGGGGAGCGCCTCGGCGGGGGCCAGGGAGTGTCGCGGGCGGCCGGGGAGGAGCCGCGCCTGGAGCAGGGCCGGGTCCTCCCCCCCTGTCCCGCTGCCAGCTCCTCCTTGGCAGCTCCCCGCTCCTCGCAGCCCCTTCCCGGCCGCGCCAGTACCGCACGGGCCCCCCAGAGCCAGCCCGCCGCGTCCCCTCCGGGCCTGCCGAGCCTCGTGCCGCTGCCCTGCCCCAAAATGTCCCTAACCGGGGCTGTCACTTCCCTCCCGCGCAGACCAAGAGAGCACCGAGGAGATGTCGGCTGTGAAGCCCGACAAGGGCGAAGGGGACGCCAGCAGCACGAGCAGCGCCGGCGGTGGGGAGGCCCAGGTGAGCGGGGGAAGGATCGGCCCCGCTGGCCCCGGGGATCCCGTGGCAAAGTCCAGGCCCGGGCCGAGCTGTTTGCTGCGCCCAGGCAAGCGTTTCAGCGGGGCAGGAAGAGGAGGGTGAGCGCTGCCAAGCAGCGCCCGTGGCTTCCCCCGCTCTCCTCGGAAACACGCAGTTCGCCTGCTCCCCTGACACCACGGCCCCCCTGGCCCTCCTCCAGCTGGGGGAGCCCAGGAATGAGCCTCCTTCCTGGGGGTTTGTCCTGCCTCGGGGGGATTCCCCGCCTTTGGAGTGGAGAAGCCCTCTCCTCTCTTGGCTTTCCCAGGCAGGCTCCCTCCCAAAACGCTTTTCCGTGTGGGTTCAGGCTGTCCCGGCCTGACAGCCTTGTGCCTGGCAGTTGTATTTTTCCGGCTGTGGGTGGGTTTGTTCAGGAAGGAGTGTTTATCTTTTCCGAGTACGCTCCTCCCTGTTTTCTCTTATTAAGTTGGTCTTTTTTTTTTTTTGTTTCCCCATTTGGTTTTTTTTTTTTTTCACTCCGGGCCTGCCCCTCGGGCCTCCTCCCACCTCCGTAACTCCTCCTCTCTCGTCCCCAGGAGTCACAGCCGTCCCCGCTGGCCCTGCTGGCAGCCACCTGCAGCCGCATCGAGTCTCCCAATGAGAACTCCAACAGCTCCCAGGGCCAGCAGGGCGGGAGCGGCGAGCTGGACCTGAACGCGGCCGCCGCCCAGCTCACCCAGTCGGCCAACGGCTGGCAGATCATCTCGGCGGGCTCCAGCACCCCCACGGGCTCCAAGGAGCCGGGCAGCAACGGCAGCAACGGCGGCGACGCCTCCAAGAGCCGCCCGGTCAGCACCGGGCCCTACGTGGTCACCTCAGCGTCCGGCCTGCAGAACCAGCAGGTGCTGACGGGCCTGCCGGGCGTCATTCCCAACATCCAGTACCAGGTGATCCCCCAGTTCCAGACCATCGACGGGCAGCAGCTGCAGTTTGCCACCACCCCGGCGCAGGTGAACGTGCAGCAGGATGCCTCGGGGCAGCTGCAGATCATCCCCGGCTCCAACCAGCAGATCATCACCAGCCGCGCGGGCGGCAGCAACCTCATCGCCATGCCCAACCTGCTGCAGCAGGCCGTGCCCATCCAGGGCGTGGGGCTGACCAACAACAGCCTCTCCGGGCAGACCCAGTACGTGGCCAACGTGCCCGTGGCCCTGAACGGCAACATCACCCTGCTGCCGGTCAACAGCGTGGCCGCCAGCCTGGCCCCCACGTCCCAGACGGGCACCCTGAGCAGCTCGGGCTCGCCGGACAGCAGCTCCCAGCCGGCCACCTCGGGGGCTGCCAGCAGCTCGGCCAGCACGGCCACGTCCCAGGCCAGCTCGGGCGCCTTCTTCACCAACGCCAACAGCTACTCCACCACCACCACCACCAGTAACGTGGGCGTCATGAATTTCTCCACCAGCGCCACGGTGGGCACCAACGTGCAGGCGCAGACCCCCCAGAGGGCCAGCAGCGTCCCCAGCTCGGACTCTCTGCAGACCCCGGTGTCGGGGGTGGCCCTGCAGCCGGGCCAGCAGAAGGAGGGCGATCAGAGTCAGCAGTCACAGCAGCAGCAGCAGCAGATCCTGATCCAGCCACAGCTGGTCCAAGGAGGGCAGACAATCCAAGCCCTCCAGACCACCCCGCTGTCCGGCCAGACCTTTGCCACTCAAGCCATCTCCCAAGACACCTTGCAGAACCTGCAGCTCCAAGCCGTGCCCAACTCCGGGCCCATCATCATCCGCACGCCCACGGTGGGTCCCAACGGGCAGGTGAGCTGGCAGACCATCCAGCTGCAGAACCTGCAGGTGCAGAACCCGCAGGCGCAGACAATCACGCTGGCCCCCATGCAGGGCGTGTCGCTGGGCCAGACAGGCAGCACCAGCACCACGCTGACCCCCATCGCCTCCCTGCCCAGCGGCACCGTCACCGTCAACGCCGCCCAGCTCTCCTCCGTGCCGGGCCTCCAGACTATTAACCTCAGTGCCTTGGGAGCGTCCGGGATCCAGGTGCACCAGCTGCAGGGGCTGCCCCTGACCATCGCCAACGCCCCCGGTGAGTGCTCGGCTGCCCGCCAAGGAGAAACGCTGGACTCGGCCCAGCTGGGCTGGGCGTGGTCGGTGTCAGATGGTGTTGGTGGCCGGGATGGGGCTTGTGCTGGCCCTGGGGATGGAGTATGTTGATCACCAGGAGACACTGAAGGCCTTTTTGGGGAGTTTAAGTCTTGGAAATAAAGGGAGGAGGTGGCAGTGGGGGCAAAGTGGAGAAGAAAGGGGGCACCTGGTTCTGTGCCACTGTCCTGCTCTGGAGGCCACCCAGGAGCCTCGGGTGAGGGCTGGGCTGAGCACCCGAGTGCAGCTCGGCTCCTTGGCTGAGCCTGCGAGGAGTCATGGCCATAAAACACAGGGATTAACTGAAAAGCCCGAGAAAACAAACACAGTCACGGAGCCGCGGGGAATTTCCTCCCAGGGGCGGAAGAAAGGGCTCATTAAGTGTCTGGGTGCGGGACAGCGTGACCTCAGCGTGGCCCAGCCGGTCCCATGGGCACGGGCACCCTGCTCGGATCCCCAGGGATCCACGCCACCGTGTCCCACGGCCTGGGAAAAGCAGGATATGGAGTGTGGGAGCTGAGCTGGAGCTGCTGCCACGGAAGGGATCGGCTCTGGGAACGCTCTCCACTTGCTTTTCCACTGTTTTCCTTGGGGGTTTTTTTCCGGGTTTTTTTTGTGTTCTGGCTCTGGCTAAAAGGGGCTGTTGCTGGATTTAGTCACAGTTGAGAGGCAGCAGAAAATGTTGCTCAATCCAGCCCGAGCTTCCCTCTCGCGAGAGGCGGCTGCTGCTCCCCCGGGCTTGTTTTGCAGCATTATTTTGGGCTGTTGCTACAGCAGCTTGGCTCGCAGGCAGGCCACGGGTCACTCTAGCCTGGGGATTAGCCTGATCCTTGGATTTCCCGGAGCGCAGGGACCCGCGGGGGCTCCCACAGGCGGGGCTGGCACCGGGGGGACACACGGGCGACCTGCAGGGTCCCCTCGGTGCCATCCCCGCACCGAGGGCGGCTCCTGCCCGGCCGGGGCTCGTTCCTCCGTGCTCCCGGGCTCCTTCCAGGCTCGTTCCTCGGCGCTCCCGGGCTCCTTCCTTGTTTTGAAGGCGCTGCAGAAAGGCATGGGCGAGCCCAGTTCCTGTATTCGTGCCTGGCTCTGCCCTCGGAGGTGGAACAGGGAGGAACGTTCTAGAGACCACCCATGCAACCGCCTCCTCCTCCTCTTTCTCCTCCTCCTCCTCCTTCTGTCCTTTTTTTTAGCTCAGCAGCTCTCAGCCCTTGATCTGCCGTGGAGAATTCCCCAGCAGCAGCAGCAGCGGGGCCTCGTGGCTCTGTCCCCAGCCCCGAGTGACGCTGGCACTGTCGCTGTGACACGGGGACATTTTTAAGGAAAAGCCCGAGCAGGGTTCAGAGCGGTTCTTTGGGGAGCCCCAGCTCGGTGGGATGGTCCGGGAGGCTCCTGGGGTGGAATGGGGAGAGCTGAGGCCAGCACGGAGCTGCCTGGCGCCCGTCCAGGGGCAGGGTTTGCCTCCAGCTTTTCCCTGGCCGTGTCCCTCAGACGTGGCAAAGGGTCCCTTTGTCCCCCAGGCACCACCAGCCCCTCTCCAGGGGGTGCTGAGCTCCCCCAGGCCTGCGTCCCTCCGGATCCGTGCTCTGCCATGGGAATGTGAGGGAGGGATTTGTTCCCAACGCTCCCCAAATCCCTGAGAGCTTTCCAAGCCTCCACGTGTGCTGGAATTTTCTGCTCCAGGCAAGGAGTTGGGAAGGGTTTTTGGAGCAGGAAAAGCTCCTCTGCTTCCGGGGGAGGCAGATGGAAAATGAGCCCTGGCTGGGGAGGGGACTGGGGGTGCTTTTCCTTGGATTTGTGTTCCGGGGGAAGGAGGAGGTGCCCAGGCAGTGCCACCTGGGCTGGCAGCGCTGCGTGTCCTGCCCCTTCCAGAGCTCAGCTCGGCCTCCGGGGGGTTCTGTGTCCCCTCCTGAGCCCCAGGGATGGGGGGGCTGTGCCTCCCAGCCCCTCGACTCTGTTGCCAAGGAGGTTTTCTCCTGGTCTTTGACAGGGGAAAAATCCCTCAGGGAGAAAACAACACCTGAAAAGGTCTTTAAAGCTCGGATTTTTTTCTTCCTGGGTGGGATGCAGAGCCCAGCTCTGTGCAGGTCTGACTCTGTGTTAATGGGGTGGCTCAGGGGCTGTTTCCTCCTCCTCCCTGGCTGGGCTGGGCGGGAGCAGAGGCAGGGGCAGGTCTGTGGCCACCAGGGGTGGCATGTGGGCAAACAGGCTCTGCCTGCACTGGCTGTGCCCCTGGGGAGGGCACCCAGAGCCAGGCAGGGGGGATTTCCTCAGCCGGCAGCGCCCCAAACCCCTCCTGGGGTGGGATGGGGTCTGGGGCTCAGCTAGGGGCTGGGACACCTCAGAGGGGTCCAAGAGCCACCTCAGTGTCCCCCCAGCCCGCCCAGGGAGGGGACATCCTGTGTGAGGGGGATGATGGTGGAGATTTTGTGACACCGCGGTTTCTCTTCCTCTTTTGCCCTAGGGAGGGGCTGTTCTGAGCTCGGTGTCCTTATAGTGGCTCTGTCCCCATGTCCTTGTCCCTGGCAGAGCCCTGCTGTCCCCACGTCCCTGTCCCAGCCCTACCTGGCTGAGGAATGTGCTGTGTAAACAGGTGACCACCAGAGAGGTCAGCACTGGAATTAAACCCCCTTGTTTTGGGGGCACTCAAGGGATATCCCTCATTTTGGGATGTTTGATTCCAGGGCTGGATGGAGCTGTTGGGTGGGATTGGGATTTTCTGGGCAGCACGAGCTCCCTTCCAGCTCCTTGGGTGAGGATGTGGGGGCGTTGGGCCGTCAGGACCATCCCTGGTGGGCACAGGAGCCCTCGGCAGCGTGTGCCACAATCCCCTCCCGGCTCCCTGCTCCAGGGCCCTTCCCAGAGTCGGGCCCGTGGCACAAAGCCCCGATTGTGTCCTGTGTGCTGGTTTTTAAGGGCAGCCTTGTGGCAGGGCCTGGGTGAGGCATCCCCATGGCACGGGGAGGGGAGAAGGGAGCCGAGCCTGCCGTGACGCGCGGCCTTGTTTGTCTCACCGCAGCCATGACATCACGGCACAAGCCAGCACATTGTGAAACTTCCTGCTCTGAGTCCCGGCCAGGCTGGACTTTACATCCCCTCTGGCTTCCTGGGCTGACCTCCATCCGTGTCCTTCCCTGGGGGCTGACACGAGCCCCCAGAGAGCCCCGGGTTTGCCTGGGAGGAAGGGGAGCGCTCCTGGCAGAGCCTGCCTTGTGCCAGCTTTGTCTGGGTGAGGTTGTGCCCCACACACGGTCCCCATGGAGGGGGCAGCCTGTGGGCGCTGGGCCCCATGGAGGGGGCAGCCTGTGGGCGCTGGGCCCCATGGAGGGGGCAGCCTGTGGGCGCTGGGCCTCATGGGCAGCCCTGCTGCTGCTCCTTTCGCTGTCCCTGCTGCTGCTCCGGGCCGAGCTCGGCGGGGCTGGGAAGGGCTGGCGGCCGCGCCGGGCCGGTCGGACGGGTCGGGTGGGCGGCACCCACCCCGTGACTCCTCCCGGGAGAGGTCCCGGCTCCAGGCCCGTCTGCCGGGCCCTGATCGGCCTTTTCCTTTTATCTGGGCCAGCCCCAGCCCTGCTGGAGCCCCGTCCTTATCGCCCCACGCAGGAGGCTCATCCTGGCTCCCGGCTTTGGGGGAGTTTCCGCGTGGCTCCTCTCCAGAGCGTGGGCTCCCACCTCAGCCCGGCCGGCAGCCTCCAGACGGCTCCTCATCCCCTCCCACCCCGTCCCAGCAGGCCTGGGTTAGATCCTGGGGCTGATACAGGCGTCAGTTCCTCCTCGGGATCAAAAGCTTGGGATTTGAGGCTCAGGAAAGCTCCCACTCTTGGTTACTGTGAGGGAGAGGTGCACAGAGACTCGGGTGAGGTGGGAGCCGCCTGCTGGGGTTCCCCACCTGGGGAATTACCTTGGAAAAAGCCTGGCATTTTCCTCCTCCCACAGGGATTTCTGCCTGGCAGGCAGGGGTGCTGTCGTGGGAGCTGCCTGTGCTGCAGGGTGAGCTGCTCTGGGTGCTTTCACCCCAGCCAAGGCAGGACTGGAGGCTTCATCCCAGTTTTGTGACAATTCAGGCGGGGATTTGAAGGGCAGAGGGGCTCTGTCTGTCATCTGCAGCACAACAGAGGCATTTGGCAAATCCTGGGGGATTCAGGGGTCTGGCAAAGTGGATGATGAGACGATTCCCTGCCTCAGCTCTGTCCCCATTTACAGCCCACCTCCCTCACTCCATCGGCTCCATCCCAATTTATCCCCTCTCCAAAGAAAGGGTCGCTCATCCTGATGCACAGAAACCTCCAGCAATTACAGGAGCTGCCCAAGGAGTGGCCTGTGGAGTCATCAGAGTCCAAATTAAAGCCCAATTACTCACTGGGCTGCAGGCTTCCAGCCTGCCCCATCCCCTGGTTCCCTCTCCACGGCCCCGATCTCCAAGGAATTGCTGAGCCAGAGCTTGGCTCATTTACACGGATGAGCTCCTGGTGCAGATTAACTCGTTTGGCAAACCAGGGAGGGAATCAGATGGGAAAAAGCCAAGGGGACATCGTTCCAAAGCCACTTTGTCCCTTTGTGCAGCTCTTTGGTGTGTCTGGAGCAGCTGGGGTTTGTTCTGGGCAGGGCAGTGACCCCAAAAACCAGGCAGGAAATGGGGAGAACTCGAGTTGTGAGCTAGAAAATGTGGATTTTGGAGGTGTTTTCAGGAACACACCCGGAGAGGTTGGGGCTGCGTGTCCCCAGGTTTTGCTTTTCTTTCTTTTCACCCGAAAACTTCCTCGTGCCAGGAAGCCACGTCGTGCCTGGTGCCAGCTCTCCCCCCTCGCCCTCTGCCCAGGCACAGCTGCCAGAGGTGCACAGTTTGCACAGTCAGCCCCGGTCTGTTGGTTTTGGGTTTTATTTCCTGCTCTTCCCCTAAAAATGAACACGGGGTCTGTTCCCCTGCCTGAGGCTGGCCGGGGTGACTGTGAGAGCTGCTCTCTCCTCCCTGCCGGGCATTTCTCACCTCCTGGTAGTTTGCTAAATAAAGCAAACAAGCCCCAGCTTTTTCCTGCACAAGGAGCACCTTGTCTGCAGAGGATCCCCCAGCCAAGATTCTGGGGTTTGGGGTTTTTTAGTGGGACACCAGAAACTGCCCCGTTCCTGGGGGGTCTCAGAGGTCGCTGGTGGAGCTGGGCCAGGGGCAGCTCCCCTCTCCTGCCTTCCCAAAATCCCTCTTTTTCCCCAGGCTTTTTCCAGGGATTAAACCTCCTCCTGCTCTATTAATAATGTATTGTTGAGGGCTTTGCTGACCCGAGTGTGGAGCCTCCGGGGAAGCTTTAGTCTTAGCAGGGATGTGCGTTAGGGGGGATAATAAACGTGAATTATCCTCTCTGCCCACTTTTCCCCTGAACCTGTCGTATCCCAGGGATTCCAGAGCTCCTGCTTGGGGTGGGATGATCCCTGCAGGTCGGGGATCTGCTGCCCTGGGTTTATACCTCAGTGAGAGGCAGGCACAGATCTCCAGCAGCACGATTTGGGTTTGTTCTGGCCAAAAGGCCAGAAAACACCGCGTGGGCTTTTGCCTCTTGGAGGATTGAAACCATTCCAAGGCATCCTGGCTGGGTTCTCCCCTTCCCTGCTGTATTTTTGGGGAAAGAACTTGTGTTTCTCCTGGTTAGGGATTTTTTGGGGGGAGAGAAGTTGTGGGGTTTTTTTTTTCCTTTTATTTTTTCTCGCTTTTATTTTTTTTATTTCCCCAGCAGCTCTTCCCATCCGGGGAAGTCTCTAATCCGTGGCCGGAGCACAAAGCTGTCGGTGCTGGCTTAGGGAGCTTACAAACCCCTCCCAGGCTGGCTGCGTGCAGGGCTGTGACTGCAGACACGTCACGGAGCTGCAGGGAGGGCCTGGGGAGCTCCTGGAATCCTCGGGACTGTGGCACCGAGGGCCAGCCTTCAAACCGTGTCACCTTTGCAGGGGACATTTCCCCCCCAGCATTGCCGTGCTGCCAGGGCTGCGGGCAGAGCCCAGGGGCTGGGTGAAGGCACAGTCCTGGGGATGCCTGGGGTTCATGTGCCAGGTGACATCCTGGCCGCTCCTGCCCTGTCCCCAGTGTGTGACAGGGCCAGGCTCTGCTCCTGGGGGTGCTTGGAGCTCTGGGTGTCCCCGGCAGGCCAGCTCTGCCTTTCCCAGGGAGTCTGGATCCCTGTGGGCTGGGGGCAGCCAGCCTCCCATTGCCTCTTCCCCCAGGTGATAGAGGAGCCCCAGGCTGTGCTGGGAAGCTTCAGCTTGGATTTTAGGGAAGATTTCTTCACTTTCCTGGTGGCTCCTGTCCCTTCTGAACCCCAGGGATCTGTTCTGGTGGCTCCTGAGCCCCAGGGATCTGCTCTGGTGGCTCCTGAGCCCCAGGGATCTGCTCTGGTGGCTCCTGAGCCCCAGGGACCCATTCTGGTGGCTCCTGAGCCCCAGGGATCTGCTCTGGTGGCTCCTGTCCCTTGTGTAGCTTTGCCCAGGCTCCACCGACGGGACTGGGAGGTTGCTCCTGCCAGGAATTCTTCCTCATTCCCAGCGCTGTCTCCGGGTTGTGAAACTCCCTCCTGGCACCTCCAGGCGTGCCCAGCCTGTGCCTCATGGGGCATTTGAAATTTGTCCTTCTCCAACCCCCCTGGCTCCTGCCTCGGAGCTCCTGTGGGGAAAACTGGGGTGGTAAAGGAGATTTCCGTGCTTGGCCGAGGTGCTGCTCCCAGCAGGGCTGCCCAGAAGGATCGTGGGCTGGGGTTTGGGAGTGCCAGCTTTGGAAAGGGCAGCGAGCGACCAGCAGCCCCAGGACACCCCCACTGGCCTTCCTGTCGCCTCCTCCTCACTGGAGCTGCTGGAGACAGCACCACGAAAAGCCCCAGATGGGATTTTTGGGAATAATTCCCACCTGGAGCTTCATTTCCCGGCCTTGGGAGAGCAACCCTGGAATGAGATAAAACCCCAGGTGTGCTTGTCTGAAACCTGACACACTCAGGTGACAGCATGGCCTTCCTGTGAGGAAATTGGGGTGAAAAAGGTGGATTTGGGGCTGGAATCACAGCCCTTGGAAATAAATTAGAGACCTGAGCCAAAATGGGGGAAATGTGGAGGTCCAGGGAGAGCCCCAGGCCGGGGAATGTCGGGAAAGCCGAGGGAAAAGGGTGGGATTCACCTTTGGCAGAGGAGAGCCGGGTTCCCGGTGAGGAGCTGCTGTAACGTGCCTGTCCCTTGCCTTGCAGGTGAGCACGGGGCCCAGCTGGGGCTGCACGGCGGCAGCGGGGACGGGCTGGGCGACGAGAGCACGGCCGTGGAGGAGGGCGAGACCAGCCCCGACCCCCAGCCCCAGCAGGGCCGCAAAACGCGGAGGGAAGCCTGCACCTGTCCCTACTGCAAGGAAGGAGAGGGCAGGTGAGGCTCTGCCACCAGGGGCGCCCCATCAGCCCCAAAGGGCCTCGTTTTATGGGCTTATTTGGGTTGGGAAGGGTCCCTCAGATCATCAGCTCCAGCTGTTCCCCCAGCCCTGGCAAGGCCACCTGTGTCCCCGGGTGCCACCCGTGTCCCCAAGTGCCACATGCACGTGGCCCCCTGGGCTCCCCCAGGTCCTTTCCCAGCGTTCCAGCCCCAATTCCCCGTGTCCCATGGGGCCGTTGTCAGCCAAGGACAGGACCTGGCTCTCCCCAAACCTGTCTGAACCTCTCCCCAAACCCATCAGTCCCACAGGTCCGATCCTAATCCAGCAGCTCCACCCCGTATCCCCTGAAATTCCCCCAGGTTTAACCTTTCCCTTCCTGCAGGAGCTCTGGGGATCCAGGCAAGAAGAAGCAGCACATCTGCCACGTGCCGGGCTGCGGGAAGGTGTACGGCAAGACGTCTCACCTGCGGGCGCACCTGCGGTGGCACACGGGGGAGAGGCCCTTCATCTGCACCTGGGTGCTGTGCGGGAAGCGCTTCACCCGCTCCGACGAGCTGCAGCGGCACAAGCGCACGCACACAGGTGGGGCTGGGGGCTCCGAGGGGCTCTGGGGTGGCTGCTCTGGCTCGTGGGGCAGCCTCAGGGATCCCTGGAGCTGAAATTGCCGTGTTGGCCTTGAGCTCTTGGGGCTGAGAGCCCCTCCAGAGCCTGAGCATTCTCACAGGGAGGAACTTTTTCTCAAGGTCCCAGCCTTTTCCCAAAATTCCAGCATCCTGGAGTGTTGGCTTTGATCTCTTGGGGCTGAGAGCCCCTCCAGAGCCTGAGCATTCTTGTGGGGAGGAATCTTTTCCCAAAATTCCAACCTCCTGCAGCGTTGTCCTTCAGGTCTTAGCTCCAGGGCCTGACCCCTCTCTCAGAGGGCAGGAACCCCTTCCCCAATCCCAACCTTCTCCCCTCCGTCCCTCACGGCGCTGTCCCTCCCCGCAGGAGAGAAGAAGTTCGCCTGCCCGGAGTGCCCCAAACGCTTCATGCGCAGCGACCACCTCTCCAAGCACATCAAGACCCACCAGAACAAGAAGGGAGGCGCCGCCAGCGTGGCCATGAACGTCTCGGCCGTCCCCATGGACACGGCGGCCTCGGCCGAGGGCAACGGCGGCGCCACGCCCTCGGCGCTGATCGCCACCAACATGGTGGCCATGGAGGCCATCTGCCCCGAGGGCATCGCCCGCCTGGCCAGCAGCGGCATCAACGTCATGCAGGTGGCCGACCTGCAGTCCATCAACATCAGCGGCAACGGCTTCTGAGGCTTCTGAGCGGCACCTCCAGCACTGCCCGGCCGCCTCCTCCACCTGAAGGCCAGAGCTATATATATATTTTTTTTAATTTTGGCTTGATTTCCCCCCCCCCCTTTTTTTGTCCCTTTTTCCTCCCCTCCTGCATCTCCCCCCAACCCGAGGTCCCTTGGCGTCATCATGCCTTGGTCCTTTTAGCAAAAAAAAACAAAAAAAAACAAACAAAAAAAACCCCAACGACAGAAATACCAACAAAACAATACAAAAAAAAAAAAAACAAACACAAAAAAACAAAAAAGAAAAAAAAAAAAAAAAAAAAACAAGAGAAAAGATTCTATATTATTATTATATATATAAAAATATAAAATGTGTTCGTTTGAGAGAGGAGAGATGTTGCTGTGACCATGGCGTGGTCCCTTTGATGCCTTATCCTGGAGCAGGTCGGCCCCTCTGGGGCGCGCCGGGCGAGCCCGAGCTCCCCTTCCCTCCCCGATCCCATTTCCCACCAGAGCCCCCGACCCCTCCCGGGCTGTCGGCGCTTTGCTTTGAGGTGACTCTGTAATTCCTTTGGCATTCTCGGGGGGAGATCCCGCTGGATGTTTCACCCTTGGACTCCCACTGCCCTCCCCTGCCTTGGCAGGTGTTGTTTTTATTTTTTTTCTCGGATCTTGGTTTTTTCCAGCCGTTTTCTTGGCAAGGCTCCCTGTCCCGTGGGAGTGGAGTTGCTCCATGGGAAGGTTGTGGACAGAGGGGCTGGGACGCAGCCCTGGGGGGACAACTGGAGCCTCCTCGGGGGAGAAAAGTTGATTTTTTTTATTACAGCCAGCATTGGAATTAATAATAATTATAGTAATAATCGGGAAAAAGGAGCATCTGCGGAGCTCAGCCGGTCTGGAGCGAGGGGGAAGCACCGCAGGGACACGAGGGACACTCGAGGGTTTTGTTGTGGCACCGCTGGAGGTGGCTCCTGACAAAGAAAAAGGGTGCTGGAAATAGGGACAGTTTGGAGAAAAACCCCCAAAAAGGGTTTTGCAGGATCCTGCTCCTCCCGCCAGGGGAGGGCTCGGTCCTTTCCGTTCTTCCTCCCGCACCCTCCTCTTCCTACCGCAGCCCCATCCCGGCTGCCCTGCCCGGGCTCGTCCCCGGCGGGGCTGTGGGTGCAGGGGTGGATCCCCAAAAGGAAATCTGGGATTGTTCCCAGGAGCAGCTCTGGGGTGAGCCCAGCAGGGCCTGAGCGGGGCAGGGGCCCAGGAGAGCACCCACAACTTCCCTGCTCCTGTTTTGGGGTCGGGGCAGAGGGAGCCCCCCGGCATGGGAGCTGGTCCGTGAATCCCACCTGCCCGGGCCGTGCATCCCCACCTGCCCCGGGCTGTTCCCACCTGTCCCCCCAGGGCAGGAGCAGAGCAGCCACCCCACGCCCCCTCAGTGCTTCCCAGCCCGGCCCGTGTCCCGCTGCCCTCGGTTGTCCCGGGAGAAGCTCCAGCCGTGCCAGGAGCCCGGGGAGGAGCCGCGGTCCCTCGGGACAGCCGGAGCTGCCCCATCTCCATCCCGAGCGTCGCTCCGCTCGCTCGGCAGCTCCGGGAGCCGGCGGGAAGCAGGAATCTTGTTTTGATTTGGGGTTGGTTTTTTTTTGTAAAAAACACGCAAAAAAAGGAAAGGCAGCAGAAGCTCCCCGGGGAGGGGGCGCAGGGCCCGGCCCCCCCAGCCCCCCCCGGCTCTCTCTCGTGATATCTATTTTTGCATTTGTATATTTTTATATAGGAAACTTTAAGCATTTGTATTTTAATAACCCTGTGAAGCACTATGAGCTCCCCCCGACCCCCCCCAGCCCGAAATCCACAAAGGATTGGGACAAACAACAGGAGGTTTCTTAATTTAATGGTCAATTTGGTGATTTTACCCCCACCCCGGCGCCCCCCGAGCCCAGCTCTGTCCCCAGAGGGGATCAAGTGCCAAACCCCAGCCCGGGTCCGGCGCTGGGCTGTCCCCGGGTGATGTCCCCGGTGTCCCCTCCCTCCCCATGGACTGTCCCCAAGGAGCTCGGCTTTCCTATGGAAAGGGACCCCAGGGAGGGAGGGGGCCCCAGGGACCCCCGGGGGGCTCTCTCAGAGCCTGGGCTGCTCCCCTGCGATTTTTGGGGGGATCAGAGCATTTTGGGGGGGGTCCACACCACCAGCGCTGCTCCCAGTGCCGGGGGGTGGGGGGCAGCTGGATCCCACCGCCCCCATTTTGGCTCTGTTGGCACCAGGGTCCCCTCCCTGCTCCCGGCACCCCAAACCCCCCCAGCAGCCCCCAGACCCCCCCAGCCATTCCCGGGACACAAAACACAAACGTGCCTTGACAAGGGGGTGTCAGGCTGGGGTGAGCCCCCCTGCTCCGCTCCCACGCCCCACAGAGGGGCTGGGGGGGCTCTGGGGGCTGCCCCCCTCCCCCAGCTTTAATCCACTGTCACCCCTTCATTCCGGGGGGCCGGGGCCGGTTCTCTATGCAGCGGGGGGGTCCTGGGGGGTCCAGCCCCCCCAAACTGGCAATAATTCTCTCCCTGTTTGATCTCGTCCCGTCTCTGTTGTTTTAATTTGGGGAAGGGGAGGGGAGGGGGGGTTGGTTTTCACAAATCCGGTGGCTGATGTCATAAACCTCCCCCCCCAAAGGCGATTTTTTTGGGGGGGAGGGGGTGGTGGATGATTTTTTTTTTGGGTCCCAAAGTGCTATTTTTTTGTACAAAAAGACTTAGATGAAACTGTTAGTTTTGGGGGGCTCCTTTGTAAATGGGGAACGAGTTCTTTTTGTAATAAACACGAGTCGCTGGCGTTGTCTGGAAGTCTGAGGGGGGGTCCCTTGGTGGGCATGGCCGGTTTTGGGGGGTAGCAGGGGACACTGAGCTCCGTTTGGGGGGTCACAGGCCGGTTTTGGGGGTGGCAGGGGACACTGAACTCCATTTGGGGGGATCACAGGCCGGTTTTGGGGGGTGGCAGGGGGTACAGGGGACACTGAGCTCCGTTTGGGTGATGCAGGGCAGGGGGCCAGGTCTGGCTCCCCCCCCCCAGACACCCCGGCTCTCTCCTCCCTGATGCGGGGGCAGCACCTTCCTCCTCCTCCTCCTCCTTCTCCTTTTCTTCTTCCTCCTCCTCCTCCTCCTCCTCCTGCTCCTGCTGCTCCCGCTCGCTCCTCTTCCCACCGGCCCCGCGGAGGCTCCCATGGGGCGCCCAGGTGGGTGCTGGGGGGGCTCAGCCGGGGCTGGGGGGCCTTTTGGGGGTTCAGAGCCCCCCCTGGTGCGAGGTGTCCCCTGGCAGGTCCCCAGAACCTGACCTGCGTGTCCTACAAGCACCCGAGCGTGCGGGGCGCGCTGGGGGACGCGGGGGGAGCGGCGGCCGGGGCCGTGCGCTGCCCCCCCGGGCAGTGCTGCGTGGGCATCTGGAACCGCAGCCACGCTCTGGTGCAGGGTGAGACCCCCGGGACCCCCGGCCTGGGCAGGGGAAAGGGGGAGACCCCCGGGATCCTCGGATCTGGGCAGGGGGAAAGGTGGCTGCGCTTTGAGCCTGCCCCGGGAGGGGCTGGAGGGGCAGAAGGGGATGGGGTAGGATGGAGAGGTTGTTCTTGCCCCAGGGGGGATTTGGGGTAGGATGGAGAGCCTGGTCCTGCCCCAGGGGGGGATTTGGGGTAGGATGGAGAGCCTGGTCCTGCCCCAGGAGGGGATTTGAAGGGATAGAAGGGGCTGGGGCAGGACTGAGGGCTTTGGTGCTGCCCTGGGGGGGTCTTGGGGAGGCAAAAGGGGTCCGATCCGGGCCGGGGGGGGGCAGGAGCGGGGGCTGATCCGGGCCGGGGGGCTTGGGGAGGTTCTGGTCCCTCCCCAGCGGCTCCCTTGGCCTTGGCCTTGAGCAGCGGCTGCGGCGGCGCTGGGGAGGAGCCGCTGCGGGGGGGGGACCCGCACGGGGGTCCCACCTGTCCCCTGCCCCCCCCGGGACCCGCACGGGGGTCCCACCTGTCCCCCGCCCCCCGGGGTGACCGTGCCGCTGTCCCCAGGCTGCTGGGGGGGCCGGGGGGACGCCTGTCCCTCGGCCACCTGCGCCCCCAGCCCCGCGGGCCACCCGGGCAGCTCCGTGCTGCTGTGCCTGTGCCACGGCCACCTCTGCAACGGCAACGCCACCGGGCCCGCGGCGGCCACCGGCGGGCCGGGGGGGCCCCGCCAGGGCCCAGGTACGGGGCTGGGGGTGTGCTGGGGGGCACTCGGGGCTGGGGACACACAGGGGACCACAGGGCACCCGGCACCTTCGGGGGACCCACGGGGGATCCCGCCACCTTCGGGGGACCCACGGGGCACCCTGGCACCTTCAGGGGACCCCATGGGGGATCCCGGCACCTTCAGGGGACCCCACGGGGGATCCCGGCACCTTCAGGGGACCCCACGGGGGATCCCGGCACATTCAGGGGACCCATGGCGGGATCCCGGCACCTTCAGGGGACCCATGGCGGGGTGGGGGGGGTGTTGCCGCCGCTGGGGCCGCGGCGTCCCGGCCCGAGCACGGCTCGGCGGCAGCAGCCCTGCCCCACGGACCGAGCACACGCACACACCAGTGCGGTGGACGGGGAAATGGTGTTCATTAACGGCGGAACAGGGTGATTTATAACAGGGGGTAACGCTAACGGTAAAAGGGGAAGCGTTCTGCCTGAGCGTAATATCGCGATATCTTGAGCGTGACATCGCGATATCTCCCCGCAGGGGGGTCCATGGGGGCGCCTGGGGTTCTCAGGGCGCTGTAGGGGAAGCTGTAGGATCCCCTGAAGCTGTAGGATCCCCTAAAGCTGTAGGATCCCCTGAAGCTGTAGGATCCCCTGCAGCTGCAGGATCCCCTGAAGCTGCAGGATCCCCCCAAGTGTCCCCCACCACCACCCCGGATCCCCGGGGGTCCAGGGGCTTTGTGTTACCTCGGTCTCTGTCCCCAGTGCCCGGCCGGGGCGGGTCCTCGGGGACCCTGTGGCTGCTGGGTGCCAGCCCCCTCCTCATCCTCCTCATCTGTCTCGGTGTCCTCGGTAGGGACGGGAACACGGCGGGGACGAGGGGACCCCCGGGCACAGCCAGCCCCTACCCCATGTCCCCTGGCTGTCCCCAAAGGCCACATCTCTGGTGTTCCCAGAGTGGGTGAAGGTGGGGGGACCCCAAGTGTGGTGTCACACTGTCCCTGGGGTGGGGGGTCCCCGGTGTCCTTGTGACTCCCTAGGGTGCTGTGTCCCGGCTGCGGTGTCCGTGGTGGGGTGTCCCGGGTGGGTGTCCCGGGTGCGCTGTCCCGGGTGGGTGTCCCGGGTGGGTGCCCCGGGTGCGCTGTCCCGGGTGCGGTGTCCCCCGGGGACCCCGGGATGCCACATTCCCCACATCCCCTGCCCGGCGAGGCGAGGGGGGGCTGTTGGTCCCTGGTGCCCCCAGGCCCCGTGTCCCTGATTTGGGGGGTTCCTGTGGGGGGGTCCCCGGATCGGGGTGTCCCTGGTGTCCCCCATCCAGGACTGCGCTGGACGAGGGCCCGCACGGGGCAGCCACCGCGAGGGGGACGGAGAATCGGGGTCCCCCCCCCGGAGCCTCCCAGCCCGGACCTGCCTGCGCTGCGCTTCCTGCAGGTGCGGAGCAGCCACGGGAGGAGGGACACATATAGAGGGACACCCATGGGGTGAGGGACACCCATGGGCCAAAGGACACCCAACGGGGCAGGGGACACCCAACGGGGGCGCCCAAGTGGGAAGGCAGGGAAGGAGGTGATGCTGGGAGGGGGCACCCACATGGGGAGGGGATGTGGGGACACCCACGGCAGAGGGGGCACGCAGCGCAGAGGGACCCCCAGAGGTGGTCCCCGTGTGGGGGTGCCGGGGTGCTGGGGACGCCCGGTGCCAGCCGCGTCCCCCGTGTGTGTCCCCGCCGCGGGGCAGGTGCTGCAGTCCGGGCGCTTCTCGGCCGTGTGGCGGGGCACGCTGCGCCAGCGGCCCGTGGCCATCAAGGCGTTCGCGGCCGGGGCCGGCCGGAGGTTCGCGGCCGAGCGCGCCGTGCACTCGCTGCCGCTGATGGAGCACGAGAACGTGGCCAGGCTGCTGCACACGCGGGCGGCCGCGCCCCGGGCCCGCGGGGGGCTCCTGGTGCTGCAGCTCTACCCGGCCGTGCGTCACCCCGGGGGCTGGGGGGGACTGGGGAGGGGGTAACAGGAGTTTGGGGGGTACTGGGGGAGGATAACAGGAGTTTGGGGAGCTCGGGAGATCTGGGGGGCAACAGGGGTGGTGTAACAGGAGTTTGGGGGGCTTGGGGGGGACTGGGATGGGGGGGGATAACAGGAGT